>LR738711.1:841901338-842042842 GCA_902687465.1 Secale cereale
ATATATATAGCGAAAATCCATAGCTGATCACAAGCACATCTGCTCCCGGGTATATTCAAATAAAATAGAGAAAACACATAAACTTTTGTACATCAAAGATGAACAAATTTTCTATGTGAGTGGAAAATTTCATGACAATATGACAATAGGGGACCTCGACAAAATAAAATCGGTGCTCCTAAATGAATTGAACCTTCCTCAAAACTCCTTCTCCATTTTTTTGTTTTTTTGTCGAGGGCTCCTCTGATGTCATATTGCTACGAAGTTTTGCACACACCTAGAGAACGTGTGCATTTTTTGTGCAAAAGAAAAAGAATTCTTTTTGTTATTTTTCTCCATGTTACTGCTCATCCGCGGGAGCAGAAGCTCCTTTGCAGGGGAACACCATCCTCCATATACAGGCTTCAGTTATCTCAGGGTTAAAGGTAAGTATCCTAGTTATCTCAGAGTTAAAGGTAATTGGAAGGAGAAGTGTAGTGTGGCTGGCCTCCGGTCCACCAGGAGCGCTTGAACTTAGAAAGTCGATTGTAACCAGTATTTGATTGAGTAATACAAGTATTTATCCGCAAAAAGGTAAGTGTCCTAGATATATTTGGATTTAGTAGATAATATAGTTAACTAAAATTAATATTCAGCTACATTTGTTGGGTTAACCAAGAAGTAAAGAATAAAACCGAAAGTCCTCTTGTTCTCCCGAGCTCAAATGAGCTCGTGATAAACAACAACATAAAAAAAATTGTTGTTGCAAATTTTGAAAAACGTTTTGTGTGCTTGAAAATTTTCAATACGAAATGACATTGATGGAAGTCATGGCACACAAAAAGGTAGCACTACAAAATGATTTTAATTTTGGAGCATTGTATTTTTTTGCCACGGCTTTCGGAAATATCATTTCTTGATAAAATTTTGCAAGCACGCAAAACATTTGTCAAAGTTCATCACAAAAAAGTTTCGAATTTTTTTATTTTAACTAATTTTTTTCTCAATTTTACTGTTCGTCACGGAGCATTTGAGCTCGGGAGCAGATACTCCACGCCTGGAAAACACACACATTAGAACCAACATGTGGTTGGGTGCAGACTAAGGCATAGCCTAGTGGTGGGTAGGGGTTGATGCCTTCCCACCCATCCAGGTTCAAGACACGGTACTTGCAATTTGGGTTTGTTGCACCAATTATACTGTAAGGGGTTCCCTTACAGTCTTTCTATCAAAAAACATGTGGTTGGGTGATTTTTCGACGAGTCTCTCTATGTTTTGGAGGGACATAGGGTGAAGTCGACCTCAGAAGGTGCCATCCTTGATGTGTGTTGCTTCTCATGTCACCCCTCTTCCATCTTATCCTCCATTGAGAGTGTGTGGTGATCCTTCACTATTTATAGGAGACGTTTTTGTCACACGAGTTGTCACAATTCTTATGCGAAGTAACTGCTTGTGATTTTGCAAATGTTGTTATTGTCCCAAGAGGCAAATAAAACATAGTAGTAAATATGACGAGTTTGTAGCAACGAGAATAATAGGATTCAAAACCAAAGAGCATAAATAGGACGAAAAGTAAAGTTGTGTTTCCTACAATTGAGAAGTTAGGCCAGGAAAGAATTCAGTTCATGGTATATATCAGTGCGACGGTGATACCAGTTACCTTGTATCATGAATATAGTATTTGTTATGTTTGTTCGGTAGGTGGATCACCCTCAGGTCATGGAACTCCTCCTCGTGAGATTACATTCCATTTTATGGTCCTACTGTTGGGAACGTAGCATGCAATTTCAAAAAATTCTTACACTCACGTAAAATCTATCTAGGAGATGCATAGCAACGATACGGAGAGAGTGTGTCCACCTACCCTCGTCGATCGAATGCAGAAGCGTTATGTTAACGCGGTTTGTCGGAGATATTGACCATGGGTACCCTCGGTGACCACCCTTGGTATTTCAAGATAAATTATAGCTGTCTGCCCCATCCTGGCCGTCTGTTCATCGGGCCGCCTCCTAGGGTAGCCTGCCCTAGGAGCCGGCTGCCAGCAGGAGGCAGGAACCCAACAGGCGGCAGCGCCAACACCAACAGCTAGCAGACGGTCCCACATCCCTCTCCCGGGGCGCGTGCTGGGGGATCCCCACGCAGCAGAGATGTGGCTACAGGTGAACATGTCCTTAGAAAATCTATAAGGACGTGGCTACAGTGAACGTGTACCTTATGGATATCTCCGAAACGGCGGGTCACTGTAGCCACGCTGCTCGTGACCAAGCATCAGTCAGAGGAGGCCACGATCCCACTACTCACAGGCGGCAGGACCAGCAGGCGGTTGGCCCCATTGGCCAGCGAGTAGTTCGTAAACAAGCCGCCCCTGGCAGACGGCCAGGGGAGACGACCGCCTGGTAGCAGGCGGCAAACCTCGTCCTGGAAGTCTGAACCTCATCAAGGTGACAAGACAGGGCGTGGCGGCAGCGTACGGCAGGAGACAGCGGCACTGTAGCCACTTCCCTCCTGACGAGGCTGTCGTCAGCAGAGGCGCATCTACAGTGGAAGACAATCATGTGGGCCCACAGGCGGCGGGCCGCAGCAGGCCGGTGGCAAGGCCGGTGCCGGAAGACACTGACGGATGGGAGCCACGCCGTCGAGATTACCATTGTACCCCTGGGGGGTAGGTCTATATAAACCCCCCAGGGTCCTCCATGAGGAGGGGTTGAGAGGTCGCGAGATTGAACCCTAGAAGAGGGATAGGAGGTGAGCTAGCCTTGTTCATCTTCTTCCTCTAGACCACATAGCTCGAGGAGCAACCTTGTAGCTACCATAGTGTTTTCAGTCATGACGCGGAGCCCCCACAGAGCAGGACTAGGGGTGTTATCTTCTCGGAGAGCCCCGAACGTGGGTAAGATCCGTAGGCGTCCTAAGTATCGCCCCATCCCGCTTCCCGAGCCCGGCAACGTTCTTTTGACCCCATGCATGATAAGCCATCCGTTGGCATATGTCATTCCAAAACCCCGACATTTGGCGCCCACCGTGGGGCTAGGTGCACCGTCGTTCGGAAACATGTTCTGGACGGGAACTTTGTTCCTTCCTGGTGAGAGTAGCCAGCCCGGCGCGCCTGCTGGCGTGGAAACCGGGATGCTTCGCGGCGCTGAGGCCGCATGCGCCGCGAGCGGGCTCGCCGACCTCCTCGGCGGCGTCTGCATCCATGACGAGCCCTCTTCGGCGGCCGAGCCAGTGGCACCGGAGAGCTGCCTCGTCGAGCTCCTCGACAAGCTCTACATCATCGACGGGCGCTGTAATGCCCAGGATGGGACTATACCTCCTACGTGTCGAGGCACGACTTAAAGGTATAAGCCCATTATGGAATGATCTCAAGTTCGGTATCTTTGCACATCTCATGTAAAAATAGGGATGAAAAGCAAAAGAGATAGTTGGCTTACACTCGCCACGTCACACAATACATTACATAACAATCATCATCCAAATAACATCACAACCCGACTACGGGTGAAGATCCAAATGAAAGATACCAAATACATAAAGCCACACGTTCGAATCGCCCCTAGTAGAAACCACTACTGATCATCGGGATAGTGCACATAGTAACGGCTACGTTCTTCATCGTACTCCCAGTACAGCTCTGTGCCATCACCTGAATAGTTCACCTGAGTACCTGCATCTGGTGTGGTGTAGAATCTGTGAGCCACGGAGGACTCAGCAATCCCGTTCCCGGGTAACAGAATTATCTAAGCCTTGGGTGTGGAACAAGGCTGAAGAAAGAATAAAAGGCTGCAGCTGCACTAGCACTAGCTTACGTGATAAGAGCGAGAGAGAAGTGCCACGAGCGACAAGGTGATCACGAAGTGATCCTATCTAAGCACGTCAAACATAACCCCACCGTGTTCACTTCCCGAACCCCTTTCGGAAAATGACCGTCACGGTACTCACGCTGGTAGTGTGTTCTAAACATGGTGTCAAGTTTTCTACAACCGGATATTAACAAATTCCCATCTGCCACATAACCGCGGGCACGGCTTTCGAAAGTTCAAAACCCTGCAGGGGTGTTCCAACTTGGCCCATTACAAGCCCACGATCCGCGGAGTCGCAACTCCAAGGTGGGAAGGCCCGAGTATTCTCGGAATCCCGTGCTCAAGATACTCCGACTAAGGTAAGACTAATCCAGCAAATCCTCCCGGCGTGCCGACACCCTGACAGTAGCCGCGCGTATCTAGTCTCACGCCACGACCGGATGGGTGATGCTACAGGTTATACCAGATACCTCGGTTTTCCCCAAGGCGGCCCTGCAGGACCCCCAGTTTGGACCAACACTCATGTGGAGCACTGGCCCGGGGTTGTTAATTAAGAAAGGGGATAGCTAGTCCCTATGCAAGTTTTAGTTATTAGGCAAATGGAGTACCAATGTTGGGACTTGCTGGAAAAGCCTTAGCGCTAAGCAGTTTATCGAGGGGGTCCCATAACCCCAACCGTGTGAGGAACGCATAATCAAGGAACATAACACCGGTTTATACGGTTCCTAGGCGGCATGAGTGGAACAAATCACCAAGCAAGAGGCTTAGACTTCCACCCATTACCAATATATAGATGATTTCATTTAAGAGTTTATATAGTGTGATATCCCAACAAGCTTCAACATGAAGCAAGAATCTTCAAATCTTCTCCTGCAACTAGCAATGCTATAAGAGGGGCTGAGCGAAGCCTACGTAGCCAAACAAAGGTTTGCATAGGTAGGGTGGTTAGACAGATTCATGGTTACAATAGGAGGCTGACAGATAAACATGGGCATCGAGGCAATAAGCTAAAGAGCGAGGCTACTAGCAATAGGCAAAGATAGTAATGATATCCGGGTCAGGTCATCTTGCCTGTCGAGTCGTCGATGGGATCGTAAGACGGCTCCTCGTTCTCAACCTCGGAAGTAACCTCGTTCTCGTACTCGGTCTCGGCTTCCGGCTCTACTCAACACAAGAGCACGCGAGGCACGAAATCAAACAAGGTGCAATGCACAATCTACAGGATGCATGTATGATGCACTTAGGATGCACAGCAGATGCACTTAGGATGCACAACATGACAACATACGAAACACAGAGTGTAATGCCCAGGATGGGACTATATCTCCTACGTGTCGAGGCACGACTTAGAGACATAACCCCATGCTGGAATGATCGCAAGTCTGGTATCTTTGCACAACTCATGTAAAAGATGGGGATGGAAAACATAAAATAGTTGGCTTACACTCGCCACGTCACACAAATACATTACATGTTCAAATCATCATTCAATAAAACATCACAGCCCTCTAAGGGTAAAATCCAAATGACAAGATACCAAACATAATTTAAATCCACAGGTCGGATCGAATCCTAGTAGAAGTCTCCACTACTGATCATCAGGATAACGAACATAGTAATGGCTACGCTCCTCGTCGTACTCCCAGTCTAGCTCGATGCCATCACCTGGATGGCTCACCACTGGACCTGCATCTGGTGTGGTGAAGTAACTGTGAGCCACAGAGGACTCAGCAATCCCGTTCCCGGGTAACATGACTATCTAAGCCTTGGGTGTGGAACAAGGCTGAAGAAAGAATAAGAATAGAGTCTGCAGCAGCAACTAGAACTAGCTTACGTGAAAGAGTGCGAGAAGAGAAGTGCCTCGGTCGAGAAATGATCACGAAGTGATCCTAAACTAAACAAGTCAAACATAACCCCACCGTGTTCAACTCCCGAATCCCTATTCGGAAATTGACAGTCACGGTACACACGCTGGTAGTGTATTAGAACAATGTGTCAAGTTATCTACAACCGGATATTAACAAGCTCCCATTTGCCACATAACCGCGGGCACGACTTTCGAAAGTTCATAACCCTGCAGGGGTGTTCCAACTTGGCCCATGACAAGCCCACGATCCGCGGAGTCGCAACTCCAAGGTGGGAAGACCCGAGTATTCTCGGAATCCCGTGCTCAAGATACTCCGAACTAAGGTAAGGCTGATCCAGCAAATCCTCCCGGCGTGCCGACACCCTGACAATAGCTGCGTGTATCTAGTCTCAGGCCACGACCGGATGGGCGATTCTACAGGTTTTTACCAAACCTCGAGTTTCCTCGTGGTGGCCCCGCAGACTCCCCGTTTGGACCAACACTCATGTGGAGCACTGGCCCGGGTTGTCGATTAAGAAAGAGGGTTAATTACTCTCTATGCAAGTTTTATTAGTTATTAGGCAAATAGTACCAATGTTGGGACTTGCTGGAAAAGACTTTGCACTTAGCGGTTTATCAAGGGGGCCCCATAAACCCCAACCGTGTAAGGAACGCATAATCAAGGAACATAACACCGGTTTATACGGTTCCTAGCGGCATGAGTGGAACAAATCACCAAGCAAAAGGCTTAGCCTTCCACCCATTGCCAATATATAGATGATTTCATTTTAAGCATTTATATAGTGTGATATAACCCAACAAAACTTCAACATGAAGCAAGCATCTTCAATCTTCACCTGCAACTAGCAACGCTATAAGAGGGGCTGAGCGAAGCCTACGTATAGCCAATCAATGGTTTGCATAGGTAGGGTGGTTAGACATGATCATGGTTACAAGTAGGAGGCTGACATGAAAGACATGGGCATCGAGGCAAAACTATAGATCGAGACTTCTAGCAATAGGCAAAAATAGTAATGGTATCCGGGTTCAGTCATCTTGCCTAAAGAGTAGTTGTTCGGATCGTAAGAAGGGTCCTCGTGCTCAAACTCGGTAGTAACCTTGTGCTCGGACTCGTACTCGGTCTCAGCTTCCGGCTCTAATCAACACAATCACACAAGTCACGAATCAACAAGATGCAATGCGCACACAAAAATGATGGATGCATGACTTATGCACTATGGGAGCAAAATGAGCATGACAATATGCGATCAAGCAAAATGCTTCAAAACAAGATAACAATAGGATATTATGAATCTACACGGAAAATCAATCAAGTTTCATATAAGACTGGCTGAAAACGGAGCTACGGGCTAAAAGTTATGCCCGAAACAAGAAACATGCGAAAGCTGAAAATTACCGCCACATAGCAACTTCGGAGCACTAGATAAATAAGCTACAGCACTCAAACATCATGGCAAAGAGCATGAACATAAACTAGACATATCCTACAGCAAATAAGTTCAAAGGTGCACCCCCAAAGGAGCCACGGATCAATAGGAACAAGCTTGGACATATTGAACTTGACAACAAAATCCTGACAGCGGAACTTTATTGAAACTTTGGAGCAAAAGTTAAATATGCTACAGCCACTCAAATAAGCATGTGAGAACATGAATGGATAGCCAACAATATATACTACAAGGAATCATCAAGAGTCACTCCAAAACAATTATGGATTGTCCTAGAACAGCAAGCGAACATGGCATCTGAGAATAACAGATTCCAGACTTAGTGAAAATCCACTAAGTGTTAAAACAGCAGTTTCATCATGGCATCTAAGAGAGCAAGTTTAAGTCACCTCGAAACTAAACATGGCAAGTGGTAAGCACCACATCAAAGTGCACATGATGGTGATTCCGAAACATACAAGCATGCATCATGGAGATAAACACAACGATAGCAATGAGCTCAACAAGATGACATTTCATAACAAGTTAAACAACTAAACAGCCACATGGCACTTTGCAACGAGGATAACCATGGCAAGAATAAATCTATCATGCAACCTAACACAAGCAACATGTAGAGCATGGCAAGACGAACACGTGGACATGTCATTTGCATCATTCGGATATACGAGCTAAAAGATATCACTATGCAAAGATGGCATAAAAACATCACTAACAACAGTTTATATCGGGATGCACTCTTGCAACAGAAAAATAAGCATCTAGATGATCTCAAACATGCATGGCACAATGGAATGAAACGTAGTGCTAGTCACCACGAACGTCTGGACATGTCATTCACTCAAATCGGAGCAACACACAAAAAGATATCACAGTTCTAAGATAACATCAGAGAAGGAAAAACTGGGACTTAGTGAGAGAGAGAGCAACCTCCAGATCTGAAGAAAAAGGTCAACGGGCTTCGGCCCGGAGAAGAGGCAGATCTGGCCTGGTCGAAGGAGAGGCGGCGCGCCTGGCGCGGAGGAGGAGGCGTCGCGGGCCTTGGAGCTGGCGCGGCCCGCGGGGAATCGGCGGTTGGAGCCTGGTGGCTGGACTGGAAGGAGGCTGGGCCCCGGATCGGCCCAGGCAGGTGGCGGCGCGTGGCCTGGCGAAGCGATGGGCGAGCAGCGGCGCTTCGGGCGGCTACGAACCCAGGCGCTGCGGATGGGCGAGCTGGGTGCGGCGCGTGGCCTAGGCGGTCGGCCTAGGGTGTCAGCAGGACGGCGGATCGGGCCTGCTCGGGCGATGGATCGGAGCTCGGCCCAGCCTGCGCGGCGAACGGAGGGGAGGCGGCGGCCTGCTGGCGATCGGGCGACTGGGCTGTCGGGCTCGCTGCGGGAGGCGGCTGGCGATGCGGCGTTCGGGCCCAGGCGGAAGAGGCGATGCGCCCAGGCGAGCGGGAGGCGTTGACCTCGATCTGGATCGAGGGTTTCCCGATCCAATCGATGCTAGGCGGCGGCGATCGAGCGATCTGGTGGTGGCTTCGAAGGAAAAACGGCAGGGCGATGCGATCTGCGGGATCCCAGGCGGTTGGAGGTGGCTCGGCCCGGTGGGGACGGTGAGGAGCGGCGGTGAGGTGAGAGGAGGGTGGAGAGGAGGTACTCCGGCGAGGTGGTGGTGATCTCCGGCGAACTCCGGCGAGATTCCGGCGAAACTCCGGCGAGGTGGCTGGAGGTGGAAGAGAAGTGGCTAGGGGAGCTAGGGTTTCCTTGATTTGGGGCAAAAATTGGGGGAGTGGACAATTATATAGGCACAAGAAGCTAGGGTTGCCCAAATGGAGTGCGGTTTTCGGCCACACGATCAGGATTGGATGGCCTAGATGAAGGAAGTGGCTAGGAGAGGTTGGTGGGCTGTTGGAGGGTTGTCTTGGGCCTCAAAGTGGAGGCACTTTGAGCCCACAAAAATAACTGTTGGGGTAGCAAACGGACTCGAAACGCGACGAGATTTGACAGGCGGGTTACACACACCAAAACAACAACGCACGGCAAGTCTCGCGCCAAACCGGTAACGTTATACGGCCAAACACCAAAGTAGGCCTACGGGACGCCACGGACATGTGAGGGAGCTCCGGAACGCGAAACGGACAACGGGAAGGAACGCGTGGAACCGGATGCAAACGACAACACCAATGCAATGCGATGCACATGACTATATGATATGGATGAATGCCACACACGCACACAACAAAACGACGAAAACCCGAAAGACAAGGAACCCGAAATGGAATAGATGAAGCCAGAGATATATTATATGCCCAAAAGGGAAAGTATTACATCCGGGGCATTACACAGAGAAACATCACAAGAAACATGACAATATGCTCAAGCAAGTAGGATGCAAGACAAGTCTATTTAGGATGCAAAACATAGCAAGGTAGGAAGCACAGAGAAATAACACAAGAAACATCATGTTTAAATGAGGCCGGAAACTACTTAAGACAAATCCGGTAAGTCCTCATATGCATAGTTTGAAATTAGTCCAGATCTGAACAAACCTTAAGTTAAAGTTGTTAAACAGCAAGTTAACATGCACCATGATGATCTACACGAAATTCTAGTCAAGTTTCATATGAAGTTTGTTTAAAACGGAGCTACGGTCTAAAAGATATGATCAAAACAAGATAAGCATGGCAACGATGCAAAATGCACCCAAATATCAAGCGAACATACGTCAAACATGTTAACAAGATGATATTATGATTCTACATGCAAAAACACACAAGTTTCATGTAGGGCACACCCAAAACGGAGCAACGGGCTAAAAGGTACAACCGAAACAAGAAACAATGCAAAGCTGAAACTAACAGCCACATAGCAACTTGGAAGCAAGAAATATATACTCTACATCACTCAAACATGGTGACAAGAAGCATGAACATGAAGTAGACATATCCTACAGCAAACAACTCCATTGGAGCATCTCCATAGGAGGCATGGATCAATAGCAACAAGCTACAACATTTTGATCATGACACTAAAAACCTGTCAGTAATATTTTATAGCAACTTAGGAGCAACAATTAAATAGGCTACAGCAACCCAAATGAGCATGTGAGGGCATGGATGGATAGACAACAACATATACAACAAGGAATGATCAATGGCACCCCAAAACTAACATGGATTTGCCTAGGACATCAAGCAAACATAGCATCAGGATATTACATATTCCAGACTTACTGAAATTTCACTAAGAGTTTAAACAGCAATATTATCAAGGCATGTTTGTGAGCATGTTTAAGTTATCTCAAAGCATATCATGGCAATTGGTTTGCACCACAGCAAAGATCACATGATGGGGAATCTAAAACATATGAGCATGCCACATGGGGACAAACACAACAATAGCAACGAGCTCCTCAACTAGGCATCTCGTAATAAGTTACAAAACATAACAGCCATATGCACGTTTGCAACAGAGATAAACATGGCAATATGAACTCTAACATGCATGCTATAGCAACCAACATGTAGAGCATCTCATGACGAACATTTGGACATATCATTTGCTTCATTTGGATAAACATGCACCAAGTTATCACATCTCAAACATGGCATGAATACAACTAATAGCAGCAGTTTATAACATGTAGCACTCTTGTCACGAAGATTAAGACATCTAGATGATCTCAAACATGCATGACAGAATGGAACAAAACATAGTACACATCACCACGATCATTTTGACATATCATATGCACAAATCGGACAACCACAGTAAAAGTTATAGCCTTTACAAAAATGCATCACACAATGAAAATAACTAAAAGACTTAGCAAAAAACAGGGGAAACGGGGTCAACCTCCGGAGTCAACGCGGGTCGGGCCGGGTCAAACGGGTCCGCGGGCGCGGGCGAACAGGCGCGCCCGTTGTGGTTCGGCCCGCGGGAGCTCGGCTGGATCGGGATCGGGATCGGGATCGAGATCCCGTGCGACCTCGGCGGCGGCGGCGGCCTGGCCGGCCGGCGGGGACTTGGGGGAGATGGTCGATGGCGAGGGCCCGGCGGCGAGGCCCGGAGCGGCAGCGAGCTCGCCGGTCGGAGGAGCCTCGGGCTCGGGGCGGCGGAGCCTAGCTCGGGCGGCGAGGCGGCGGGGTCCGGCGGCGGCCTGTCGCCGGGGCGGCGGCGGCGCGCCCGGCCGGCGGCGGGGATCCGGCGCGGCGGAGGCGGCGGGGACGAAGGGCGCGGGGCGGCGCGGGATCTGGCCCGAAAGGCGGCGGCTGCGGGCCGGGAACGGGCCTTCGGGCCCGCGCGGCGACGGAGGCGGAACTGTGCGGTGGCGGACTGTCCGGCCCGGGTCGGACACGTCCGCCCGGCACGGATTCCGAGGCGGGGGCTGGAGGAGGAAGAAGACTAGGGTTTTTGGACGAAAATGGAGGGGTGGACGTTTTTATAGGCACAAGGAGCTAGGAGACTCCAAATGGGGAGCGGTTTTCGGCCACGCGATCACAATTCAACGACCGAGATGATGGGAAGGGTTGTGCTGGGTTGGTGTGTGGAGGGGGTCTTCGGCCTCAAAGAGGAGGAACTTTTAGCCCACGAGGTTAACTGTTGGAGTATCAAACGAACTCCAAACACGACGAAACTTGACAGGCGGCCTACACGTACCAAAACAACATCGCACGACAAGTCTCACACCATTCCGGAAACGTTACACGGCCACACACGAAAGAAGGACTCAGGGATGCTATGGGCACGTGTGAGAGCGTCGGAACTCGAAACGGATAACGGCAAGAGACGAGTGGGACCGGATGCAAGTGACAACACAAATGCAATGCAATGCACATGACAACATGACATGGATGAAATGCACACACGCACACGACAAAACGACGAAACCCAAAAAGACGAAGAACCCGGAATGGAACTGATGAAGCCAAAGTTTATATCTTGCCATATTGGGAAAGTGTTACATCTGGGGCATTACAAGCGTGCCTCTGACAGAGAGTCAGTGGGCTCTTCCGACCCACTGGTAGACATGATCGTCGACCTCGGCGCGGAGCCCGTCGATTTCTTCCCCGAGCACGTGGTGATCGTCAACGACCCCCTCCCCGCTCTCCCGATCAGCAACACCATCAGCACCGTCACGGAGGTGCTCGTCACCGACCACGGCGAACCATCCAGCAGGGCGGGCCCAGACCTGCTCGAGGCCGCTCTGCAGCACCTCGCAGCTCCTGTCGTGGCGGGGACAGACGGCGAGGCGTTAGAGGCGCTCCGCGTTTTGCTCCTCGATAGCGCCAAAAAACTGGCTGCCTCCCAACGCCTCACCGAAGCTTACCGCCGCGAGATGGACCGCGCCATTTGTGGCAGGCCGGCTGCTGGCGAGCCTAGCCGAGCCGGCGCCGTCCGCGATCGCGGCGGGTTGCTAGCAGACATGCTGGGGGCCCCGCGGCCCGTGTACCTCACTCCATCGGAGAACCTAAGGGCTGCCTAGGCGGCAGTCGATGAGATGGGCCACTTGGAGGGAGACGAGCTTCATTGCATGACTCAGCGCGTCCGCCAGCTCCTCGACGCTGCTGCCACACAGCAGGAGGCCCGTCACCGGGTATCAGAGGCCGACGCGCACACAGACAACCGCCCTTTTCGGCGGGAGCATGGAGCCACGTCTCGCTCTCCAACAGTCGGCGCCATCAACCGGTGAGACTCAGAACTGGCTGCCAGCCGCAGCCGGCAGACTCACGTCACCATCGAGCGCGACGAAGACGGCCGCCCGAGGGCCGTAGAACGGCGAGGGGAACATCCGCCTCCTCCCACGTAGGAGAGGCGCGTGTCTCCTCCGCCTGTTGACCACCCCTCTGTGGCGGGCCGCTTGGGCCGTCGCGAGGGGGTTGGGGAGAACGACGCCCGCCATCGCCTGGACCGTCTGGCTCGGTCCTAGGTGGTCGAAGAAGAAGACGGCCTCGGTCCGGCTTGCTTCGGCCCTCGCATCCGCAATGAGCCTTTTCCCAAGGGCTTCTCGCTCCCCAGAGATACCCCCAAGTACAACGGATCAGTGAAACCAGAGGACTGGCTGGTGGACTACTCCACAGCCGTCAGCATAACTGAAGGAAATATGCCCTAGAGGCAATAATAAAGTTGTTATTTATATTTCCTTATATCATGATAAATGTTTATTATTCATGCTAGAATTGTATTGGCCGGAAACTTAGTACATGTGTGAATACATAGACAAAACAGAGTGTTCCTAGTATGCCTCTACTAGACTAGCCCATTGATCAAAGATGGTTATGTTTCCTAACCATAGACATGAGTTGTCATTTGATCAACGGGATCACATCATTAGGAGAATGATGTGATGGACAAGACCCATCCGTTAGCTTAGCACTATGATCGTTTAGTTTTACTGCTATTGCTTTCATCATGACTTATACATGTTCCTATGACTATGAGATTATGCAACTCCCGAATACCGTGGGAACACCTTGTGTGCTATCAAACGTCACAACGTAACTGGGTGATCATAAAGATGCTCTACAGGTGTCTCCGAAAGTGTTCGTGGTGTTGGCATAGATCAAGACTAGGATTTGTCACTCCGAGTGTCGGAGAGGTATCTCTGGGCCCTCTCGGTAATGCACATCATAATAAGCCTTGCAAGCAAAAGACTAATGAGTTAGTCACGAGATGATGTATTACGGAACGAGTAAAGAGACTTGTCGGTAACGAGATTGAACTAGGTATAGAGATACCGACGATCGAATCTCGGGCAAGTAACATACCAATGACAAAAGGAACAACGTATGTTGTTATGCGGTTTGACCGATAAAGATCTTCGTAGAATATGTAGAAGCCAATATGAGCATCCAGGTTCCGCTATTGGTTATTGACCGGAGATGAGTCTCGGTCATGTCTACATAGTTCTCGAACCCGTAGGGTCCGCACGCTTAACGTTTGATGACGATCGGTATTATGAGTTTATGAGTTTTGATGTACCGAAGGAGTTCGGAATCCCGGATGAGACCGGGGACATGACGAGGAGTCTCGAAATGGTCGAGACGTAAAGATCGATATATTGGACGACTATATTCGGACATCGGAAAGATTTCGAGTGATTCGGGTATTTTTCGGAGTATATGGGCCTTATTGGGCCATACGGGAATAGAGGAGAAAGGCCAAAAGGAAGGAGGCGCGCGCCCCCCCTCTGGTCCGAATTGGACAAGGGGTGCAGCCCCCTTTTCCTTCTCCCTCTCCACCTCTTTCCTTCTCTCCTACTCCGGAAAGGAAAGGGGAATCCTACTAGGACTTGGGAGTCCTAGTAGGACTCCCCACACTTGGCGCTCCCCCTCTAGGGTCGGCCTCTCCCTTGCTCCTTTATATACGGGGGCAGGGGGGCACCCTAGGACACACAAGTTGAATTGTTTTAGCCGTGTGCGGTGCCCCCCTCCACAGAAACACACCTCGGTCATACTGTCGCATTGCTTAGGCGAAGCCCTGCGCCGGTAACTTCATCATATCCGTCACCACGCCGTCGTGCTGACGAAACTCTCCCGTGAAGCTCAACTGGATCAAGAGCTCGTGGGACGTCATCAAGCTGAACGTGTGCTGAACGCGGAGGTGTCGTACGTTCGGTGCTTGATCGGTTGGATCACGAAGAAGTTCGACTACATCAACCGCGTCACTTGACGCTTCCGCTCCCCGTCTACGAGGGTACGTAGACACACTCTCCCTCTCGTTGCTATGCATCTGGTAGATAGATCTTGCGTGATCGTAGGAAAATTTTAAAATACTACGTTCCCCAACAGTGGCATCATGAGCCAGGTCTATGCGTAGATGACATGCACGAGTAGAACACAATAAGTTGTGGGCGATACTAGTCATACTGCTTACCAGCATGTCATACTTTGGTTCGGCGGTATTGTGAGATGAAGCGGCCCGGACCGACATTACGCGTATGCTTACGCGAGACTGGTTCACCGTTATGAGCACTCGTTGCTTAAAGGTGACTGGCGGGTGTCTGTCTCTCTCACTTTAGCTGAATCAAGTGTGGCTACGCCCGGTCCTTGTGAAGGTTAAAACAGCACATACTTGACGAAACATCGTTGTGGTTTTTGTATGCGTAGGTAAGAACGGTTCTTGCTAAGCACGTAGCAGCCACGTAAAACTTGCAACAACAAAGTAGAGGACGTCTAACTTGTTTTTGCAGGGCATGTTGTGATGTGATATGGTCAAGACATGATGAGTTATACGGTTTTGTATGAGATGATCATGTTTTGTAAAGTTATCGGCAACTGGCAGGAGCTATATGGTTGTCGCTTTATCGTGTGAAATGCAATCGCCATGTAATTGCTTTACTTTATCACTAAGCGGTAGCGATAGTCGTAGAAGCAATAGTTGGCGAGACGACAACGATGCTACGATGGAGATCAAGGTGTCGCGCCGGTGACGAAGGTGATCATGACGGTGCTTTGGAGATGGAGATCAAAAGCACAAGATGATGATCGCCATATCATGTCACATATTTTGATTGCATGTGATGTTTATCTTATTATGCTTCTTATTTTGCTTAGTTCGACGGTAGCATTATAAAATGATCCCTTACTAAATTTCAAGGTATAAGTGTTCTCCCTGAGTATGCACCGTTGCGAAAGTTCGTCGTGCCGAGACACCACGTGATGATCGGGTGTGATAAGCTCTACGTTCAAATACAACGGGTGTAAGCCAGTTTTGCACACGCAGAATACTCGGGTTAAACTTGATGAGCCTAGCATATGCAGATATGGCCTCGGAACACTGGAGACCGAAAGGTCGAGCGTGAATCATATAGTAGATATGATCAACATAACATGTTCACCATTGAAACTACTCCATCTCACGTGATGATCGGACATGGTTTAGTTGATTTGGATCACGTGATCATTTAGATGACTAGAGGGATGTCTATCTAAGTGGGAGTTCTTAAGTAATATGATTAAATTGAACTTTAATTTATCATGAACTTAGTCCTCGTAGTATTAGCATATCTATGTTGTAGATCAATAGCTCATATCTATGTTGTAGATCAATAGCTCACGATGTTGCTCCCCGTTTATTTTTTATATGTTCCTAGAGAAAACTAAGTTGAAAGATGTTAGTAGCAATGATGCGGAATTGTTCCGTGGTCTGAGGATTATCCCCATTGCTGCACAGAGAATTATGTCCTTGATGCACCGCTAGGTGACATACCTATTGCAGGAGCAGATGTAGACGTTATGAACGTTTTGACAAAAGCTCGGTATGATGACTACTTGATAGTTTAAGTGCACAATGCTTTACGGCTTAGAACCAGGACTTCAAAAACGTTTTGAACGCCACGGAGCATATAAGATGTTCCAAGAATTGAAATTAGTATTTCATACTCATGCCCGTGTCGAGAGGTATAAGACTTCTGACAGTACTTTTCCTACAAGATGGAGGAGAATAGCTCAACCAGTGAGCATGTGCTCAGATTGTCTGGGTACTACAATTACTTGAATCAAGTGGGAGTTAATCTTCCAGATAAGATAGTAATTGACAAAGTTCTCTAGTCACTATCACCAAGTTAGTAGAACTTCGTGATGAACTATAATATGCAAGGGATGACGAAAGGAATTCCCGAGCTCTTCGCGATGCTGAAGTCGGCGAAGGTAGAAATCATGATAAAGCATCAAGTGTTGATGGTTAACAAGACCACTTGTTTCAAGTAAAGGGCAAAGGGATAGAAGGGGAACTTCAAGAAGAATGACAAGAAAGTTGTCACTCCCGTGAAGAAACCCAAAGCTAAAACTCAAGCCTGAAACTAAGTGCTTCTACTGCAAAGGAAATGGTCACTGGAAGTGGAACTGCCCTAGATAATTGGCGGATAAGAAGGATGGCAAAGTGAACAAAGGTATATTTTGATATACAGATTATTGATGTGTACTTTACTAGTGTTCATAGCAACCCCTGGGTATTTGATACCGGTTCAGTTGATAAAATTAGTAACTCGAAACGAGAATTGCATAATGAACAGAGACTAGTTAAAGGTGAAGTGACGATGTGTGTTGGAAGTGGTTCCAAGATTGATATGATCATCATCGCACACTCCCTATACTTTCGGGATTAGTGTAAAACCTAAATAAATGTTATTTGGCATTTGCGTTGAGCATGAATATTATTTGATCATATTTGTTGCAATCAATTATTAATTTAAAGTCATAGAATAATTGTTATTTTGTTTACATGATTAAAACCTTCGATGGTCATACACCCAATGAAAATAGTTTGTTGGATCTCGATCGTGGTGATACACATATTCATAATATTGAAGCCAAAAGATGCAAGGTTAATAATGATAGTGCAACTTATTTGTGGCACTACCGTTTAGGTCATAATGGTGTAAAGCGCATGAAAAAACTCCATAGTGATGGACTTTTGGAATCACTTGATTATGAATCACTTGGTGCTTGCGAACCATGCCTCATGGGCAACATGACTAAGACTCCGTTCTCCGGAACAATGGAGCGAGCAACAGATTTGTTGGAGATCATACATACAGATGTATGTGGACCAATGAGTGTTGAAGCTCGCGGCGGGTATCGTTATTTTCTGACCTTCACTGATGATTTGAGCAGATATGGGTATATCTACTTAATGAAGCACAAGTCTGAAACATTTGAAAAGTTCAAAGAATTTCAGAGTGAAGTGGAGAATCATCATAACAACAAAATAAGAGTTTCTACAATATGATCGTAGAGGTAAAATATTTGAGTTAGCGAGTTTGGCCTTCAGTAAAAACAATGTGAAATAGTTTCACTACTCATGCCACCTGGAACACCACAGTGTAATGGTGTGTTCGAACGTCATAACCGTACTTTATTAGATATGGTGCGATCGATGATGTCTCTTACCGATCTACCACTATCGCTTTTGGGGTTATGCATTAGAGACAGCTACATTCACGTTAAATAGGGCACCATCTAAATCCGTGGAGATGACACCGTATGAACTGTGGTTTGACGAGAAACCTAAGCTGTCATTTCTTTAAGTTTGGGACTGCGATGCTTATGTGAAAAAAGTTTCAACATGATAAGCTCGAAGCCAAATCGGAGAAGTAAATCTTCATAGGATACCCAAAAGAAACTGTTGGGTACACCTTCTATCGCAGATCCGAAGGCAAGGTCTTTGTTGCTAAGAGTGGATCTTTTCTAGAGAAGGAGTTTCTCTCGAAAGAAGTGAGTGGGAGGAAAGTAGAACCTGATGAGGTAATTGTAGCTTCTCCCGAATTGGAAAGTGGAACATCACAAAAACTAGTTCCAGTGATTCCTACACCAATTAGTGAGGAAGCTAATGATGATGATCATGAAACTTTAGATCAAGTTTCTGCTGAACTTCGTAGATCAACCAGAGTTCGTTTCGCATCAGAGTGGTCTGGCAACCCGGTTCTGGAAGTCATGTTACTGGACCATGATGAACGTACAAACTATGAGGAAGCGATGATGAGCCCAGATTCCGCAAAATGGCTTGAGGCCATGAAATCTGAGATGGGATCCATGTATGAGAACAAAGTGTGGACTTTGGTTGACTTGCCCGATGATCGGCAAGCCATCGAAAATAAATGGATCTTCAAGAGGAAGACTGACGCTGACGGTAATGTTACTGTTTACAAAGCTCGACTTGTTGCGAAAGTTTTTCAACAAGTTCAAGGAGTTGACTACTGATGACCCACAACCGTAAGGGATCTATTGCAGCGTTTTCGATAAGTAATAGTGTCGAACCCAATGAGGAGCAGAAGGTATTGCTAAGTGATTCTGAGCAAGGAATAACTACAAGCACTGAAAGATAACTTTTTAGGGGTTTTCTTGATATAAGCAACAGGAAAGTAAAAGCGAGCAAAGTAAAAGGCACTGGAGAGTAACAAGTGGCCCAATCCTTTCTGAGCAAAGGAGAGGCCTAGCAACTGAACTTATAAAGGCTAAAGTGTTCTTGAGGGCACACGGGAGAGGAAGTCATGTGCTTTCGCCATATTCCATATCGGTACTATGTGATGTGTTGATAAGTGTTGAGTGGGTAGATCTATGCTAGTACACCCTCTAGGCTAAGATGAGTGCACTCTTATGATTAAACACCTTGCAAGCATCCGCAAATACAAGATAGTATTTAAGGCAAAAGCCTAACCATAGCAATACGATCGATGATCCATTGTTCCCTTGTGCAAAAGCATGCGAACTGGGGTTCAGGTTTCTGTCACTCCGGCAACCCACCGTAAGCATTCTTCGTACACAATGTATTCCCCTAGGTCCTTACTAAGGCGAAGTGTTGAGTGTTCGACTCACACAACACCACTAGGAAAATAACAACACAACTTAAGTATCAAACAACACATATTACTTCAACATCATATGACTACTAACAACAAGACTTCTCACATGTCCTCAAGAACTAAAGTAACTACTCACAAGACATAAAAGAGATCATGATCAGTGGAGATAAATAGATGATAAACAATCTGGACACAATGATATTTCTCCAACAAAACTCAATAGCATTCACCACAAAGTAGTAATCAACACCGATAGGGTAGAGAGGATAGATAGTACGTATTACAACACAAGTTGCAATTGTGAGATGAGATTGGATGAAGATGGAGATGGTGCTGATGTTGGGGATGATGTTGATGATGATCTCGATGATGCCCGTGACGATGGTGATGACGATGGCGATGATCTCCCCTTCCGGGAGGTGATCTACCCGGCGGAATCTGTCCGCCGGAGATGGCTTTTCTTCTCTGTAGGTTTCCACCACGGAGCGGCGGCGGAACTCCGTAAAAACTCCCTCTTTTAGGGTTTCTGGATGACGAGGAGTAAATAGGCCAAAGGGGGAAACCTGGAGTGGGCCAGGGGCTCCAGGCGCCCTCCCGGCGCGGCCAGGGTGGGGGCCGCGCCAGGTGGCCGCCTGGGCACCCTGTGGCCCCCCTCTGGTTGCTCTTTTGCGTATCTTCGTGATCCTTCTGGAAAATACCCTCCGTCGATTTTCAGGTAATTTGGAGGTATTCTTCTTCAGCAACTCAGCGTCCACTTTTCACCGCTGAATCCTGCGTCTGCTGCTTCGGCACCGGAAAGTTGCAAACTGTGTAAAATAGGCCAAAACAACATAAGAACATCATCGTAATGTGAAATATATCAATGAATAAGGATGAATTGCGATATAAAATAGTGATGCATTTTGGACGTATCAACACCCCCAAGCTTAGACCTCGCTTGTCCCCAAGCGAATACTGAGCTCGGTAAACCTGTCCACAAGTTTAGCGAGTGAAGTGTCGATAAATAGAATACGGACAAGAAGAAACAGTTTCTTCACCAAACCCAAATATCCTCAACAGCAATCTTCAACTCATAAGGCCCTTATAAAAGAGTGGTAACACTTATAATCGAAAGTAGGGCTAAGGAAACTCATTAAATCATGGCAAACATGTCCTTTGGTCAAAGAACAACTAATAGCTTTTACTTTTGCTCTTTCTCTTTATGTTTTGATGAGATTAATTGAAGCTTTTGAAAGAACATGTTATTAGGCAAGAAGTGAAAGTGTTAACACAAAGGAAGATGTTTGCTTTAGCTGGGCTTAACAAACAACTTACTTATCAAATGATAATGTCAACAAGGATATGATATGACAAATCTTAATGCAACTTTATATGAATGAATCCTCGTCAACATCAAATGTCTGCTCTCTTTAAGAATAGAAGGAAGTAGGAATAACTGACTCAACCTAAAACTAAGAGATAGGCCCTGCTCTAGGGAAGTAGGGAAAACTCATGTGCTATCCTTAAATCAAACAGAATGAAAACAAGTTTTGAGAGGTGCATGATTTGTCAACGAATACTAATAGATAACTCAATTACTTCTCAAACTGGACAAGTTTCGAGGAACGGCTCCCGCACGGGGACGATCACATCCCCTTAATCTCCTTTGTTTATCACTGCCAAAAGTTTTCTGATTTCTCATGAACAAAGCGTGAAGGAGGGTTTGTTTGTTGTATTATCTTTTATGAGCCGGGCGCACTCATGCCAGTTCCTCCTCGTATTAGGGGTTTGCAGATTAGACATGCAATCCCGGGGTAAAACTTGTCCAACTTAAAAAGATCATGAATTAACTACTATTTCCTCATGAGCTAAAACAGGGGCACAAAATAGAAGATTTTGAACATTTAAGGATAACACACAAATTCTATACTTTAGGAGGTGGTAGTGGAATACCACGAATAGGAAGGTATGGTGGACTCATATGGAAGGTATTGGTTTAAGGGTATGGATGCACAAGCAGAATTCCGCTTAGTACAGAGTTTAGGCTAGCAAAGGCTTTGAGAGAACAGACAATTGATGATGACTAAGATGCAAAGCAATATAAAGCATAAACATTAAAATAAGCATAACACATCAAGTTGTCTTCCTTGTCAGCATGACACTTCAAGCATAATAACATAAAGGTTTTGGCTATGTCACTACTTTAAGAAAATCATGCTTGTTGTTATGACCAAAGCTATGTTTGCCAAGATTAAATAAAGTTTTCAAAGCCATACCTGATATGAGGTCAATACTCCCCATAAGAATCATCATATAAGGTCGATTGCGTGAAGAGAATACCGAGTGCAGCAAAGGAACCAATAGACTTCTCATTAATATTCCATCATAGACGACTCCACACTCACGGATACAATCTCTCCACAGAAGGAATGATAGACCTCAATGCACACACCTATTTCATATAATAACCTCCCTAGACATGATACGACTCTACTTGACTCTAAAAGACAAAAGATAAAGATAAAGATACCGGGCACTCCCCCAAGCTTGGAACAAGCCAAGGGAATGCCATTACCCAAGGAGATTTCACTCCTCATTCTTGTTGACGTTGATCACGTAGTCTTCGGCGAAGCGCTTCCATGGAAGGGGTTCTCCAGTCTTATATGAGAAGTTTGTCTCCTGAATCCTACATGCAGCACCCATACCCATGCGCATAAACCTTAGTTCATACTCACAGTTCTGGTGATGTAGATCATAAATTTGCCCTTGGAGCTCTTCAATTCTTTCTTCAGATGCGGTGATGCTTTTCCACATCTCCTTCATCTCCTTCAGGAAGTAGGTCTTCAGCTCGTTGATGATGTCAAATTTAGCTTCAACACCACGCTCGATCATCTTCTTGTACTTGAAGACTTTTTGCTCCACTTCTTCTAGCCTGGCCTGGATGCTCTCCTCCTTGATAGGTCCCTTCAGATCTTCTTGATGGAGGACACCGTCCTCCATCCGAACAACCTGAGGGTGCTTCTTCACCTCAGCGAGGTAAGGGTTGATGACGTTGACGACGAACTTGTCCTTGGGGAAACTTGGGGAAGCCATGGCACCTAGGTCCAGCTAAAAGATTTCCTGACAGAAACAGATCGAAAAGAAAACACACGAAATCGCGAGATACGTTGCCGGAACAATCCGGGCAAATATATAGCAAAAATTTCTGCACAGAAAGGAAGATAACAAGCTAAAGTGGGGTCGAAGACGGACTCCTGGGTGCCCAGGCGGCCTCCCGGCGCGGCCAGGAGGTAGGCCGCGCCAGGGGTGTGCCTGGGCCCCCTGGAGCTTGTCTCCGGCTCCACTTAGGCTTAGAATTTTCCTAATTTTGCAAAAACTCATAATATGGAACTTTTATGGCGGTTCGCGATGTTTCCTTACCGTAATACATACCTTTTCTTATTCTGCTTCTGCTGGTGTCTGAAACAGGGCTGCAACATGTTCTTCATGAGTTGTTGTGTATATCATATTCACATCAACATTGACAGGGTCTCCTGCTATGTAATGCTTAAGTCTTTGCCCATTCACAACTTGAGGTTTGGTGCCTTCAAAATTGTTAATCTTGATTGCACCAGACCGATAGACTTCTTCAATATGAAATGGCGCTTCCCACCTGGAAAGTAGTTTGCGTGGAGAAAACCTGAAACGGGATCTAAACAACAAAACTTTATCACCAACATTAAATTCACGTTTCAGAATCCTCCTATCATGCCACTTCTTTACCTTTTGCTTGAACATTTTAGCGCTCTCGTAAGCTTCACTTCTCCACTCATCTAGAGAAGTCAAGTTCATGAGACGCTTCTCACCAGCTAACTTTGGGTCAGCATTAAGCTCTCTAACAGCCCAAAAAGCTTTGTGCTCTAATTCTAATGGCAAATGGCAAGCCTTGCCATAAACCATCTTATAGGGGGACATGCCCATGGGGTTTTTGTAAGCAGTTCTATACGCCCACAAAGCATCTCCTAACTTATTTGACCAGTCCTTTCTATTTCTATTTACTGTCTTCTTTAAGATCAACTTGATCTCTCTATTGGTGAGCTCAACTTGCCCACTAGTTTGAGGACGGTACGGTGAAGCAATTCTATTATTGACATCGTACTTGGCTAAATCTTTTCTAAAAGCTCCATGCGTCAAGTGTGATCCTCCATCAGTCATGAGATACCTAGGTACACCAAACCTAGGGAAAATCACATCTTTGAGCATTTTCAAAGATGTCTTGTGATCAGCACTTTCAGTGGGGATTGCTTCAACCCACTTGGTCACATAATCAACAGCTACTAAAATGTGAGTGTACTTGTGCGAAGAAGGAAAAGGACCCATAAAATCAAAACCCCAGCAATCAAAAGGTTCAATCACTAGTGAGTAATTCATAGGCATCTCATTCCTTCTACTAATGTTACCAACTCTCTGACATTTATCACAGGCTAAAACATAATTTCAAGCATCCTTAAAGAGAGTAGCCAATAAAAACTTGATTGAAGAACCTTGTGTGCGGTCCTCTCACCGGCATGATGTCCTCCATAGGGACTATCATGACATTGTCTGAGAATGTCCTTCTGCTCATGTTCCGGTATGCATCTTCTCACGATCCCGTCTGGACCTTCTTTGAAAAGATGTGGGTCATCCCAAAAGTAGTGCCTCAAATCATGAAAGAACTTCTTCCTTTGCTGAAATGTTAAACCTGGAGGCAAATACTTCGCAACGATAAAATTAGCATAATCTGCAAACCAAGGATCGGAAAGAGATTGTACTTTTACAACGGCAAGTTGCTCGTCTGGAAAACTGTCGTTGACTGGGATGGGATCATGCGGTATATCTTCCATCCTTGAAAGATTGTCCGCCACCGGATTGTCTTCTCCTTTCCTATCAACAATCTTCAAATCAAATTCTTGAAGAAGGAGTACCCATCTGATAAGTCTTGGCTTGGCATCCTTCTTTGTCATAAGGTACTTAATGGCAGCATGGTCAGTATGAATAATAACTTTGGAATCAACAATATACTGCCTAAACTTATCACAAGCAAACACTACAGCTAAGAATTCCTTCTCAGTAGTAGCATAATTCTTTTGAGCACCATCAAGGGTTTTACTAGCATAATGTATAACATTCAATTTCTTATCAACCCTTTGCCCTAAAACAGCTCCAACAGCAAAATCACTAGCATCACACATAATCTCAAAAGGTAAATTCCAATCAGGTGGTTGTACTATAGGAGCGGTTATTAAAGCTTTCTTAAGAACTTCAAAAGCCTCCTTACAATCTTCATCAAATACAAAAGGAATGTCCTTCTAGAGAAGATTAGTGAGGGGTCTCGAAGTCTTAGAAAAGTCTTTAATAAATCTTCTATAGAAACCAGCATGACCGAGAAAACTGCGAATACCTTTGATGTCCTTGGATAGGGCATCCTCTCAATTGCTTCGATCTTGGCCTTGTCCACCTCAATTCCCCTTTCGGAAATCTTGTGACCAAGAACAATTCCTTCGTTAACCATGAAGTGGCACTTCTCCCAGTTGAGTACCAGATTTGTCTCCTCACATCTCTGCAAAACTTTATTAAGGTTGTGGAGACAATGGTCAAAGGAAGTTCCATAGACGGAGAAATCGTCCATGAAGACTTCCACAATCTCCTCACAGAAACCATGAAAGATAGCAGACATACACCTTTGAAAAGTAGCAGGGGCATTACATAAACCAAAAGGCATACGCCTGTAAGCATAAGTACCATAGGGACAAGTAAAAGTGGTCTTCTCTTGATCAGTAGTGTTAACATGAATTTGAGAGAAGCCAGAATAACCATCGAGGTAACAAAAGTGGGTATTTTTGGATAACCTTTCAAGCATTTGGTCGATGAACGGCAACGGGTAGTGATTCTTCCTAGTCGCCTTGTTCAGCTTCCTGTAATCAATACACATTCTATATCCAATAATAATTCTCTGAGGTATTAGTTCATTCTTATCATTAGGAACCATAGTTGTACCTCCTTTCTTAGGAACACAATGTACCGGGCTTACCCACTTACTATCAGCTATAGGGTAGATAATACATGCGGCTAGAAGCTTGAGAATCTCAGTTCTTACAACATCCATCATCTTCGGGTTCAACCGTCGTTGATGATCAACAACTGGTTTAGCATCGGGCTCAAGGTTGATAGTATGTTGACAGATAGATGGACTAATCCCCTTAAGGTCATCAAGGGTGTAGCCAATTGCACCTCGGTGTTTACGAAGTACTTCCAATAGTCGCTCTTCTTCATATCCTGAAAGGTTAGAGTATAACAGGATATACTTTCTTTTCATCTAAATAAGCATACTTGAGCGTATCGGGAAGAGGTTTAAGATCGGACACCGGGTCTTCTTTTGGTTTTGATAAAATTCCCAAAGGTTCAACCGGAAGGTTGTGCTTCAGGATAGCAGGTTGTCTCAAGAATATTTCATCTAGCTCATTTCTTTCCTGCATATGCAAATCATTCTCGTGGTCCTCCATATATTGCTGCGAAGGATCATTAGGGGGAATAGCAATAGAAGCAATACTTTCAATAATTTTATCATCACTAGGTAAATTGGTACCACGAGGCTGCTTAGAGAACTTAGAAAAGTTAAATTCATATGGCTCACCATTGAATTCAACAGAAACTTTACCTTTCTTGCAATCTATTATAGCTCCACATGTTCTGAGAAAAGGTCTACCAAAAATAATAGGACAAAAATTGTCCCTCACTGAACCAAGTACTAGAAAGTAGGTAGGGTATTTTACCTTTCCACATAGGACTTCAACGTCTCTCACAATTCCGATAGGAGAGATAGTTGCTCTGTTTGCAAGATGAATGGTAACATCAACTTCTTCAAGTTCACAAGGTGAAATCTCACCGATGATCTCTTGATAAAGTAAATAGGGGATAGCACTAGCACTCGATCCCAAATCGCATAGCCCATAATAATTGTGATCTCCTATTTTAACAGATACTACTGGAGTACCTGAAATTGGGCCTTTATTCTTGGCTGTGACAAGGTTAGTGGAAACAGCACAGAAGTTTACATTGGAATCCAAAACATCATTAGTAACAAGGTCTTTAACCAAGGCAACTTGAGGATCGACCTTGATCTGGTCCTCAGGCTCATCAATTATTCTCTCACTTTTATTTATTATGCCTGTCACAAGAGAGTGCTCCCTTATCCTTGCGGGAAAAGGAGGCTTTTCATATATAACTGCAGGCAAAATAGGGTCAGCAACATGAATATCAACAGGTAACTCTTTGAAAGGTTCATGATGCTGATCTCTCTTCTTTTTAAAAGAATCAACGTGAGAGGCAAAATCCTTACAGAAATCAATCATTAGATGGGAATCAAGACCAATCTTAGAGCAAAAGGTATTGAAGTAATCAGTTTTCACATAGCTCTCAGTATAATCATGCTCATAATTTATAGCGGGTTCAATACCTTTATCGATTTCCCAATCTTCGGTATTCCTCTGGATCCTTTCAATGAGATCCCACCTTTCTTCAACGCTCTTTGTCTGAAATACCCCCCTAGAGGAGGCATCCAGCATCTTCTTATCCTGACGAGAAAGCCTGGCATAAAAAATTGTAAGTATAATTTTCTTGGGGAGCTCATGAATAGGACATTTGAGCATTAGGGACTTCAATCTCCCCCAAGCTTGAGCAATGCTTTCTCCGTCACGAGACCTAAAGTTATAGATATAGTTCCTGTCTCGATGAATTTCATGAAGAGGATAAAACTTGGTATAAAAGAGAGACATAAGCTCTTGCCAATCAAGCAAGTGTGAGTTATCGAGAAGCTTATACCAATCTGAAGCTTTATCTATAAGCGATACCGAGAATAATTTCCTCATGACAAACTCCATTGATACACCTGCAAGCTTAAATAATGAACATAGTTGTGACATATATAGCAAGTGTTCACCGGGATGTCTGTCTCCTGCATAACGATTAGCCAAAACATAATCGATAATACCAGCTGGTATTTTATAGGGCACAATTTCAGTAGGGGGAGGAGCAACCACCACAGATGTGGGGCGTCTTCCCACAAGCAACAATCCAATAGGAAGGTTGTCCATAAGGACAAAGAGCAGCAACAGCAAAATAAAAACAGAAATATAAAAACTTCCTTACCAGCTTCACTTACCAATACCGCTACACTCCCCGGCAACGGCGCTAGAAAACGGTACTTCATGACCCACAACCGTAAGGGATCTATTGCAGCGTTTTCGATAAGTAAGAGTGTCGAACCCAACGAGGAGCAGAAGGTATTGATAAGTGATTCTGAGCAAGGAATAACTACAAGCACTGAAAGATAACTTTTTAGGGGTTTTCTTGATATAAGCAACAGGAAAGTAAAAGCGAGCAAAGTAAAAGGCACTGGAGAGTAACAAGTGGCCCAATCCTTTCTGAGCAAAGGAGAGGCCTAGCAACTGAACTTATAAAGGCTAAAGTGTTCTTGAGGGCACACGGGAGAGGTAGTCATGTGCTTTCGCCATATTCCGTATCGGTACTATGTGATGTGTTGATAAGTGTTGAGTGGGTAGATCTATGCTAGTACACCCTCTAGGCTAAGATGAGTGCACTCTTATGATTAAACACCTTGCAAGCATCCGCAAATACAAGATAGTATTTAAGGCAAAAGCCTAACCATAGCAATACGATCGATGATCCATTGTTCCCTTGTGCAAAGCGTGCGAACTGGGGTTCAGGTTTCTGTCACTCCGGCAACCCACCGTAAGCATTCTTTGTACACAATGTATTCCCCTAGGTCCTTAATAAGGCGAAGTGTTGAGTGTTCGACTCACACAACACCACTAGGAAAATAACAACACAACTTAAGTATCAAACAACACATATTACTTCAACATCATATGACTACTAACAACAAGACTTCTCCCATGTCCTCAAGAACTAAAGTAACTACTCACAAGACATAAAAGAGATCATGATCAGTGGAGATAAATAGATGATAAACAATCTGGACACAATGATATTTCTCCAACAAAACTCAATAGCATTCACCACAAAGTAGTAATCAACACCGATAGGGTAGAGAGGATAGATAGTACGTATTACAACACAAGTTGTAATTGTGAGATGAGATTGGATGAAGATGGAGATGGTGCTGATGTTGGGGATGATGTTGATGATGATCTCGATGATGCCCGTGACGATGGTGATGACGATGGCGATGATCTCCCCTTCCGGGAGGTGATCTCCCCGGCGGAATCTGCCCGCCGGAGATGGCTTTTCTTCTCTGTAGGTTTCTGCCACGGAGCGGCGGCGGAACTCCGTAAAAACTCCCTATTTTAGGGTTTCTGGATGACGAGGAGTAAATAGGCCAAAGGGGGAAACCTGGAGTGGGCCAGGGGCTCCAGGCGCCCTCCCGGCACGGCCAGGGTGGGGGCCGCACCAGGTGGCCGCCTGGGCACCCTGTGGCCCCCCTCTGGTTGCTCTTTTGCGTATCTTCGTGATCCTTCTGGAAAATACCCTCCGTCGATTTTCAGGTAATTTGGAGGTATTCTTCTTCAGCAACTCAGCGTCCACTTTTCACCGCTGAATCCTGCGTCTGCTGCTTCGACACCGGAAAGTTGCAAACTGTGTAAAATAGGCCAAAACAACATAAGAACATCATCGTAATGTGAAATATATCAATGAATAAGGATGAATTACGATATAAAATAGTGATGCATTTTGGACGTATCAACTACGATGAGACTTTCTCACCCGTAGCGATGCTTAAGTCTGTCCGAATCATGTTAGCAATTGCCGCATTTTATGAAATCTGGCAAATGGATAACAAAACTGCATTCTTTAATAGATTTATTAAAGAAGACTTGTATATGATGCAACCAGAAGGTTTTGTCAATCCTAAAGGTGCTAACAAAATGTGCAAGCTCCAGCGATCCATCTATGGACTGGTGCAAGCATCTCGGAGTTGGAATATACGCTTTGATAAGTTGATCAAAGCATATAGATTTATACAGACTTGCGGTGAAGCATGTATTTACAAGAAGTGAGTGGGAGCACTACAACCTTTCTGATAAGTATATGTGAATGAGATATTGTCGATCGGAAATGATGTAGAATTTTCTGGAAAGCATAAAGGAGTGTTTGAAAGGAGTTTTTCAAAGAAAGACCTTGGTGAAGCTGCTTACATATTGGGCATCAAGATCTATAGAGATAGATCAAGACGCTTGATAAGACTTTCGATGAGTACATACCTTGATAAGATTTTGAAGTAGTTCAAAATGGATCAGTCAAAGAAGGAGTTCTTGCCTGACTTGTAAGGTGTGAAGTTGAGTAAGACTCAAAGCCAGACCACGGCAGAAAAATATAGAGAGAATGAAAGTCATTCCCTATGCCTCAGCCATAGGTTCTATAAAGTATGCCATGTTGTGTACCAAACATGTTGTGTACCTTGCCATGAGTTTGTCAAGGGGGTACAATAGTGATCCAGGAGTAGATCACTGTACAGCAATCAAAATTACCCTTAGTAACTGGATGACTAAGGAAATGTTTCTCGATTATGGAGGTGATGAAGAGTTCGTCGTAAAGGGTTACGCCGATGCAAGCTTTGACACTAAATCCATATGACTCTAAGTATCAATCTGGATGCGTATTGAAAGTGGGAGAAATTAGCTAGAGTAGCTATATGCAGAGCATTGTAGACATAGAAATTTGCGAAATACATACGGATCTGAATGTGACAGACCCGTTGACTAAACTTCTCTCACAAGCAAAACATGATCACACCTTATTACTCTTGGGTATTAATCACATAGCAATGTGAACTAGATTATTGACTCTAGTAAACCCTTTGGGTGTTGGTCACATGGCGATGTGAACTATGGGTGTTATTCACATAACGATGTGAACTATCGATATTAAATCACATGGCGATGTGAGCTACTCCCTCCGTTCCCAAATATAAGTCTTTCTAGAGATTCCAATAAGTGACTACATACGGAATAAAATGAGTGAATCTACACTTTAAAATATGTCTACATACATCCGTCTGTTATAGTCCATTTGAAATGTCTTAAAAGACTTATATTTAGGAACGGAGGGAGTAGATTATTGACTCTAGTGCAAGTGGGACACTGAAGGAAATATGCCCTAGAGGCAATAATAAAGTTGTTATATATATTTCATTATATCATGATAAATGTTTATTATTCATGCTAGAATTGTATTAGCCGGAAACTTAGTACATGTGTGAATACATAGACAAAACAGAGTGTCCCTAGTATGCCTCTACTAGACTAGCTCATTGATCAAAGATGGTTATGTTTCCTAACCATAGACATGAGTTGTCATTTGATCAACGGGATCACATCATTAGGAGAATGATGTGATGGACAAGACCCATCTGTTAGCTTAGCACTATGATTTTTTAGTTTTACTGCTATTACTTTCTTCATGACTTATACATGTTCCTATGACTATGAGATTATGCAACTCCCGAATACCGTGGGAACACCTTGTGTGCTATCAAATGTCACAACGTAACTGGGTGATCATAAAGATGCTCTACAGGTGTATCCGAAAGTGTTCGTGGTGTTGGCATATATCAAGACTAGGATTTGTCACTCCGAGTGTCGGAGAGGTATATCTGGGCCCTCTCGGTAATGCACATCATAATAAGCCTTGCAAGCAAAAGACTAATGAGTTAGTCACGAGATGATGTATTACGGAACGAGTAAAGAGACTTGTCGGTAACGAGATTGAACTAGGTATAGAGATACCGACGATCGAATCTCGGGCAAGTAACATACCAATGACAAAAGGAACAACGTATGTTGTTATGCGGTTTGACCGATAAAGATCTTCGTAGAATTTGTAGGAGCCAATATGAGCATCCAGGTTCCGCTATTGGTTATTGACCGGAGATGAGTCTCGGTCATGTCTACATAGTTCTCGAACCCGTAGGGTCCGCACGCTTAATGTTTGATGACGATCGGTATTATGAGTTTATGAGTTTTGATGTACCGAAGGAGTTCGGAGTCCCGGATGAGACCGGGGACATGACGAGGAGTCTCGGAATGGTTGAGACGTAAAGATCGATATATTGGACGACTATATTCGGACATCGTAAAGGTTCGGAGTGATTCGGGTATTTTTCGGAGTATATGGGCCTTGTTGGGCCATACGGTAATAGAGGAGAAAGGCCAAAAGGAAGGAGGCGCGCGCCCCCCCTCTGGTCCGAATTGGACAAGGGGTGCAGCCCCCTTTTCCTTCTCCCTCTCCACCTCTTTCCTTCTCTCCTACTCCGGAAAGGAAAGGGGAATCCTACTAGGACTCCCAAGTCCTAGTAGGACTCCCCACACTTGGCGCGCCCCCTCTAGGGCCGGCCTCTCCCTTGCTCCTTTATATACGGGGGCAGGGGCACCCTAGGACACACAAGTTGAATTGTTTTAGCCGTGTGCGGTGCCCCCCTCCACAGAAACACACCTCGGTCATACTATCGCATTGCTTAGGCGAAGCCCTGCGCCGGTAACTTCATCATATCCGTCACCACGCCGTCGTGCTGACGAAACTCTCCCGTGAAGCTCAACTGGAACAAGAGCTCATGGGACGTCATCAAGCTGAACGTGTGCTGAACGCGGAGGTGTCGTAATTTTGGTGCTTGATCGGTTGGATCGCGAAGAAGTTCGACTACATCAACCGCGTCACTTGAGGCTTCCGCTCCCCGTCTACAGGGTACGTAGACACACTCTCCCTCTCGTTGCTATGCATCTGGTAGATAGATCTTGCGTGATCGTAGGAAAATTTTAAAATACTACGTTCCCCAACAATAGCTACCGGCAACAGACGTGTTGCGGTGAAGTACGTGCCCCTTATGCTCCAGGGCACGGCTCGGACCTGACTGAACAACCTCAAACCCAATAGCATCAACGGCTGGCTGGACTTCTCCGATGCCTTCACTCGCAACTTCACCAGCACCTAAAAGCGTGCTCCCAAGCCGCGACAGCTCTCCCTGTGTGTCCAAGGCCCAGACGAGTCGGCCCGCGATTATCTGACGCGCTGGGCAGAGCTACGAAACTCTTGTGAAGGAGTGCATGAGGTACAAGCCATCGAGTATTTCACGGCCGGGTGCAGAGAAGGCACCCTACTCAAGCACAGGCTCCTTTGTGACGAGCCGACCATGTTGGATGAACTGCTGAGCATAGCAGACAAGTATGCCACCGCTGACTCCTCCATGAAGACCGAGCTACAAGTGGATGCTTCTAGCAAGATGACTCCTCCAACTTCCAAGACGCCGGCGGGGGAGTCTAGCCGGCGCCAACACACAAGCGACCAGAAATGCAAGACCCACGCGCCGGCAGCCAACAGCCGGCTGGTGGCAGCAGTCGACGGACAGCAGCCAGAAGCTCAAACAGGACCCAAGCGCTAGAAGGGCGGCAAACCAGTCTGGCAGCCGGCTTTCTCCTTTGACCAAGGTTTGGACGCCCCTGCAAGTTCCACAGTGACGCAAAGCCTTCCAAACACACAACGAGAAAGTGTCATTGGCTCACAAGAATTGCGAGGGGAGAAGCTCTGCCACCGGCGCCTGCTGGGCAGCCGGCCCCGCCTCCTAATCCGCCGGCTGCCCGCCCTGGCGGCCAGATCCAGGACGAGTTCCCAGAAGAAAATGGAGCCTATGTTGTCTTCACCAGCCAGACGGACGATAGGCACAGCCGGTGCCAATAGCGCAGAGAAGTCAACACTGTTGCAGTCAAGGACCCAGAATTCATGCATTGGTCTGAAAGGCCTGTCAGCTGGAGCCGAGAGGATCACCCGACTGTCATGTCGTCGCCAGGGGCCTATGCCTTGGTCCTGGATGCCACTCTCTCCACTGACAGGCGGGCCTGTCGTTTCTCCCACGCTGGTAGACGGCGGCAGCAGCATCAACATCATGTACCGTGACACCATGGAGAAGTTGGGCATCAAAGAAAAGCAACTTCAGCCTACCAGGACCGTGTTCCATGGCATTGTGCCAGGCCTCTCTTGTTCACCAATCGGCAAGGCCAGGGTCGATGTCCTATTTGGTTACAAGATGCACTTCCGGAGGGAGCCGATCTGGTTTGAAGTGGTGAACCTGGAAAGTCCCTATCACGTGATCTTGGGCCGGCCAGCTCTTGCAAAGTTCATGGCAGTACCCCATTATGCCTACCTCAAGATGAAGATGCCGGGCCCCAAAGGAATAATCACCATAGCCGGGGACTACGAGAAGTCCATTGCATGCGCAACAGCCAGCAGCCGCCTAGCAGAGTCCCTTGTCGTGACTGAGGAGAAGCGCCGTCTGGAACGGCTGGTGGCAATGGCTTGCGAGCAGCCGGCCATACCAACCGATCCTAGGGGGGCAGAGCCGCAGGGCTCATTCCAGCTAGCCAAGGAGACAAAGAAGATCGCCTTGGACCCATCTCACCCGGAGCGATTTGCTGTCATAGGGTCAAACCTAGACAGCAAATAGGAAAGCGAGCTCGTCGATTTCCTCTGTGAGAATCGGGACATCTTTGCATGGTCCCCCAAAGACATGCCAGGTGTCCCGACAGATTTCGCCGATCACAAAATCCACGTGAGAGAAGATGCAAAGCCTGTTAGACAGCCGCTGTGCCGCCTGTCAGAAGAGAAGAGAAGAGTCTTGGGGAAGAGGTTGCCCGCCTGCTAGCAGCCGGCTTCATCATGGAAGTCTTTTACCCCGAGTGGCTTGTTCCAGTCTTAGTGCTGAAGAAGAACAACAAATGGCGCATGTGCATTGATTACACCAGCCTCAACAAAGCTTGCCCTAAAGATCCGTTTGCTCTGCCGCGAATAGATCAAGTGATCGACTCCACAGCCGGATGCGAGCTGCTGTCTTTCCTTTATGCTTATTCTGGGTACCACCAAATCAAGCTTGACCCAGCTGATCGCCTGAAGACCGCCTTCCTCACGCCATTTGGGGCTTTCTGCTACCTGACCATGACGTTCGGCTTGAGAAATGCCGGTGCCACCTTTCAGCGGTGCATGCAGAAGTGCCTCCTCAAGCAGCTTGGTAGAAACGCCCACGTTTACGTGGACGATATCGTGGTGAAGACGGAGAAGAGAGGAACCCTTTTGGAGGATCTCCAAGAGACATTTGAGAACCCGCGCTACTTTCGGATTAAGCTAAACCCGGAGAAATGCGTCTTCGGGGTACCAGCCGGCCAACTCCTTGGCTTCCTGGTATCCGAACGCGGCATCGAGTGCAACCCTGCGAATATCAAGGCCATTGAGAGAATGTAACGGCCGCCCCGTGTGCGGGATGTCCAGAGATTCACGGGGTGCCTGGCATCTCTCAGCCGTTTCATCAGCCGGCTGGGAGAAAAGGCACTCCCCTGTACCAACTGATGAAGAAGACCACGTGCTTCGAGTGGAACGACCAGGCAGACGAAGCTTTCCAGCAGCTCAAGAGACTGCTGTCCACCCCGCCTGTCCTGGCGGCACCAGCAGACAAGGAACCCATGTTCCTTTACATAGCCGCCACCAGCCGGGTGGTCAGCACTGTCATTGTGGTCGAGCGCCCAGAGGACGGCAGAGCCTTGCCCGTCCAGAGGCCCGTCTACTACTTGAGCGAAGTGTTGTCAGTATCCAAGCAGAACTACCCTCACTACCAGAAGATGTGCTACGGCGTGTACTTCACCGCCAAGAAACTCAAGTAGTACTTCCAAGAGCATTCTGTCACGGTCGTCTGCACGGCCCCGCTTGCTGAAATCATGGGCAACAGAGATGCCTCAGGAAGAGTGGCCAAATGGGCCATAGAGCTGGCCCCCTTCACCATCTTCTACCAGCCACGCACCACCATCAAGTCACAGGCATTGGCCGACTTCCTCGTCGACTGGGCCGAAACCCAGTACCTGCCGCCTGTTCCAAACTCAACCCATTGGCAGATGCACTTTGACGGGTCAAAGATGCGCACCGGCCTAGGAGCCGGCCTCGTCCTCACCTCCCCCAAAGGCGACAAGCTCAAGTATACCATGCAGATCCACTTCGCCGCCTCCAACAACGTGGCCGAGTATGAGGAACTTATCCACGGGCTCCGGATGGCCAAGGAGATTGGCATCCACCGAGTGCTGTGTTATGGTGACTGAGACTTGGTTGTCCAGCAGTCGTCTGGGGACTGGGACATCAAGGATGCAAACATGGCAAGCAATCGCTTCCTTGTCCAGCAGATCAGCGGACACTTTGATGGCTGCGAGTTCCTCCACGTACCACGAGCCGACAACATGCAAGCCGACACCTTGGCACGAATCGGCTCCACCCGCCAAGCAATACCAGCCGGCGTGTCTCTTCAATTCTTGCGCAAGCCGTCTACCAAACCTTCACAAGAGTCGGAGTCAATCTTCATACTAACCGACCCTGGAGCAGGCGGCCTCGCAGCTGCAGCAGCCGGCCTAGAGACTGCTCCAGCCAGCGGCCTTGACACTCCAACTCCAACAGACGGACCACTTGTAGCCGCGCCGGTTCCTGGCTCGGGGACTGCTCCAGCAAGCGGCCAAGAGGCGCCGGTTCCAGCAGACGGCTCGGGGACTTTGGATGCACAGCAGACGGCTCAGCCCAGCCCTCCGCCTCCAAGCCCAACCACCCTGGTCTCTCTGGCCGAAGCAACAGGAGTCTCAACGCCGTCTTGGGCACAACCAATCCTCACATTCCTGCTCAGAGGAGAGCTGCCAGCAGAAGAAACTTTGGCACGGCAAGTTCAACGTCGAGCTTTAGCATACACCATAGTCAACAAAGAGCTTGTCAGAAGAAGCGCAACGGTCGTCTTCCAGCGCTGTGTAGAAGCAGCAAAGGGGATGGCTATCCTGAAGGACATTCACCAAGGGGAATGGGGCCACCACGCAGCCTCAAGATCCCTCGTTGCCAAAGCTTTTCGCCACGGTTTCTTCTGGCCGGCTGCTTTGGACGATGCCAAAGATTTGGTAAGAAAGTGCAACGGCTGCCAGCGCTTCAGTTCCAAGCAACACTTGCCGGCTTCTGCACTCAAGACTATTCCGATCACTTGGCCATTTGTCGTCTGGGGCCTGAATATGGTAGGCCCTTTCAAGACAGCCAGAGGAGGCTTGACACATTTACTCGTGGCAATAGATAAATTCATCAAGTGGATCGAAGCCAAACCAATCAAGAAACTCAATGGCCCAACTGTTGTGACATTCATCGCAGACATCACAGTCCGGTATGGCATACCGCACAACATCATCACCGACAACGGCACAAATTTTTCCAAATGCGCACTTGCCCATTTCTGTGCAACATAGGGCATCCGACTGGACCTAGCGCCCGTTGCCCACCCACAGTCCAATGGCCAAGTCGAGCACGCCAACGGCCTTATCCTGTCTGGCATAAAGCCCCGGCTGGTCGAACCTTTGGAGCGATCAGCCGACTGCTGGATCAAAGAATTATCGTCCGTCCTGTGGAGCCTCAGAACCACTCCGAACAAATCTACCGGCTTCACTCATTTCTTCCTCGTGTACGGGGCCGAGGCCGTCATCCCAACGAATGTTGAGTTTGACTCGCCTCGTGTCACCATGTACACGGAAGCTGAAGCCAAAGAAGCACGCGAAGACGGCGTGGACCTGCTAGAGGAGGCCCGACTGGTAGCACTCAGCCGCTCCACCATCTACCAGCAGGGTCTCCTCCGCTATCACAGCCGGCGAGTCAAGCCACGCTCCTTCCGCGAGGGGGACCTTGTGCTCCGGCTGATCCAGCGAACAGCCAGCCAGCACAAGCTCTCGGCTCCTTGGGAAGGACCGTTCATCGTCAGTAAGGTACTAGGCAATGATGCCTACTACCTCATTGATGCCCAGAAGCCAAGAGCACGCAAGAGAGACGACTCAGGCAAGGAGTCGGAGCGTCCATGGAACGCAAACCTACTTCGCCGCTTTTATAGCTGAAAGACAGTATGTGTCGCTCTATCTAAAGTTATTTTGAGAACCATTGGGACCCCCGAGGAGTTCTTGGGGACTGCCCAACCCTTTATCTATATGATAAGAATTATGCCTGTGAATGATTATTGTTCACTCCTTTGTCCGGCACCGGAGCCTAGCAGACGGCCCGGGGATTGCCCGCCTAGCCCTATGTCTAAGAAATTCTCCTTAAATAGTCAGACAAGTAATGTGATGGCATCCAAGCCCTCTCCCGCATCAAGTCACAGACTCGCAGAACGCGGCTGTCCGACTGGCAGGAGCCAAAGGCAAGAAATGGTGCCCACATGAAAAATGGCTAAGGAAAAAAGACATAGGGCAAGCCGGCCCCTCACATGAGCTGCCGGCTGTCAAGCAGCCGGCCAGCCGGTTCTAGGCTTAGCCAGGCCGCCTTCCAGAGGGCGAGATACTTGCCCACCCTAAAAACAGCCAAGCCCTTGACCCAGCCAGAGAACCACAGAGTGGCTGTCTGACTGGCAGGGCGGCAATTAAAGGAGATGACAAGAAGAAAATCGCCACAAGGAAACTAGGGCAGGGCTAATCCTAGGACTCGGCACAATTGCATAAAAACCATGCAGCATTGAAAAGAATATTTACATCCAAAAGGCCTCAAGGGCCTCCTTTCAGTAACAACTTACTGATACACCCAGCGGGTGGAATTGTTCGGATTAACCCTACAAAGTCTTACAGAGAAACAGGAAACAGAAGATACAAAAGAAAAAACTTAAGGCGCAGCAGGCTGGGCAGGCGGCACGACGGAGCCGGCTTCCGAGGGGGCCGCCTGGTGGGTCTCGGTCTGGCCGCTTCCTGCGGCAGGCGGGGCCACCACACCTGGTCCGCTTATCGAGGACTGGTCAGGCTAGCGGCTGGCAGACGGATCCGCCTCCTGGGAGCTGGCCTCCTCGTCGCTGCCTTCCTCCTCCTCGTCCCCTTCACTGGAGGCGATCTCCTTGTCCGGCTCCTCCGACGCCGCCAGGTCCAGCCCGAAGTTGCCAGGCGGCACCACATGGCCCCTGTCGTCCAACTGTGGGATGAAGACGGAGGTGTCGGCGTACTCGGCAAGGGCAGCGGCGCGTTGGACGAGCTCTGTCTGCACCATGGCCAGCTCAGGCTGAGCCTCCGCACGGAAGGTCTCCAGCTGTTCAAGGCTCAGGCCAGGATACCAACTCTTGACGAATTCCAGGGCGGTCCGCGTGCCAGCCCTCGCTACGGAGCCCTTCCAGGCCTCGAAGCGTTGGCCGACCGCCTCCAGCCAGTCGGTAGTCCGACTGGGCGTGCGGAGTGCTGGCACACCCGGGCAAAGAGCGGCCAGGACCTGGGCACCAGCACGCTGTAGACGGAGAAGCAGATGGCGGACAGGCAAGAGACGCACCCGAATGGCGAGAAGCTCCTTGGTCGGGGTCCTGGGCGCGTTGGGTCCGATCGCCCGGCCCGCCTGGCGCCTCGCATCACGCTCGGCCTCGATGGCCTGGGTGGCGGCCACAGAGTAGCCTGGGAAGATCTCTGCCAAAACTAGAAGAAGGATCAAAAGAAAAGCAAGACGGCTGTCGCAGACGGCGATTACAAGTGGAAAGGGTAGACATCTCACCGTCAACCATGTCTCCAATGGCTACGTAGCCGTCTTGGAGAGCCGCCTCCTTCTCGGCCCAATTCGAGCGCTCGGTCTCGAATTCTGCCCGCAGAAGTGTCTCGGCATCCGACATCTTCCCGAGCTCGACCTTGTGGGCTGCCGCCTGGTCCGCCAGCTCCTTGGCCAGGAGGTCGCCGTCCTGAGCGGCAAGACCACGCTCTCGCTCCTTAGCAGCCAGCTCCGACTAGGCCTCGCGCAGCTGGCTGCGGAGGTCGGCTGCGACCGCTGGCAAGGGAGGAAGAAAAACAACAAATGTCGGTGGCAAAAAGATAACCTTGGAGTTCCAAGCCGCCTGCTCAGCAGCCGGCTCGGAACTCGGGGACTACACCCAGTGGGTGCACTGACGCGCCCCCGCAAGGAGAAGAGGGAAAGCACTCACCTTGGCTGTTTGCCAAGGCAGCCTGCAGCTGCGCCAGCTCCTGGCGCTGAGCGTTGTAGGAGTCCACGCGGAGATTGTGGTACTCCTGCAACAAGACGCAAGATCAGCCCACGACGCTCAATTTGGAGTTCCAAGCCGCCTGCTCAGCAGTCGGCTCGAAACTCGGGGACTACACCCAGTGGGTGCGCTGATGCGCCCCACAGAATAAATTGAAGGAATAAAAACAGAAGAACACGAAGCACGCGTACCCGAACGGAGGACCGTGTGGCCACGAACTCCTGCACCGCCGTCTGCACGACGTTGCCCAAGGAGTTGAAGTGGTCGAGGACGTCCCGCGACGCGACGATCCATGCGCCGCCACCTCCGGGCCTCCAACCTGACGGCGCTGTGCTGGTCGCCTCATTCTCTGGCGCGGACGAGCTGGCCCCGCCGACCTCCACCTGCTGCGGCACGGAGACTGCCCTCGCAGGGCGTGGACGGGCTGGGGCTCGGAGGGCCGGCTGCGGGCCAGTCACCAGCACGCCCCCAACTGGCGGCACCTCCGTCCCCGCTGGCCAGCTGCCCTGCTCCCCAGCCGGCGGCGCCGGGGGCGGCACCCGCATCTCCAGGATGACTCAGTCGTCCCCTCCGTCGCCTGTAGCCGGCTGCTCGTCAGCAGCCGGCGCTTGGGCCGACGGCTCCAAAGAGCCTGCCCCCGGGCGGACGGTGTGGCCCGCTGGCTGCTGGAGGCCCGTTTCCCGCTCCCGGGCTCGGGCAGTGTCTGCCTGGGCCTTCTTGGCGGCTTCAGCCTCCGCCCTGGCAGCGGCATCGGCCACCGCTTGCTCGCGATCCGCGGCCTCGCACTCCGCGCGCGCCTCGCGGGCATTCCTCTCCGTCGCCTCCCGGAGCGCGGTGGCTGGATCCACGCGAGGGGGCGTAGGAGGGGCATCTGAGCCTCCCACAACAGAGCCTGCTGGCACCCACGAGAGGGAAAGCGGCGCGCTGCGCGGATATCCCAAAGAAACGGGGAGTCAACCAAGAGGGGATCAGCTGAGAAAGATGAGTATCACACAAAGGAGGGATACAAGACATTTACTCGGACACAATCGGCCTGGCCTTGGGCATCTTCGGCGCATTCGCCCTAGCGGCCGCCTCCCGACGCCTCGTGGCGGCGGTCGACAGTAGGAGCTTCTTGGTCGGGGCACCAGACGGCCCCGATGAGAACCGCCGTTTCCCACCGCCGGCTGTGCCAGACGGCCCGGCCTGCTGATACGTCCCAAACGTATCCATAATTTTTGCTTGTGACATGCTTGTTTTGCATCATTGTCTCATGTTTATATCAAAGTTTTCTATCTTTTTAGGCATTTATTGGACTAACCTACTAATGGTTGCAAAAGTGCACAATGTTCTTGTTTTACACTTTATTGTGTAGGAATTACTTGGAAATTGACAAAAACGCAAAAGGAGTCGTATTGGAGTAGGACTCTGACTTTCCTGAAATCTGTCTGAGAACGTTTTTTAGAAGATGGTCACGTTCCGGCCCGAAGACGACGTCAAACGGAAAAGTCCTAGTGCGAAAGTTGTGGGGAATTTCGAGGGGATGATTCTGGATATAAAATTCGTCCAAATCGGAGTTCGGACGGCCGAGAAAAGCCCGTTTTACTGAAGCCCAAAATCTGATGACGGGAATCCGAGAGTCTATATAAAAAGAGAAAACCTAGGTCACCAAGGGCCACGAATTTTCCTCCTCCCAGGCCGCCGTCTTTGAGGGGAGGAACAGCACCATTGTAGCACCATCCACAAGGAAGAAGGGGGGCCAAGGAGCCGCTGCCCCCTAGGGCCGCCGCCGCCCCGGAGGGCTGCCGCCGCCGCCACTGCTGCCGCCGGCCGCCTCCTCCTCTCCGGGCTGCACCCCTCCATCAACACCACCATCAAGCTCCTCCTCACCATGTCCATGTGTGAGTAGTCTTCTCCGGGGCTGAGGGCTTGTACGTGTAGCTATGTGGTTATCTCTCTCTCCCATGATGTGATCTTCGTTGTGATCATAGGCTTTGTTAATCTAGGGTGATCCCATGATACTTCCCCTCCTCTATGTATTGGATTGATGTACTCACTTGTCTTTATCTATTATATAATCCCTGAGACCAAGGTGACAGCGGTCTATTGGACATGGATTAGAAGAATATTTTCATGGGTGATTTCCTCTTTTGTGTGTTGATTGAAGATTGAGAGTCTCTTGGTGCTTGTCTTTGACTATCCTTGAGATATGTTGTGGTGATTGTGGTACTCTCTTTGGATGGCCGCGGTGACATTGGGAAATCCATAGATTGAGAACTACGAACTTTGAGGTGTGCTTTTGTAGCCCTACATAATTCTCGTCCTCTCTTGACCACAAAGGAATGACCTCCGGGTGCGTCTCCATTGCATGTTTTATGGGAAATATCATTTGATTAGACTATGTTAATGTTGTTGGGAGTTGCCACTAGTGAAAGTATGAAGCCTAGGCCTTGTTTCCACCATTGCAATACCATTTGTGCTCACGTTTACCACTTGTTTGCTTGCTGCACTTTTTATTACAGATTTATATTACTTTGCTTTTCCACTCCTATCATCCATATTTTACCATCTCTTCGCCGAACTAGTGCACCTATACAACTCCTAGTTGTATTAGGTGTGTTGGAGACACAAGAGACTTCTTGTATCTTGATTGCAGGGTTGCTTGAAAGGGGTACGTTCAACCTCCACTTCCCTGAGTTCGATAAACCTTGGGTTACTCACTTAAGGGAAATTTGTTGTTGTCCTACAAACCTCTGCTCTTGGAGGCCCAACACTGTCTACAGGAATAGAAGCGTGTAGTAGACATCACCTGCTGGCTGGCGCGGACGGGTGCCTCCTCCACCTCTTCGTCATCATCCGGCCAGCTCTCAACGCCGCCTTCCGGCAGGCCGCCCGATGGCTGGCCCCCGCCGCCTGTCACCTCCTCCTCCTCCATGGCGGCGGCCCCAAGATCGGGGTCGCTTGTGTCGCTCTGGGAGCGATCCGGCTCCAGGGGCGGCCCGGCTGGCCAGAGCCTGGCACCGGCTGGCCGGGGAAGATCTGAGCAAGACATCACGATCAGATGGCCACAGCAGCCGGACGAAAAAGAAAGAAAAGAGAGGATTGAAGAGCTTACTGCGGGCGGCTGGTTGCTGCAGCTGTACGACGGCTTGCCGAAGGCCCAGCCGGAGTCGGAGACCCTGCAGTTGGAGATGTGGTTCACCAAGCGAGCTACTTCCCTGTATGGCAGGAGCTTGGTGCACGTCCGGCTAGGGTCCCGGCGCCCGCCCATGTCGCAGATCAGATAAGGGCGGCGCTGCAGCGGCAGCACTCGATGCTCTGCAAACGTGAGCAACAAATCCGCGAAGACCAGGCCCTCGCCGTCCCTCAGCTCCCGGAGACGGCGCAACGCGATGGAGGCGCCTTCCGTGAGGGAGGCAGGCCGGGTTCTCCAGGAGTCGCGAGGCTCAGCAGGCGGACCCGGCACCCACTCCGACAGACTGACGAAGTCCTGCTCGGGGTCGACGTTGGAGACATAGAAATACGTCTTCTGCCACTGCTTCACTGACCCCACAAGCTGCGGCGCCGGGAAGAAATTCCTCGTCCCACTGCACTTCACCTCAATGCACCCCCCGCACTGGGCGGGCACGCTCTGGACGGCAGTGCCAAGCTTCACGTAAAAGAGCTCGGTCCAAAGCTCTATGGTGGGGAGGATGCCGAGGTATACTTCGCAGAGGATGACGAAGGACGAGAGCGTCACCACCGTGTTCGGCGTAAGGTGGTGGGGCTGGATGTGGAATAACTCTAAAAAGGATCGGAAGAAACCGCTCGCCGGAAGGCCGAAGCCACACGGGAAGTGCGAGCGGAAGAAGACCCGCTCGCCCTGCCGTGGGGCCGGCCTAATCTCCGCCACCGGCGCCAGGCGCACGACGACCCTATTGGCCGGGGGCAGCTTCCGCGATCGCCGGAGGACATTGATGTGCTCCCCCAGGACCTCGCTGCCGTCCCACTGACCATGGTGTCGGGGAGGTGCCGGGACGGACATGGTTTGGGCGGCTGCTCGCTGCGACGTCGGCGAGAGGAGCGGGAGGAAGCAAGGAAGAAGAAGGAGGACGGGGAGGAGTGAGCGCGAGAACGGTGCCAGCTCCTCTCCCCCGGCCTATTTATAGGCCCGGGTGGCGAAGCCGAGGGGACGGGCGTGGGATCAACCGCTCCACGCCCCGCACGACCCCCACTTTTTCGCGCCTAATTCGTACGCATTAAATGTGCATGGGTGGGTAATCGATTACCCCTGCCGCTCTGGATCCGCGCGAGGGCCGAGGCCCCGTAGTGGCGGGCCCCGGCCCACTGTTGCGGCCCGTCACGCGTGTGGGCTGGCAGGACGACGTGACGGGCGGTGACGCGTGGGGGAGCTGCCAACGGTCGGCAGGCCTGCTCGACTGCCTGCCGACCAGGCGGCGCCTTCCCCCTGAAGATTCAAAGACGACGGTTCGGCTGCTGGAGGCCGGCTCCACCAACACAGGTCCGGTTGTCGGCAGACGGATCTCTACGGAAGACGAGTGAAGGATGCTGAGCCTGCCTAAGGGGGGAAGCTGCTGGAACCCCTCGGCCCTCCAGCGCCCGCCGCGGAGTTCCACCAGCTTCGGGGACTACTGTCGGAGATATTGACCATGGGTAGCCTCGGTAACCACCCTTGGTATTTGAAGACAAATTATAGCTGCCTGCCCCACCCCGGCCGTCTGCTCATCGGACCGCCTCCTAGGGTAGCCTGCCCTAGGAGCCGGCTGCCAGCAGGCGGCAGGAACCCAACAGGCGGCAGCACCAACACCAACAGCTAGCAGACGGTCCCACATCCCTCTCTCGGGGCGCGTGCTGGGGGATCCCCACGCAGCAGAGACGTGGCTACAGGTGAACATGTCCTTAGAAAATCTATAAGGGCGTGGCTACAGTGAACGTGTACCTTATGGATATCTCCTAAACGGCGGGTCACTGTAGCCACGCTGCTCGTGACCTAGCATCGGTCAGAGGAGGCCACGATCCCACTACTCACAGATGGCAGGGCCAGCAGGCGGCTGGCCCCATTGGCCAGTGAGTAGTTCATAAACAAGCCGCCCCTGGCAGACGGCCAGGGGAGACGGCCGCCTGGTAGCAGGCGGCAAACCTCGTCCTGGAAGTCTGAACCTCATTAAGGTGACAAGACACGGCGTGGCGGCAGCGTACGACAGGAGACGGCGGCACTGTAGCCACTTCCCTCCTGACGAGGCTGTCGTCAGCAGAGGCGCGTCTACAGTGGAAGACAATCACGTGGGCCAGCAGGCGGCGGGCCCCAGCAGGCGGGCGGCAAGGCCGGTGCCGGAAGACACTGACGGATGGGAGCCACGCCGTCGAGATTACCATTGTACCCCTGGGGGGTAGGTCTATATAAACCCCCCAGGGTCCTCCATGAGGAGGGGTTGAGAGGTCGCGAGATTGAACCCTAGAAGAGGGATAGGAGGTGAGCTATCCTTGTTCATCTTCTTCCTCTGGACCACACAGCTCGAGGAGCAACCTTGTAGCTACCATAGTGATTTCAGTCATGACGCGGAGCCACCGCAGAGCAGGACTGGGGTGTTATCTCCTCGGAGAGCCCCGAACCTGGGTAAGATCCGCAGGCGTCCTAAGTATCGCCTCATCCCGCTTCTCGAGCCCGGCGACGTTCTTTTGGCCCCATGCATGATAAGCCATCAGTTGGCATATGTCGTTCCAAAACCCCGACACGGTTGATGTAGTCGAACGTCGTCACGATCCAACCGATCCAAGTACCGAATGTACGGCACCTCTGTGTTCAGCACACGTTCAGCTCGATGACGTCCCTCAAGCTCTTGATCCACTAGAGGGTCGAGGGAGAGTTCCATTAGCATGACAGCGTGGCGACGGTGTTGGTGATGTGATCCGCGCAGGGCTTCACCTAAGCACTACGACGCTATGACCTGAGATGTAAATTGTGGAGGGGGGCACCGCACATGGCTAAGAGATTGTCTGTTGTGCCTTTGGGGTGCCTCCTGCCCACGTATATAAAGGAGGGGAGGGGAGGTCGTCCTAGGAGGGGCGAGCCATGGGGAGGAGTCCTACTAGGACTCCAACCCTAGTAGGACTAGGATTTCCCTTTTTTCCTTTTGTGGAGAAGAAAGGAAGGAAGGGAGAGGGAGAGGGAGAGGGAGAGGGAAAGGGCCCCCCTCCCCTAGTCCAATTCGGACAGCCCATGGGGGAGGCGCGGCCATCCGTTGTGGGCTCCCCTCTCTCCCCTATGGCCCATGTAGGCCCAATACTTCCACAGGGGGGTTCGAGTAGCCCATCCTAGGCCGGAAACGTCCCGAAACCTTTCCGGTGTCCGAATACTATCATCCAATATATCGATCTTTACCTCTCGACCATTTTGAGACTCCTCATCATGTCTGTGATCTTATCCGGGGCTCCGAACAAACTTCGGTCACCAAAAACACATAACTCATAATACAAATCGTCATCGAACGTTAAGTGTGCGGACCCTACGGGTTCGAGAACTATGTAGACATGACCGAGACACATCTCCGGCCAATAACCAATAGCGGAACCTAGATGCTCATATTGGCTCGTACATATTCTACGAAGATCTTTATTGGCCAAACCGCATAACAACATGCGTTGTTCCCTTTGTCATCGGTATGTTACTTGCTTGAGATTTGATCATCGGTATCATCATACCTAGTTCAATCTCATTACCAGAAAGTCTCTTTACTCATTCCATAATGCATCATTCTGTAACTAACTCGTTAGTCACATTGCTTGCAATACTTATACTCTTATAGTGATGTGCATTACCGAGAGGGCCCAGAGATACCTTTCCGACACTCAGAGTGACAAATCCTATTCTCGATCTATGCCAACTCAACAAACGCCTTCGGAGAGACCTGTAGAGCATCTTTATAATCACCTAGTTACATTGTGACGTTTGATAGCACACAAGATGTTCCTCGGGTACTCGGGAGTTGCATAATCTCATAGTCATAGGAACATGTATAAGTCATGAAGAAAGCAATAGGAATAAAACTAAACAATCAGTATGCTAAGCTAATGGATGGGTCTTGTCCACCACATCATTCTCCTAATGATGTGATCTCGTTAATCAAATGACAAAACATGTCTATGGTTAGGAAACTCAACCATCTTTGATTAACGAGCTAGTCTAGTAGAGGCTTACTAGGGACACTGTGTTTCGTCTATTATTCACACACGTATCAAGTTTCCGGTTAATACAATTCTAACATGAATAAAAGATATTTATCATGATATATAAGGAAATAGAAATAACAATTTTATTATTGCCTCTAGGGCATATTTCCTTCACCTACTTCGTCGTTGCCATAGAGTGGTTGTCTCCACAATTAAGGTCGTTAGACCGGAACTAAGCATTAAGTTTCATGGAGCACCGACTCTTCGTCCACTGCAACTCGAAGTTGGTAACAATACGATCCAAATCTCATCCTCATAGTGTTCCTGGGTGATGTAGGGCGATTTTTTTTGTTTCTACTACGTTTCCCAACAGCGGTATCTGAAGTTTCATTGACATCTTCATCCATGTAGGTTGCCTCCTCAGAGGCGCTGGTTAAAATGCCGGTTAAGCCTTCGACATTAGCGACTAGGTTGGTGATGGGTTGGCAGAAAATTCCAACATTTCCCGGTTTCCCCCAGATCTAATTATACACCGAGTTCCGATCGTCCAAGATCGCGAGACTATAAATACGATTCAACATCCCTTTCAGGAGAGCCCCCCTAGCCTGCATTCATGGCCCGATCGAAGGTCGGGTCCGATGAGAGTTTATGAAGATCCGATCTGATATGGTCTCGGGGCCTCCATCGATCAAACTAGATGCATAATTCGTGACAACCGTGCTCCGTTCCAGGCTCGAGGTCGAATCCGAGTTATAGCTCACGCCATGGTTATGGGGAAGGATTAATTCCGAGGTCTAAACGTTTACGCTAGTGTTGTCTACGATCTAGTCCGACACCCAGCTCGAAAACACAAGTTCGTCGCAGCAGTCCGCGGTGTATTATTGGTTCCCAAATATAACGATCAGTCTTGGAGCAAAAAAATTGATCTGGCTGAGGTGGCCAGTCGGATCTGCATTAAGGTAATGTCGCCGAGGACAAAAGGCTTCCCAGGTAGAAAGGTCATGCCACAACCGACGTGATTGTCGATATGGAGGCGCGTCATCGAGCCAACTCGACTACACAGAGGGACCTGCATGGACCACCAGTGACGGAGTCAAATCCGGCAGATCTCGGGTAGGGGTCCTAACCTGGTTGGCTAGGCACGATGGTAACACCGACACATGATTTTACCCAGGTTTGGGTTGTGTGGAAGAGATAACACCTGCCGTTGGTATGATGATCTATGGGATTGGAAAAGGCCCCTTGTGGTTCGACTGTGAGGATCAACCCGCACAAAGAGTGAAACCACTAATCAACACAACTGTTTACCCAGGTTCAGGCCATTGTGAAGTGTAAGACCCTACTCCTACTTTGATTGTATTGGATGTGTTTGAGCTCAAGTGCAAGGAGCTGCTACCTCCTGAGCTTGCGTTGTATTCCCTCGAAGATGAAAGGGAGATGCAGCATAGTAGCGTAAGTATTTCCCTCAATTTTTGAGAACCAAGGTATCAATCCAGTAGGAAACCACGCGCCAGTCCCTCGCACCTGCACAAACAAATAAGAACTTCGCAACCAATGCGATAAGGGGTTGTCAATCCCTTTACGGTCACCTACGAGAGTGAGATCTGATAGAGATGATAATTATATTTTCGGTATTTTTGGTATAGAAACAGAAAGTAAAGAAAGCAAATAAACAACGGCGACAGAAATTGGCTAGTTGACGGAAAAGTAATATGATAGAGATAGACCCGGGGGCCATAGTTTTCTCTAGTGGCTTCTCTCATGATAGCGGTATTCTACGACGGGTAAACAAATTACTGTCGAGCAATTGATAGAAAAGCGAATAATTATGAGATTATCTAGGCATGATCATTGTATAGAGGCATCACGTCTGAGACAAGTAGACCGACTCCTGCCTGCATCTACTACTATTACTCCACACATCGACCGCTATCCAGCATGCATCTAGTGTATTGAGTTCATACGAACAGAGTAACGCCTTAAGCAAGATGACATGATGTAGAGGGATAAACTCAAGCAATATGATAAAAAAAACCATCTTTTTATCCTCGATGGCAACAATACAATATGTGCCTTGCTGCCCCTACTGTCACTGGGAAAGGACACCGCAAAATTGAACCCAAAGCCAAGCACTTCTCCCATTGCAAGAACTATAGATCTAGTAGGCCAAACCAAACCAATAATTCGAAGAGACTTGCAAGGATATTATGAGAACATATAAAAATTTCAGAGAAGAACCAAATATCTTTCATAGATAACCTTGATCATAAACTCACAGTTCATCGGATCTCGACAAACACACCGCAAAAAGAGATTACATCAAATAGATCTCCTCGAAGACCGAGGAGAACTTTGTATTGAGATCCAGAGAGAGAGAAGAAGCCATCTAGATACTAGCTATGGGCCCGAAGGTCTGTGGTAAACTACTCACAACTCATGGTGAGGGCGATGATGATGATGATGATGAAGGCCTCCGTGATGGATCCCCCTCCAGGAACAGGCTCCAAGATGGGATCTCCACGGGAACAAAAGTTACGGCGGTGGAATTAGGGTTTTCTCTCTGCGTATGGAGTTTCTGGGGTACGTAGGTATATATAGGAAGAAGGGGGCACCGGGAGCCACACGGGCTGCCCTCGAGGCAGGGGGCGCGCCCTGGGAAGGGGGCACGCCCCCCACCCTTGAGGGTGGCCCCTCTGTCCCCTGGCTTGGCCCTGAAGTCTTTCGTGTGTGATTTCCTCCAAAAATATCTCTCGTGAAGGTTTCATTCCGTTTGGACTCCGTTTGATATTCCTTTTCTGCAAAACCCTGAAATAGGCAAAAAAACAGCAATCTGGACTAGCCTTTGGGTTAGTAGGTTAGTCCCAAAAATGATATGAAAGTGAATGATAAAGCCCATTAAACATCCAAGACTTCATAAATAATAGCATGGAACAATCAAAAATTATAGATACGTTGGAGACGTATCAAGCATCCCCAAACTTAATTCCTGCTCGTCCTCGAGTAGGTAAATGATAAAGAACGAATTTTGATGTGGAGTGCTAACCAATATAGTTTTTCAATGTAATTCTCTTAATTGTGGCATGAATGTTCAGATCTGAAAGATTCTAGACAAAATCTATATTGACATAAGAAATAACAATACTTCAAGCAATACTAACAAAGCAATCATGTCTTCTCAAAATACTATGGCTAAAGAAAGTTATCCCTACAAAATCATATAGTCTTGGCTATGCTCCCTTATTATCACACTAAATATTCATATCATCCACAACCCCGATTTCAGCCAAGCATTTGTTTTCATGCTCTATCTTTTCAAACCTTCCAACTTTCACGCAATACATGAGCGTGAGCCATGGACATAGCACTATGGGTGGAATAGAGGTGGTTGTGGAGAAGACAAAAAGGGGGAGTAGTCTCACATCGACTAGGCGTATCAACGGGCTATGGAGATGCCCATCAATAGATATCAACGTGAGTGAGTAGGGATTTCCATGCAACGGATGCACTAGAGCTAAATATGAATGAAAGCTCAAAAAAAGAAACTAGTGGGTGTGCATCCAACTTGCTTGCTCATGAAGACCTAGGGCATTTGAGGAAGCCCATCGTTGGAATATACAAGCCAAGTTCTATAATGAAAATTCCACTAGTATATGAAAGTGACTAAGCATGAGACTCTCTACAATGAAGAACATGGTGCTACTTTGAAGCACAAGTGTGGAAAAAGATAGTAGCAATTGTCCCTTTTTCATTTTTCTTTTTATTCTTTTTTTGGGCCTTCCTTTTTTTCTTTGGCCTTTATTTTTTTTTCTTTTTTTTGCGGAGGGGCTTTATAGATTCAGCCTTTCCTCCCATGGGACAATGCTCTAAAAATGATGATCATCACACTTTCATTACAACACAATATTACAACTCGATACTACAACAACAAAGTATGACTCTATGTGAATGCATTCGGCGGTGTACCTGTATGTGCAATGAAACAAGAGTGACATGTATGAAAGAATTATGCATGGTGGCCTTGCCACGAATACGATGTCAACTACATGATCATGCATGGCAATATGACAATATGGTGCGTGTCATATAAACGGAACGGTGGAAAGTTGCATGGCAATATATCTCGGAATGGCAATGGAAATGCCATGATAGGTAGGTATGGTGGCTGTTTTGAGGAACAATATAGTGGCTGTTTTGAGGAAGGATATATAGTGGGTTTATGGTACCGGCGAAAATTGCGCGGTGCAAGAGAGGCTAGCAATAGTGGAAGGGTGAGAGTGCGTATAATCCATGGACTCAACATTAGTCATAAGAACTCATATACTTATTGCAAAAATTTACGAGTCATCAAAACAAAGCAATCAACGCATGCTCCTAGGGGGGATGTTGGTAGGAGTTAACCATTGCGCGCTCCCGACCTCCACACAAAGGTTGACACTCTACAAATACCTCATGCTTTAACTTAGTCACACAACGGTTCACCATACGTGCATGATACGGGAATCACTAACCTTAACACAAGTATTTCTCAATTTCATAATCACTCCACTAGCATGACTCTAATATCACTATCCTCATCTCTTAAAACAATTATCAAGCATCCAACATCTCTTTCTATTCAATGCACTTGATGTGATTTTTTTTACTACATTGACATTGGATGTTTATCATGTGAAGACTAGTTTCTTTAGACTAAACACTTTACCATGCTGTTTTAATGGACTCTCAAATAGATCTAAGTGAAGCACGAGAGTTCAACAATTTCTACAAAATATTACCACCACCATGCTCTAAAAGATATAAGTGAAGCACTAGAGCAAAAACTATTCAACTCAAAAGATATAAGTGAAGCACATAGAGTGTTCTAACAATTTCTAGGCCATATTTAACTCTATCAAATAGGTGAGTCCAGCAAGGATTATTGTGACAAACTAACAAGCAAAGACTCAAATTATACAAGATGCTCCAAGCAAAACACATAGCATGTTGTGAATAAAAATATAGCTCCAAGTATAGTTACCGATGGATGAAGAAGAAAGAGGGGATGCCTTCCCGGGGCATCCCCAAGCTTAGGCTTTTGATTATATTGAATTTACTTGGGGTGCCATGGGCATCCCCAAGCTTATGCCTTTGCTACTCCTTGTTCCATAGTCCATCAAAGCAATACTCAAAATTTGAAAACTTCACAACACAAAACTTAGACAAAAATTCTCGTGAGCTCCGTTAGTAAGAGAAAACAAGCCACCACTCAAAGGTACAGAAAGGAATTCATTATTTGTTTATATTGGTGTTAAACCTACTGTACTCCAAGTTCTCTATGGTTCATATTCTCCAATATTGCTCATAGAAGCATCGGAATAAGCAAACAACACACGAAAAACAGAATCTGTCAAAGACAGAATAGTCTGTAGTAATCTGCAGGGTTCGCCTACTTATGTAACTCCAAAAAATTCAAACTAAATTGTTAAATTTGCGAAATTTGACTACCAATGAGCTGCAAAAAGAATCAACTAAAAAGCACGCTCCAGTAAAATCCCACGACTACTTTTGCAAGCGCTAACGATTCTGTTTTTCACAGCAAGATCATATAAACTTCACACAAGACTTACCAAAGGTTCTACTTGGCAAAAACACTAAACAAAACATGAAAACACATCTAATCAAAGTCTAGATGCAATATTTATTCCCTAACAGCAACAAAAGCAAAAAAAAAAAATTGGGTTGCCTCCCAACAAGCTCTTTTTTTTATAGCCATTAAGATAGGCTTGAGAATTCAATGATGCTCACATGAAAGACAAGGATTGAAGCACAAAGAGAGCATCATAAAATATGTGACAAACACATCTAAGTCTAACATACTTCCTATGCATAGGCATATTATAGGAAAACAAATTACCAAGACAAGTAAGATCTAGCATATGCAAGGAAGGAGAAAGAAACAAGATCAATCTCAACATGAAGAGAGGTAATTTAGTAACATGAAGATTTCTACAACCATATTTCCCTCTGTCATAATAATTGCATGTAGGATCATGATCAAATTCAACAAAATAGCTATCGCATAACATATTCTCAACACGATCCACATGCATGCAAAGTTGACAGTCTTCCAAAATAGTGGGATTAACATTAACTAAAGTCATGACCTCTCCAAAACCCACTTTTACCAAAAGTTTCATAAGACTGAACATTCTCCAAGTATGTGGGATCTAAAGTTGACACTATTCCAAAACCAATTTCAATATTAATGCAAACATTATTATCAATCTTATATTCATCATGGGGATTAAATAAATTTTCAAGATCGCAAGAAGAACCACCCCAATCATGATCATTGCAACAAGTACTGGACCTAACAATACTAGCATCCTCAAGCTTAGGGTTTTGCATAACATTAACACAATTGACATCAATAGAATTTATAATAACATCATTGCAATCATGCTTTTTATTTAAGGAGCTATCATGAATCTCTTTAAGCACTTCATCACAATTTTCAGATTCATAAATTTCAAGCAAAACCCCATAAAGATAATCTAGTGCACTCAGCTCACTAGCAATAGGTTCAACATAATTGGATCTCTTAAAGAGATTAGCAAGTGGATGAAGATTCATACTTTAGCAAGCGAAGATGCAAGCTAATTGAGGGCACATAGCACACAAGCAAACAAGAGGCAAGCGAACGATAAACACACGACGGAAGAAGGGCGAATAAAACGGCAAGGGTGAAGTGGGGAGAGGAAAACGAGAGGCAAATAAATGTAATGCGAAGGATAAGGGTTTGTGATAGGTACTTGGTATAAGAATTTTGCGTAAGCCTCCCCAGCATAGGTGCCAGAAATTGGCTACTTGACGGGATGGCAAATCTTGACTTGACTTGGCGTGAGTCTCCCCGGCAACGGCGCCAGAAATTCTTCTTGCTACCTCTTGAGCTTGCGTTGTATTCCCTCAAAGAGGAAAGGGAGATGCAGCACAGTAGCGTAAGTATTTCCCTCAGTTTTTGAGAACCAAGGTATCAATCCAGTAGGAGACCACGCGTCAGTCCCTCGCACCTGCACAAACAAATAAGAACTTCACAGCCAACGCGATAAGGGGTTGTCAGTCCCTTTACGGTCACCTACGAGAGTGAGATCTGATAGAGATGATAATTATATTTTTGGTATTTTTGGTATAGAAACAGAAAGTAAAGAAATCAAATAAAAAACGGCGACATAAATTGGCTAGTTGACGGGAAAGTAATATGATAGAGATAGACCCGGGGGCCATAGTTTTCTCTAGTGGCTTCTCTCATGATAGTGGTATTCTCCGGCGGGTAAACAAATTACTGTCGAGCAATTAATAGAAAAGCGAATAATTATGAGACTATCTAGGCATGATCATTGTATATATGCATCACGTCCGAGACAAGTAGACCGACTCCTGCCTGCATCTACTACTATTACTCCACACATCGACCGCTATCCAGCATGCATCTAGTGTATTGAGTTCATACGAACAGAGTAACGCCTTAAGCAAGATGACATGATGTAGAGGGATAAACTCAAGCAATATGATGATAACCCCATCTTTTTATCCTCTATGGCAACAATACAATACGTGCCTTGCTGCCCCTACTATCACTGGGAAAGGACACCGCAAGATTGAAACCAAAGACAAGCACTTCTCCCATTGCAAGGACTACAGATTTAGTAGGCCAAACCAAACCAATAATTCAAAGAGACTTGCAAGGATATTATGAGCACACATAAAAAGTTCAGAGAAGAACCAATATCTTTCATAGATAACCTTGATCATAAACTCACAATTCATCGGATCTCGACAAACACACCGCAAAAAGAGATTACATCGAATAGATCTCCTCGAAGACCAAGGAGAACTTTGTATTCAGATCCAGAGAGAGAGAAGAAGACATCTAGATACTAGCTATGGACCCGAAGGTCCGTGGTAAACTACTTACAACTCATGGTGAGGGCGATGATGATGATGATAAAGGCCTCCGTGATGGATCCCCCTCCCGGAACAGGCTCCAAGATGGGATCTCCACGGGAACAGAAGCTATGGCGGTGGAATTAGGGTTTTCTCTCTGTGTATGGAGTTTCTGGGGTACGTAGGTATATATAGGAAGAAGGGGGCACCGGGGGCCATACGGGCTGCCCTTGAGGCAGGGGGGCACGCCTTGGGAAGGGGGGCGCGCCCCCACCCTCGAGGGTGGCCCCTCTGTCCCCTGGCTTGGCCCTGAAGTCTTTCGTGCGTGATTTCCTCCAAAAATATCTCTCGCGAAGGTTTCATTCCGTTTGGACTCCGTTTGATATTCCTTTTCTGCAAAACCCTGAAATAGGCAAAAAAACAGCAATCTGAACTGGGCCTTTGGGTTAGTAGGTTAGTCCCAAAAATGATATAAAAGTGAATGATAAAGCACATTAAATATCCAAGACTTCATAAATAATAGCATAGAACAATCAAAAATTATAGATACGTTGGAGACGTATCAGGAGCACGGCTTATCGGCAAGGCGCGCGAGAAATGCAGCTATGCGTGCAAATGAGCAAAGTGTCTGACTTTTGTAAAGGTAGCCATGGGGCTCCTTTTATAAATGAAGGGGTCACCACAGTGGCAAAACAGTCTTTACACAAGGTAAATAGTGGCTACAGTACCAAATAACTAACTCTGACGGATCAGGACAAATGCATTAAATGCATCGCGAGGTGTCACGCTGGTGACGCCTTCCGGCTAGGGTTGCCTCTCCTTCTGTGTCGTTCGCCCAGCTGCCTCTTATTATCTTGACACACCTTCAGGATGGGTCTCACTAAAGTTGTGTCTTCGGCAGTGAGTTGACACATGACCAGGCAAGCCTCACCTAACTACATGCCCGCTCGACACCTATTTGACAAGCGCGGGTTGGTCGCTTAGGTGGAGTAGTGGCACAGTAGTGGGAACTTGCTGGTACGGAGCTTGCCAAGTCTTTGTTTGCTTGTCGGCGAGTATCTTACCGGCAACTCCAGTCTTGATCTTCTGTACTATCTTAGTACTTCTTGATCACCTGCCTGGAGGTCTTCTTCATGGTCTTGTACACTAACTCTTGAGTCGTGTTTGTAGTGGACCTCCGGCAAGCCCTGCCGCCGGAAGGTTGTCAGTCCCTGTGCACAAGTGTGGGGTGCTAAAGGACTTCTACTTTAGTATACCGACAACACCCTACGTCCTGCTTTGATTGTATTGATTGAGGGGGTACAGAGTACATGTTGATCTAGGATGAGATTGTTTATGAATGAGTTAGGCTATACAGTCTAGGCCCCTCGGCTTATATAGACGCCGGGGGTACCTAGGGTTACAAGTAGTTCGGTTGCTTGTAATGATAAACATGTTGGAGATTGTCTTTGAGTCTTGGAGTATGTGTCAAGTCTTCGAAAGATTCCATCTTGATTCTTCAGGAGGGGGACAGACGAATGTGGTCCAGTGGGTGGTTATTTGGGGGTCCTCGGCTTGGCCCACGTGTTATGGTGCCGACATGGTTAATTAGTACCCCTAATCCGTGACATCATCAGAGAGTAATTACATTGAATTAGAATATTTGAAAGTTTAACCTTTACAATATAACATGCTTCTGTGTTTTCCCAACTTAAGCCCCTAAGCCAACTATGGAATACCAAATTAAGGGCCTCTTTGATTTGTAGAAATTTCAAAACACAGGAACAGAAAAAATAATAAGATTGGAACGACATGCTCTGTATAAAATTAGCAAACCACATGCATTTGAATCAGAGAATGTTTAATATAGCACAAAAACAAAGAAGATGTGAAAAGGGTTGGAGTGCAATGCTATATTTTCTATGAAATGCAGTACAAATGATTCCTTAGTAAATTCCCATAGGATCCAATTCCACAATCAAATGACCAATGTATGACAAAATCATCAAGAATACTAATCCTTAGAAAATCCTATAAAATTCTTTTGAATAAAAAATGAAACGAGCCCTAAGTCTTGTTTCCATTTGAAAAGGCGTCTTGCCTCGCAGCAGGCCCACCGAGTCTACAATAACTTGGTTGTGTTTTTTCTCTTTCTTTTATGCTTTATTTTAGCGCGCTTCTGCTGATGCCTAATCAGACTATTTTATCTTACTTACTTGGTCTAGGTGTGTAAGTCATCTTATGAAACCAAATAATCTTATAATACTTAGGCGCGATGTATTAACTCCCATCTCGTTTATTATTTTTTGACATGAATAAAGAAAATAACCAATAAGAGATGTGGGGCGTGCGTTCTTTCAATGACTTGAGACAACGAAACACGACATGCAGTGGTTAGTATATTGCATGCAATGCTATTAATTAACAAATAAACATTAAGTTCTTTTGTTTCCCCTCCGCCTTGGTTGCGGTGCATAATCTAAGATGACTTATTCACGACGGAGAGAGTAGTGCACTTGAACTATGATGACTTTATTTATAAAGCCGGTGAAACCCTATTTCAAGCTGGTCATCAAAATACTCTCGTTGTCAATTGAAGTTAGCGAGTATAGCCTAATTAACACCACGGCTTCGAAACGCACGGAGTCGCGCAGCACGATGACGATTACGGGTTGCGTGGATCGAAGCTGGATTCGGCGCACCACATTTTATCGGATCCCGCGTTGGGTTCCCGTGTTCCAAAGGAAATCGCCTCCCCGTCCTCCGAAGCACGGCACGACGCACCACATCGCGTACACATGCAAGTTTTCGATCGTTTCTCTCGAGTGAAACGGCCAACGCGGATATACATTAGTTTAAAGCAGGCGGTACAGTGGACACCGGGGCTGTATCGTGTGCAGGGAGCGAAAAAGTCTTCTGCTGGGGGTTGGCGCCGAATCTGTGAGATTGCTGCATGTCCATGACTAACAGACGTACGGCCGCTCGCAATAGTTGCGCCTAATAATTGTTCTAAGGCCTTCCACTATGTTACCGGTGCCATCTTGGTGAGAAAGGTGCCACATCAGCATCCCTGCCTGAAGAAAAGTTTATGGCACCAGCTCCACAATGTAGGGCATCGGCTTCATACAAAAGAATTGATAAATAAGTCCACCCATCCAGCTACCCATTGCCCTTCAAGCTAGCTTTGGAGAATTTGGCATCGGAGCATCTACTTGCTCCGGTGCCCAGAAATTTATTTGTGGCTCCGGCCTGGCTATGTAGGGCATCGGTGCCCCAAAACTAGAAACTGAATTTGGCACCTGTTTTGGCCTACATAGTGGAGGGTCTAACATGGCCTTCTTATTAATCCTGGTTGCTCCATACTCCTGTATATTTTTAACGAAATTGCGGTGCGTCCTGTCCTTTTTTTCTGTTTCCGAAAGTACAAGGCACCCTAACCATAATAAAAATTACAACGGGATCCCTGGACCACCGAACGGCTCTTGCCGCCGTTAGAACGAGTCGCTCCCATATGAAGGCCGGCCTGACCTTGTTGATGACAACCGAGAAGTCTTCGTGGGCGTGCCCTTAACGACGAGTGTCCTGGAGCCGTAGTGGTCGTCATTGAACCGTTGAATCAATCTGAAGTACCTTGCACCAAATCACATCGTCGCGTACTCATCGTGTGAAAACACTAACCTTGTTGCCCCAAGAAGCCGGTAGGAATGTTCGCCAGAGCTCCGTCTAATCCGTCCTGATGGACTAACTCGAGGAGGATCGAAGCCCAGAAGATCGACTCAGAGATGAAGCAATCCATGCAGATTCTAAGAATTGTACTCCCTCCGTTCCTAAATATTTGTCTTTCTAGACATTCAAAGTGACTATAACATACGGATGTATATAGACATATTTTAAAGTATAGATTCACTCATTTTGCTACGTATGTAGTCACTTGTTAAAATCTCCAGAAAGACAAATATTTAGGAACGGAGGGAGTACAAAATATCACACGGTAGAGGACGGATTAAAACATTCCATCTTCTACTGTACAATTTTTTGTGCAATTTTTAAAACTTACTGTACATATAGATTTCAACTAAATTACAAATTTGTTTCTCTCGGGAAGGCCCAAATGTATCTTTCAAGTGTCTACTCTCAATTTTTTTGGCAAGCTTGGTGTGCTTTTCAAACTCTGTAGGGGATACACAGTGCGGTGCATCTGGCCGAGTGCCTAGCAGAAAAGGACACGGGAGGCCACCCGTGTGCACATGGCATGATGATTAAGTTTGCTCCTTAGTTATGTCATTAGGGTCTTTGAGAGATCGATCGGATGGGCTTGGCACTGCCAAAAGTCCATCGGTGTAATCATTAGGCGCCGGATTAGACTGCCGAAACCTGGCCGGTGTGTGGTGCTGGCTCTCACTTGCTAATCTACTATTACCAACACCGGATCCAATCCAATCCGATCAAGTCCACTAGCTAAAGCAAGGGAACGACTTCTTTTTCCCGTGGTTGCATCAATTAGCTCGTTATTTATCGCCTCCACCAGCGATATATTTAGGCACTCAGTAGCTACCTAGGCTCATATTTCCCTCCTAGCTACTTCGAGTAGACTATAGTGGATGTTTGTTTAATTAGAGGGCAGTTAGCTGGCTAATTGCATGTGCTTATGCCAACAGGTTACATGTATGTACAGTTTAGTATTTAATGACTGGTAGAAGTTTGACTGTAATTTCTAATTCGTGGTGGGTGTGAGCACTTACAAAAGTGAAATGCTACAATAGTAAAAAAAAGTAGCTTTCTCGAGAACAACAAAAATGAAAAAAAATGAAAAAACTACTGCGCAATCTAGTGCTACTCACTTCGAAATCGAATGGGAAATAAAACCATCACCACACACTGTTTGTTCGTTTGTTGATCTGACTATTGGATTGGGGGAGGTCCGGCGATCTCTACTTTGTACTCATTCGTTTATCATTTTCCCATTTTCGAAACAAAACAGATGGATAACGGCAAGCGCGTACGCGCACGGGGGGCTGAAGGAAAGGAGAGGAAAGACGACGCACCAAGGCGACAAAACCCGTATGGGCTGGGCGAGGGGCCGACGCCAGGCATGGCTGGCCAGCTTCGCGTATCGGGGTCGGGGACCGGACGGCCACCCTCTCCTTTTTCTTATCCTCAAAATCATAATTATAAGTTGTTTTTGGACTTGGTTCTGTCCTATAGATTCCTACCAATCGCCTCCCTCGTCCCCCAGGTTTAGGCTTCAAGCTTCGTGCTTATCTGCTTCATGTCAATTCGTTGCCTGATAAAGTGTTTTTCCCCGTATTTTGAGGGGAATTAAGTCAAGTGCTTCCTTTTGGTTAACACCCAAAGGAACAATATCTTTTTGCAACATCTATATGGCCATGTGTACGTGCAAAATCATCGACTGATCCGGGCGGCCAGCCGGCACGATACATGCTTGTCGTAGTAGCTTGCGGCGTATGCTGCATGCGGCCATGGCCGGCCACCGATCACGGTGGCTCGCTACATGCTGCGCGCACGTACGCATGGCGTACATGGTGATGCAAGTCTCTTTCGATCGGTTGTCGAGGGCCCGGGGAGGAGAATCCGATCAAGGAATTGAGCCGATTCCGTGGGAAAAGCCTCTGAAACCAGGGAGGATACGGACCCATGCATATCTCGTTCCCAACCCAAGAAGCATAATTTTGGTCTTATAAATTTCTCTCTTTTCTTCCAAGCTAAAGGTTGATGCCTAGCTGCCGGCTTGGGTTCACCAAGATTGATCGACTTGTTCCACTCATATGCGCATCTTACTAATCTGGGGTACTAAATTTAGCCGGTGTGGGAAACGAGCGAGATTAATAATGTTACGCAGATGATATGGAATTTTCCTGCAAAATTAAAATTAAAAAAGACGATGTGAACTCGCATGCGGACTCTCTAGATGGAGAATGTTGAGAATATTAATCCACTATGGGTAGATATGCTCGTACCAATGAAAATCCTTGATTTGATATAAAAGTTTGGTACCAACGAAAATCCTTGATTTGCTATAATGATGTAGGTATCAGCGGTCAACTTAGAGTCTCCACTTGTTGGCCAAGCAACAATTGAAATTTTGTCAACAAAACGTTTATCGGCTCCTTGGTTCATATAAGATTTCAGGAACGTAGAAATAGGAGAAACTTATGAGTTACTCCCTCTATAACTTAATATAAGATCTTTTTTGACATTGCCATGCATGTACTCTAAAATTATCTTATAAAAAGTTATAGAAGGATATAATGTTTTGTTATGGAGTATATGACATGACATGTTCAATCCCCTCATGAAATGAATAACACACGAATGTATAAAAGATGATCTTTGGTTTGGTAATAGGAGAAACATGGGATTTTTATCCGAAGGATTGAGTGTATGGCATAGTTGCTATTGAAGCAAAGTGAAAATCACCTTAGGTTAGACTCAATGGAAAAATATCTTTAGGATTGCATATAATTAGACCACATGAATTCCAAATCCTACAAACCAAACAAGCTTGATAGTTTTTTTCTTCTTCTAAGAAACAGAATCCTTGATGATCATCACAGTGCAAGGTGAGGACGGGGCGTTCCGTTGGTTGTGTTGCTGGAGTTGCAGCCAACCCGCCCGGGTTCGAGCCTCGGCTCTGACTCGCGGCGCTCGCGGAGTTTCTTCTGTAAAAAAAGCCGACGAGGGTTAGCCCTTGGGTTGGGTCTAATCACAGTGCAAGGTTAGGACGGGGCGTTGACCCGTTGGTTGTGTTGCTGGAGATGCAGCCAACCCGCCCGGGTTCGAGCCTCGGTTCTGACTAGCGGCGCTCACGGAGTTTCTTCTATAAAAAAAGTCAACGAGGGTTAGCCCTTTGGTTGGGTCTAATCACAGTGCAAGGTGAGGACGGGGCGTCGACCTGTTGGTTGTGCTGCTGGAGTTGCAGCCAACCCGCCCGGGTTCGAGCCTCGGCTCCGAATCGCGGCGCTCGCGGAGTTTCTTCTGTAAAAAAAGCCAAGGAGGGTTAGCGCTTGGGTTGGGTCTAATCCCAGTGCAATGTGCTAAGAATGGTGCTTATGAAATAGTCATGTTTTTCCTTAAGCACCTATACTTGTTTCTATAATAGATGTGCCTAATTAATCATCAATGCTCTATTAATAAGCATCGATGCCTAAAGAAAATTGGTTATATTATTCTAGCAATGCTCGGAGCACCCTGCATTGTATATGGCCTAATATTCCTATGAAATTCCTTTGAGACAAATAGGCCCTTGGACTATATAGACACGAAATAAAATGTTTTAGACTATATGGGCACATAACTCGTGCGCACACAAAAATATCGTGTCCCTTGCACATACAAAAGAACATCAACATGTGTCGATCCCCGTGAGGTTCAAATCAAGGTATTACCATGAGAATAACAAATAACTTTCCTCTATGAGACCATGTCCCGATTCATTTAAGATTTGTTCAATTGTCCTTGAATAAGAACACTTGTGTCTAACTTATTGAAGATGTGCAATGAGATTCCAGTTCCTTCATGTATTTAGTTTATGGACACTATGCAACCTATTAGTTTTAAATGCAAAGTAAGGAACATGCATAATTCAAATATCATGGTTTGCTTGGTCCTACAAAAGGACAAACCCCATGAGTTGCGCAAAACAAGTATTTGGATAGTGGACAAGGGAATACATTAATTTAAAAATTATGCATTAAATGGTTAGGGTATGCACAATGGTGTTCCCACCTGTCGACTTTGAAGAAAGACAAACAGAAAATGGTTTTTCTTCGCTTAGTAAAGGATATATGAAAATTCTCTCAGTTGTAAAAGAATGCATCTCTTGGTTACTTATTTCTCTAGTTTATTTTTAGGAACAAGCAAATAATAATCATTAGACATGACACTAATACATAGCCCACGATATATCATGTCTTTTATCTTCTCTAGATGGCAAATATAATTTATTGCAGAAAAATATATTTCCCTTGGTGGAAGAAGGCGGAATGTCGAGTAAATCTTAGAGACATTATATTTCGAACCGTGTTTGGTGGTTTTATCCAAATTATTACAGGAATCATCTATCACAATAAATTCTTGATGCAATACCACTATCCAAACACTATGATTATGGCCTCTTTTGGGTGTGATTTTTTTTTGCTTTCCTAAAATCATTTTGCGCTAAAGTAGTCCATTATAGTAACCATGCAAGGGAACAACATGTTGCAATAAAACCTCAAGAAGTTCTGTCATTCATGAAGAAAAGAAATCATGTGGTAGCTAGGATATATAGAGTGGTGGTACCTTAGTAGTACCACATATGATGATTGCTAGCTTGGAGAGAGATGATAAATGGGTTTTATTTATCTTTTCTCGAGATAACTCTTAGTAGGTAAGACAATTCTCTCCATTGTAAACTTGTAGTCTCTCATTACATAATTCTCTAGTTAATTTCAATCACTACATAATCTTAGGAGCTTGCAAACATTCATTGTCACGTAACAGTTGGACATAATCGAATGTATAGCATCATTTTGTAGTCTTTTCCGGATGACACGCATTGCATAAAAAATATTGAGTTATCAATCAGTGCACATGCCCTTGAAAGGTGGGAGAAGGGAGAGGAAAGTTGTGAATATCTTGCACAGATAATCTTAAAGAGATACACTAGATTCTAAACAGTGTTCGGAGGTTTCATCCTCATTTCTATACCAAACAAAATTCTTGATGCATTACCACTATATGAACACTGCAAATATGACCTTCTTGCGGGTTGCAACATCCTTATTTACTCTCTAAAATCATTTTATTGTACTAAAGGAGTCATGTTTACCTAATAGTGTTCGTTATTTCGATTGGATGTGGGAAATTTTCTGGAATTTCAAGGCTTCTTGTGTAACATGATACCATTTCCCAAATCACATAAGAAATAAACCGCGTCATTTGGAGTTCCATTGAGATTCATAAGTTTCGGTTAGTACATCATTGTGATTTGGTAACGAAACAACATATTGCAACAAAACCTAAAAAAATCACCTTTCAGCAAGAAAAGAAATTCCGCCTTCCAAATGAAGCTATATATCTATCCTACTTTACACGCGTATGGACATGCAGTTAACGGTTGTAGAAAACACACATCTAACCATAACCAAAGCTCCCGGTACTCAAATGTCATGGGTCCATCCAGATCCTTAAGCTCCAAATACTCAAATGGCATGGCTTGCTTGGTCCTACAAAAGGACAAACTCCATGAGTTGTGCATAACAGGTATTTGGATAGTGGACAAGAGGGAATACATGAATTTAAACATTATGCATTAGATGGTTAGGGTGTACACAACGGTTCTGCCACCTGGCGAGTTAGAAGAAAGAGAAACGGAAAAAAAGTTTTCCTTTGCTTGGTAAAGGATATATGAAAAACAAATCTCAATTGTAAAAGACCGCATAACTTGGTTACATATCTCGCTAGATTATTTTGAGGACCAACCAAATAATAATCGTTGGACATGAGACTAATACATAGTCCACGATATATCATGTCTTTTATATTCTCTAGACGTCACATATTGCATAAAAATATATTGTATTATCAAACACCATTCATTCCTTGGTGGAAGAAAGTGGAATGCAAAGTAAATCTTAGAGACATTAGATTTCAAACCGTGTTTGGTGGTTTTATCCAAATTATTATAGAAATTATCTATCACAAAAAAAAAATCGTGATGCAATACCACTATCCAAACACTAGATTATAAACTTCTTTTTGGGCTGTAATATCTTTTTTTCCTTTCCTAAAATCATTTTGCACTAAAGTAGTCATTATATTAATCATGCAAGGGAACAACATGTTGCAACAAAACCTCAAGAATTTTCACCATTCATGAAGAAAATAAATCGTGTGGTAGGTTAGGATATGTACAACGGTGCTACTTTAGTAGTACCACGTATGATGATTGCTATCTAGCTGGAGAGAGATGATAAAAAAGGATTTGGTTTCACTTCGCTAAGGGGAGATAAGACGATTCTCTCCATTGTTCACTTGTTGTCTCTCATTACGTATTTCTCTAGTTTAATTTCAATCACTACATAATCTCAGGAGCTTGCAAACATTCGTTGTCACATAACAGTAGGACATAATAGAATGTAATTCTAGTCTTCTGTGGATGACATGCATTGCCACTATAAAAATTATTGTCTTATCCATCAGTGCACATGCCCTTGAAAGGTGGGAGGAGGGAGAGGAAAGACATGAATATCCTTCAAGAAAATCTCAAAAGAGAATACACTAGATTCTGAACCATGTTTGGCGATTTCATCCGAATTTCTATCACAAAAATAATTCGGATGCATTACCACTATATGAACATTAAAAATATGACCTTCTTACGGGTTGCGATATCCTTCATTTACTTTCTATAATCATTGTGTTACTAAAGGACTTTTGTTTACCTACTAGTTTCTATTACTTCCACTGGATGTAGGAGCTTCTTCTGGAATTCAAGGTTGCGTGTGTAACACCATGCCGTTCCCCAAATCACATAAGAAATAAACCTTCTCATTTGGAATTCCATCGAGAATCACAAATCTCGGTTAGTCCATCATTGTAATTTTGCAACGGAACAGCATATCACAACAAAACCTTAAAAAAAATCTCACCTTTCACCAAGAAAAGAAATTCCACCTTCCAAATGAAGCCATATGTCTACCCTAGTTTATATCCCATATGGAGATGCACCTAACACGGCTCTAGGAAACACCCACCTAACCATAACCAAAGCTCCAAGTACTCAAATGCCATGGGTCCATCCAGATCCTTAAGTACATTTACTCCCCCCTTACTTTCTCACCAAAAGCAGGATTAGCCCCGGGCCGGCCTAGCTAAACGATCCAAGCATTTCCTTTTTATCGGAGAAAGTGGCGGTACGAAAGAACAAGTTCGATGAGGCACTCGATGATACCTAGCCAGCCTAGATGATTAGCTTAGCGTGCTAACCAATCCCCCGCTCCCGCCTCCGCCGATCTTTTATCACAATTCCGCCCGCTTTTCCGCACGGCGGGCACTAAACAAGGACGGGGTTTTCTCCGCCACCGATCGATCACATCATGATTATTTTTGTTCGCCGCTGGCGTCGACCGGCACATCCGTCCCCGTCGATCGATCTATCGCCCACGCCGGGAAGCGATCTTTTGGAAAATTCGCCGGCGAGTGGAGCCGGAGCGCTCGAGTGCGTCGCCAATGGCGACCTTTGCCGCCGGCGAGCGGATATGTTTACTCCCCGAACGACGTCGCATCGCTTGGCGCTGCGTTAAGGCCGCGCCACCAACCTCGCTGCCGGCCCCTTTACTGTGGACTCCACGCAGCCTGCGTTATTACAGCGACACTGCCTCTGTTTCAAGGAGTGGCCTCTTTGCTCTGAGGTTGTGTTGTACAGTAGCAATCTGGGTTGCTGTTGCGCCATGCATGCTGACATGGGATGGTTTTTTACTGTACAGTTCTTGGTGGACAAGGATGAGGCTCGGCTGCAAGTGAAAAAAATAAACAAAACGCGCATGAGATTGGTGTGCAACGGCAACAATAATTTGTTGTCTATTTTTTTGCTGGGGTGGTGGGCTTGATCTCTTAACTTGACGGGCACCTGAACAGGTGGCTAACCATTTAGGAATTAGGGCTCAATAGACAAAGCTGCCAAGCTCCAACAGTTGAACAAAATCAGGGTCCAGTTTAATATGCTTGATCAGGACGTGCTGCTAGACTGTACTACAAGGCAGGCCCATAAATTCATGATAATGTCATGACATCCATCACCTATTCCTTAATAACGAGAAAAAAAAGAAAGATAAAATGTTCTCCAACTACCTCCCACACAACCATTATAAGAAAACTATGGGTCACTAAATACAGTTGCTAAGCTGGCATTTGACTATCATTTCTCCATTTGGCAACCGCTACTACATCGTGCGTCTCTTAAAAAAAGAACCGCTCGTTTTTTAACCAATTTGTTCTGCTCGTTCGTTCTTTCTTTTTTCTTTGTCCTCTTTCTTTCTACAAACACTCGCCCCCTGGAAGAACCCCACAGACTGAATGCAGGATTCTAGCAGGCTGTGCAAAAAATCAAACCAGGCCACTTCCTTGCAGGCAAAGAAGAATTTTTTGTGTGTGTGGAGAAGCTTTTGCATTTATGCTCCACTCAGGTGCATGGCATGGCATGGCATGGCATGATGATATCACTTGATGGTTGAACAGTGGCAGACATGCTTGATGTGCACCGGAGCAGTCGACCTCCTTGTGAATCAATGCAGCAATACACCAGACACCAGTAGTGTTCTTGCAAGAAATGCAATGGAGATGACATATCACATGCCGTCATCGGGCTGACTTCTCCTCCCGTAAGCTTTGCTAGGCAGCACAGCAGTGCCGGCACGCCAGGCTGTGACTTTGCGTCCGTTTGCTCATATTTAACTTTTACCGGTTTAATTTGAAAATCATTGCAGGTACAAATGGAAAGGCCGGTACCACAAAACGTGTAAACCAAGCAAGCAACGTAAGCGTTTCAGCGACGAACTGCATGATCGCGTCTCCATGTGCCTTGCTACGTAGGAGATGATCACACACTACTCTGTTATGGAAACTCATTAACACGAAAGGAAACCACTCGAGACTCGTGAGCCATGGCCGTTACGAGATTCTTTTTGCCAGGAGCGTTTCAGTGCGACAGGAAAACAGGCCTCACGTATTTGTCTTGTGTGATTCTGTCCGTTGTGTGTTGCATTTTACAACCCACAGTCGGCTGTTTTTCACTAGTATATGTCTTTATAGAGTGATTAAAAAAAACCTGCCTCTTTTGTTGAACTGGGGAAAATATACACGAGAGAATTATTTGACCTTAGGGCATCTACAGTCGAATATGGTAAATCCGGCCCCTGAAAAGCCTGTAGACGCGCCCGGACGCATCCGAGGACACTGACCGGTCGCTCCTCAAATCAGGTCGTCCATATCCACATATTTTATCTCCGATCTCATATATCCATACTAACCCGTATAACGTCGATAAAACTCTGTAAGTCATGAGCGCGGACATAGAAACTGACATACAAATACGCAATCCGTATATGAAAAAATGACAGTCGGATCTTCAAAAGATCGTCAAAGTTCACATAATGCACATAATACAACGTACAAGTTTAAACTACATCTAAAAACTTGAAATTAAAAGTGGAGAAGGCGGATCTTTACCACTTCCTCGCCGTCCCTTTCCCCTTCCGGTTGACAGTGCAGTAGTAGGCATCGACGGCTGGTCGAGGATCATCCGAGTTATCGGACGAGGCGACGTGGTCATCGCCGTCGTCAGATGAGGAGGAGTCGAAGAGGATGATGAGCCCTTTGAGCCACCGGACGGTCCTGTCGTGGTGCCGCTTGAGCTTCCCCAGCCGAGCCGCCTGCGCCGCCACGCGCTCGGACTGCTCAATGGCTAGCCAGAGCGCCTTGGCGTTCTTCCAACGGAGTTGCCGAGTGTACGTCTGCGCCGTCGTAAGCGACCGGCGGTAGACCCAGGCAAGGAATTGCTCGTCCTCGTCGGGCTCGGCCGAAAAGCCGCGGCGGTGGCGTGCAAATTTCTCCACCATGTCCCTCTCCCTTGCCCGCTGCCTCTGATTCCGTCATGCGCGTCCAGGCGGGCACAAGCATCCACCCATGCTACGTGGGGGAGCAGCAGCCGATATGGGCTAGGGACGGCGAGGGGAGGCGCGGATTGCGCGCGGGCCGGGAGGGTCCGACGCCGGCTGGGGAGAGGCAAGACGGCAGATCTAAACTGTCCACCTTGGACATCTCGAGGGCAATGTGTAGGATCGAAAGTATGTTTAACAGGGGGTGATTAGACTACTTGACCAAATAAAAATCTAACATTTTTTCAATTTTAGTTGTGGGCAGATTTTAGCAACTAGCACAAGTCAAGCAATCAACCTACACATGCAATTCTAAGAGTGTAGCAGCGGAAAGTAAAACATTGTGTATAAAGGTAAAGGGAAGGGTTTGGAGAGTGCAAACGCAATGAAAACACTGAGATTTTTGACGTGGTTTCAATAGGTGGCACTATCATACATCGACGTTGATGAAGACTTTAACCCACAAAGGGTAACGATTGCGCGAGTCCACGGAGGGCTCCACCCACGAAGGGTACACAAAGAAGCAACCTCGTCTATCCCATCATGGCCATCGTCCACGAAGGACTTGCCTCACTCGGGTAGATCTTCACGAAGTAGGTGATCTCCTTGCCCTTACAAACTTCTTGGTTCAACTCCACATCTCTTGACGGAGGCTCCCAAGCGACACCTAACCAATCTAGGAGACACCACTCTTCAAAAGATAATAGATGGTGTGTTGATGATGAACTCCTTGCTCTTGTGCTTCAAACGATAGTCTCCCCAACACTCAACTCTCTCACGGATTTGGATATGGTGGAAAGATGGTTTGAGTGGAAAGCAACTTGGGGAAGGCTAGTAATCAAGATTCTTGTGGTAGGATTAGAATATCTTGATCTCAACACATGATTAGGTGGTTCTCTCTCAAAAAATGTATGCTCGAAATGTAGGCACGTTCTGATGGTTATCTAATATATGGAGAAGGGGTAGATGGGTATATATATTCTCCACAGAAAATCCAACCGTTACACACATTTGACCCAATTCGATCAGACAGAATAGATGAACTCGGTTAGACCGATTAGTTCAAAATGTGATGGTGGGAAGACAAATTAATGTTGGGCAATTGATAGAAAAGCAAATAATTATGACTATATCCAAGACAATGATCATGTATATAGGCATCATCCAAGATTAGTAGACCAACACCTGCCTGCATCTACTACTTTTACTCCACACATCGACCGCTATCCATCATGCATCTAGTGTATTAAGTTCATGGAAAAAATGGAGTAATGCAATAAGAACGATGACATGATGTAGACAAGATCTATTCATGGATGAATAGACCCCATATTTTTATCCTTAATAGCAACGATACATGCGTGCCTTGCTGCCCCTTCCGTCACTGGGAAAGGACACCGCAAGATCGAACCCATTATAAAGCACATCTTCCTATTGTAAGATAAATAGATCAAGTTGGCCAAACAAACCCGAAATATTGGAGAATAAATACGAGGCTATAATAATAAAGAATGGATATTAAATCAAGGCAAATCTGATCATAAACTCACAATTTATCGGATCCCAACAAACACACCGCGCAAAGTCATTACATCAAATACATCTCCAAGAGACCATTGTATTGAGAAACAAAGGGAGAAGAAGCCATCTAGCTACTGCCTACGGACCCATAGGTCTGAGGTGAACTACTCACACATCATCGGAGAGGCACCAATGAGGATGATGAACCCCTCCGTGATTGTGTTCCCCTCCGGCGGAGTGCCGGAAAAGGGCTCTAGATTGGATCTCATGGCTCTGGAACTTGCGGCGCCTGGAATAAAATTTCGCCGACTCCCCTAGGGTTTTAGGGGTATAAGAGTATTTATAGAGCAAAGATGCGGTGCGGGAGGTCATCGAGGTGGTCACAACCAACCTGGGCCCACCAGGGGGGCCAGACGTGCCCTGGTGGGTTGTGCTCCCCTCGGAGCTCCCCTCTGGTACTTCTTCAGCCCATTCTGTGTCTTCTGGCCTAGAAAAAATCTCGAAAAAGTTTCGCTGCATGTGGACTCTGTTTGGTATTGATTTTCTATGGTGTAAAAAACAAGCAAAAAATAGCAACTGGCACTGGGCACTACGTCAATAGGTTAGTCCTAAAAATGATTATAAAATTATTGTAAAACATCCAAAAATGATAGCATAACAGCGTGAAATAATCAAAAATTATAGATACGTCGGAGACGTATCAAAGGGCAAGAAGATCGCCTACTTCGTGAAGATCTACCCGAGTGAGGCAAGTCCTTCGTGGGCAATGGCCATGGTGGGATAGACAAGGTTGCTTCTTCGTGGACCCTTCGTGAGTGGAGCCCTCCATGGAATCACGCAGCCGTTACCCTCGTGGGTTGAAGTCTCCATCAACGCGGACGTACGGTAGCACCACCTATCGGAACCACACCAAAAATCTCCGTGTCTCCATTGCGTTTGCCTTCTCCAAACCCTTCCCTTTACCTTCATATGCAATGTTTTACTTTCCGCTGCTATACTCTTGGAATTGCATGTGTAGGTTGATTGCTTGACTTGTGCTAACTGCTAAAATTGTCGAACAACTAAAACTGGGAAAATGAAAGATTTTTATTTGGTTAAGTAGTCTAATCACCCTCCTCTAGACATAGTTTTGATCCTACAGTCGTGCCGCCCCAGACCCTAGGAGTCAATGTCATACTATTTATTCACCACTTTGAAATACACCATCTCTTAGTGTGCTCTTTTAGAAGATACAACAGCCCTCTATAAACTAATATTAGACATTTTACATATGGATCACTGATCTAAAACGTCTTATATTAGTTTCCAAAGGGAGTAGATTTTAGAGACTCGTATCCCGACGGGTTGTACCTTGGTATAACATAACCCACTAAACTAAAGGATTTCTATTTCCGTGCCCGTGGTTCCTTAGTTGTGCTCAGTTTTACCCCAGGCAACTAATGTTGCTCACTTTTCTCCTCCCTCCTCCACCACCTTCTCACAAAAGCCCAACAGAGCATTATCGTCAAATCAAAGCCTTATATCATTATCTCCTGACTAGTGGGCCGCATTATATTGTGACAGGTGGGGTCGGGCCACTCCCCTCCCCTTGAGAGTGTTGACGCTTTAAAATAATGACATGTGGGGTTGAGGCAACTTTTGACATTTGGGTGAAAGATCGTGGATGTCACCTAGAGGGGGGATGAATAGGCACTTTAAAAATATTTACGATTTAGGCTTGAAGAAATGCGTCATAAAACTATTTGACAAGCACAAAACCTAAATCAACTAGGCTTACCTATGTGCACCAATAGCTTATGCTAAGCAAGATAAAGAACTAAGTGATAACAAGATATGTATCATGAAACACTATGGCTATCACAAAGTAAAGTGCATAAGTAAAGGGCTCGGGTAATAGATAACTGAGGCACGTGGAGACGATGATGTATCCCAAAGTTCACTCCCTGGCAGATGCTATTCTCCGTTTGGAGCGGTGTGGAGGCACAGTGCTCCCAGAAAGCCACTAGGGCCATCGTAATCTCCTCACGCCCACACGCAATGCAATATGACGTAATTCCACTAAGGGACCCTTCAGGGTGGTCAGCGAACCTGTACAATTGGCAACCCTTGGGGGCGGTCACCGAACCCCTACACTTTGGCAACGCTTGGGGGCAGTCACCAGAACCCGTACAAATTGATCGGGGAAATCTCCACAACCTAATTGGAGACCCCAACAATTGTCAGGGCTTTACACCATAATGATTGAGCTTAGAGGCATCACCAACCATCTAGGGAGCCCAAGAACCCAAGAGGAACAAGCTCTAGGGCACCAAGCACACCCAAGAGTAAAAATCTTCTCAAACTTCACTTCCACGTATCACCGAGGAGAACTCAAACCTATGCACCAAATGAAATGGCAAGGGCACACGGAGTGCTCAAGTCCCTCACTCTCAAATCCCACCAAATCAACAAAAGCTATGGAGGAATATTAGAGGAAGAACAAGAAAGCGAACACAAAGAACTCCAAGATCTAGATCCAAGTAGTTTCCCTCACATAAAGGAGAAAGTGATTGGTGGAAAAATAGATCTGGATCTCCTCTCTCTTTTCCCTCAAGAACTAGCAAGAATCAATGGAGGGAGTGAGAGGTAGAAAGCACGAAGAAGGTCAACAATGGGGGCAAACATGAGCTAGAAGGATAAGATGCAATGGGGAAGAAGACCCCCATGTATAGGACCTCCCGAATCCAACCGTTAAGTGCTCAGACTGCACACAAGCGATACTACCGCTCCATGGAGCGGTACTACTGCTCGGGCGGTAGATCCAGATAAATTGAGCAAAGACGAGGAACCTCAGGGAGGTAGAGTGTAACACCCCATATGTGATACCTTCCACTTATGGCAATATATGAAACGTTGACTTCATCAAATCCATTATGGGCTCTTCTCTCATTTCGGGTTTCTTCGTTTTGTCGTGTGCGTGTGTGCATTTCATCCATGTCATGTTGTCATGTGCATTGCATTGCATTCGTGTTGTCACTTGCACCCGGTCCTGCTCGTCTCTTCCCGTTTGGATTATGATCGTGTGGGCGAAAACCGCTCCTCATTTGGACCTTCCTAGCTCCCAGAATCTATAAAACAGTCCCCATCCCCGAAATCCCGGTGCAACCCTAATTTTTCTCTCCCTCCGCATGCCGGACATGTCCGTCCCGCTGCCACATCACTCTGACGAATCAGGGGCTGCCACGTGGTAACCCCCGATTGGCCGGGACACCTCACACCGCCTCCAACCGCCACCACCTCAGCCACGCGGACCCCGCCGGCCGCCGGACCACCGCCGGACCATCGCCGGACCGCCGCCGGGCCGCCGTCGGCCATCACTGCCCCCCCGCCGCCGGCCGCGCACCGCCTCCCGTCGCCGGCCATCACCGCCTCCCGCCGCCGGCGGCGCACTGCCTCCCGCCGCCGCCCGGCCGGCCTCCAACAGCCGCCGCCCCTCGGCCCCGGCCGCCGCCGACCCCTCGGGCGCGCCGCTGCTGCCGCCCCGGGCCACCTCTACTCCGTCCGGCCGCCGCCTCCGGTCGCGCCCCGCCGCCTCCGGCCGTCTCCTCCGTCTCCGGTGACCTCTCCGGCGAGCTCCGGATCGGGACAAGATCCACCACTCCCTCCATCCAAACGGCCTCCCGCGTCCCGGATCCCTCCGTCCCGGATATCCTCGTCCACGTTTGACATTTTTGGAGGGTAAAATTCCACTAAGTCCCTAGATCCGTTAAATTTGTTGCCTCCTTTGCCATGTGATAACTTCGTGCTCGTAGCTCCGTTTTGCGCGTGTGATATGTCGAAATGTTCGTCTCGTCGTGCTCTACGTGTTAGTACCAGTTTTCATGCATGTTAGAGATCATCTTGTTGACTTAATCTTCGTCGCAAGAGTGCATGTTGCTGTAACTAGTTGTCTGTGTAAATTTGTTGCCATGTTTGAGATGTGATAACTTTGTGCATATTGGTCTGAATGGAGTGAATGATATGTCCAGATCTTCGTTGTGAAATGCTCTACATGATGGTTGCTGTAGCATTCATGTTAGTTGTCATCTTGACATATTTATCTCTGTTGCAAAAGTGCATTTGGCTAATAAGTTTTTGCACTTGTTATGAGATGATGTTTTGCCATGCTTGTGCTTATTCATCCATGTGTCATATGAGCTAGGTGTCAACATGAGTTTTGCTCTTGAGTATGTGCTCTACATGTTAGATTCCTTTTCATGTCATGATATGTCTTGATATGAGTGCAACAAGCTTGTTAACATGCCTTCATGTTGTAATTCCTGCCATGCCCAGATTTTGCTAAGTCTGGATAAACTTTTGCTCTTTTGCCATGGTGTTTGGGACATGATCTAGTATGTGGTAGACGTAGCAATTTGGTTAGTATTGAAGAGCATGTTATGTATGTTGTTGCCATGCCTTTTGTTTGCATGATGGCTTGTTGTAACTTGTTGTTTTCATGCTCTCAAGAGGCTATAAAATGTATCTATCAGCATGTTATCAACAATTTCAGTTTTGCCACGAGTGTGGCTAGTGTTCCAAGCATCCTATAAGCATGTTCTTGCTTTGAGTAGCTTCTCAAATATGTCTTCTTGCTGTTGGTTACCTTAACTTGTCATGCTATGCTTTGAGTTGAGTTGCACAAGCTTGTAAACATGCCTATCCGTTGTAATTCTGCCATACCTTGTAATTTTCACTAAGTCTGAGAATTCTGTAAATTTATTGCAACTTGCCATGCTTGGCTAATTGGATTCCAGTAGATTTTTGGGTGTGTTCTAAGTTCATGCTTGTTAAGTATCATGTTTATTTCACATCCACGCCCTTTGTCTCCATGTTTGAGTGATGTAGCATAATTATTTCTTGCTCCAAAGATGCCATGTTGCTGTAAACTGCAGTTTTGCTTGAATATTGATTTGCTTGCCATTTGCAAACCGTGCGTCCGTTTTCGGTGATCTTTATATCGATTTCAACCGAAATCTTCCCCTCTATCCAGTGGCTTGCTTGGTTTTCCAAGATGAGGCATTTTCCATCATCTTCTCCTTAGGCTCAAGTGTTTCCTCATGCATACGTACATCATACTCGCATCCCTTGCTATGACTTGCATCATGTTGATTGTGCACTGCACCATGTTTGATGTTGTGTCGTGTTGTGTTCTTATGTTGAGTAGAACCGGGAGCCGATTCAGAGTTCGAGGTTACTACTGAGGCTGAGTTTGAGGAGCAAGGTTACGATCCCACCGACGACTCAACATGCAACATGACCATACCCAGATATCACTACTATCTTTACCTATGCTAGATGTCTCGCTCTTTAGATATTGCCTCGATGCCTATGTCTGTTTGTCAGCCCTCCTATTGTTGCCATGAAACTCTTTAACCACCCTCCTAGCACACCGTTCTTTGGCTAGGTACGCATCGCTCAACCCCTCTTATAGTGTTGTTAGTTGCAGATGAAGATTTGAAGATTCTTGCTTCGTGATGAAGTTATTGTTGGGATATCACAATATATAATCTTTTAAACTAAATCATATATATACTGGTAATGGGTGGAAGGCTAAGCCTCTTGCTTGTTGTTTTGTTCCACTCATGCCATCCTAGGAACCGTTAAACCGGTGTTATGTTCCTTGATTTTGCGTCCCTAACACGGTTGGGGTTTATGGGCCCCCCTTGATAACTCGCTTAGTGCTAAAGCTTTTCCAGCAAGGCCCAACTTTGGTTTTACCATTTGCCATAACTAAGTAACTTGCATAGGGACTTTCCGGACCCCAAGGACTTAATTTTACAACCCGGGCCAGTGCTCCTCATGAGTGTTGGTCCAAACTGGGCAGACTGCAGGGCCGCCTTGGGGAAACCCAAACTATCTGGTATTACCTGTAGGCTGACCTATCCGGTCGTGGCCTGAGACGAGATACGCGCAGCTACTATCAGGGTGTTGGCACGCCGGAAGGTCTTGCTAGATTAGTTTTACCTATGTCAGAATATCTTGAGCACGAGATTCCGAGAATACTCGAGTCTTCCCACCTTGGAGTTGCGACTCCGCAGATCATGAGCTTGTGATGGGCTAAGTTGGGACACCCCTGCAGGGTTTGATCTTTCGAAAGCCGTGCCCGTAGTTATGTGGTAGATGGGAATTTTTTAATATCCGGTTGTAGATAACTTGACACCATATTCACAATACACTACCAGCGTGAGTAACCGTGATGGTCTCTTTCTGAAAGGGGTTCGGGAAGTGAACACGGTGGGGTTGTGTTTGACGTGAGTAGTTAGGATCACTTCGTGATCACTTTGACGACCGTTGGCACTTGTTTCTCTCCTCGCTCTAAACCCGTAAGTTAGTGCTAGCGCTGCTGCAACCTTGTTTTAAGCCTTTTCCACACCTAAGGCTATGATAGTATTGCTACCCGGGAACGGGATTGCTGAGTTCTCCGTGGCTCACAGATTCTACACAACACGAGATGCAGGTACCGTTGAGAACTACACAGGTGGTGGTTCAGAGTTGTATTGGGAGTTCGATGAAGAGCGTGGGCGATACTACGTGTCTTACCCCGAGGATCATTAGGGCTCTTACTAGGATGATCGGGACCTTGTGTTGCTTTATTTATGGTATCTTTCATTTGGATCTTCGTCCGTAATCGGACTCTGGTGTTTTGGATGATGTATGTTAATGTATTACATTGTGTGACGTGGCGAGTGTAAGCCAACTACTCTTTTACAATTGCATCCTTGCTTTTACATGAGTCGTGCAAAGATACCATACTTGAGATCATTCTAGTATGTGATTATGTCTTTAAGTCGTGCCCCGACATGTGGGAGATATAGTCACATAATGGGCATTACATAGAGCCACCGGAGCGGGCGGTACTACCGCACATCCCAGCGGTACTACCGCGGGAGACACAAAGCACATGAGAAGAGGAGGTAGGTCAGAGCAGAGCATGACAGCAGTACCCCAGCAGTGGTACTACCGCCCGACCGAGACGGTACTACCGCTTATAGGCGGTATTGTCGCACGTAACTCCCACCCTACTGCCGCTCAACCCGACACGAAAAGCAGAACCCCGAGAATAAGCGGAAGTGCGCACGGTACTGGAACAACAGAAGTGCCACTTACAAGCGGTACTACCACCCGACTGGGACGGTACTACCCCTAACAAGCGGTACTACCACTGTCCAGTGCGGTACTACCGCAGGTGTGCATCAAGCAAGCCCCAAGCAAAACAGATGCAACAAGAAAACCATAACTACCATAACTTCTGCATATGAGCTCCGAATTGAGCAAACTCAAGCTTGTTGGATAGATGAGAACGAATACTATCCGAATTGAGCAAACTCAAGCTTGTTGGATAGTGAGAAGAGGCAGTAGAATATATAGATGTGAAACCTCTATGAATGAAGAACCGACAAAAAAACAACATGGAAAATGTCATAGAAGATGCATGTGAACTCTTTTTTCTATGAACTCGAGCTTGTCATGAAGATAACCATAAACGCCTAATCTCACAAGGAGAAAAACCAAACAATAACCAAGCTATCAAGTATGCAATGGTTTGAGCTCTCTACGAACAATACGATCAAGCTACTCACTTGATAACCCACATGTGCACACTTGTCCAATATATTGTGTTTTTGCAATTCTTGTATGCAAATCCATCTTTATGATGATCATCTGCCTAATCTTGTCAAATGCTTGCCACAACATAAGCCCTTACATGGACTTAATTTTCTAATTGAGCCACTCGGTGAGGTTATTGGTCTCTTTAATTGACTTAATTTTTAATTGAACCACTGATGTCTACTACACAACCTTCTTCTTGTAGACGTTGTTGGGCCTCCAAGTGTAGAGGTTTGTAGGATAGTAGCAAATTTCCCTCAAGTGGATGACCTAAGGTTTATCAATCAGTGGGAGGCGTAAGATGAAGATGGTCTCTCTCAAACAACCCTGCAACCAAATAACAAAGAGTCTCTTGTGTCCCCAACACACCCAATACAATGGCAAATTGTATAGGTGCACTAGTTCGGAGAAGAGATGGTGATACAAGTGCAATATGGATGGTAGATATAGGTTTTTGTTATCTGAAAATATAAAAACAGCAAGGTAACTAATGATAAAAGTAAGCACAAACGGTATTGCAATGCTTCGAAACAAGGCCTAGGGTTCATACTTTCACTAGTGCAAGTTCTCTCAACAATAATAACATAACTGGATCATATAACTATCCCTCAACATGCAACAAAGAGTCACTCCAAAGTCACTAATAGCGGAGAACAAACGAAGAGATTATTGTAGGGTACGAAACCACCTCAAAGTTATTCTTTCTGATCGATCTATTCAAGAGTCTGTAGTAAAATAACACGACGCTATTCTTTCCGTTCGATCTATCCTAGAGTTCGTACTAGAATAACACCTTAAGACACACATCAACCAAAACCCTAATGTCACCTAGATACTCCAATGTCACCTCAAGTATCCGTGGGCATGATTATACGATATGCATCACACAATCTCAGATTCATCTATTCAACCAACACAAAGAACTTCAAAGAGTGCCCCAAAGTTTCTACCGGAGAGTCAAGACAAAAATGTGTGCCAACCCCTATGCATAAGTTCACAAGGTCACTGAACCCGCAAGTTGATCACCAAAACATACATCAAGTAGATCACGTGAATATCCCATTGTCACCACAAATAAGCACATGCAAGACATACATCAAGTGTTCTCAAGTCCTTAAAGACTCAATCCGATGAGATAACTTCAAAGGGAAAACTCAATCCATTACAAGAAGGTAGAGGGGGAGAAACATCATAAGATCCAACTATAATAGCAAAGCTTGTGATACATCAAGATCGTGCCATATCAAGAACACGAGAGAGAGAGAGAGAGAGAGAGAGAGAGAGAGAGAGAGAGAGAGAGAGAGAGAGATCAAACACATAGCTACTGGTACATACCCTGAGCCCCGAGGGTGAACTACTCCCTCCTCGTCATGGAGAGGTCGGGATGATGAAGATGGCCACCTGTGATGGATATCCCCTCTGGCAGGGTGCCGAAACGGGGCCCCGATTGGTTTTTGGAGAGGATTGCAGCGGCGGAACTCCCGATCTAGGTTATGTTCTTGAAGTTTGGGTATATGTAAGAAGTGTTGTAGTCGGGAACTAGTCAGGGGGTCCCCGAGGCGGCCACGAGATAGGGGGGCGCCCTCCCCACCCTCGTGGTGGCCTCAGGACTCTTCCGGTCCATCTCTGGTACTCTGTGGGCTTCTTCTGGTCCAAAAACAACCTCCGTGGAGTTTCAGGTCAATTGGACTACGTTTGGTATTCCTTTTCTGCGATACTCAAAAACAAGGAAAAAACAGAAACTGGCACTGGGCTTTGGGTTAATAGGTTAGTCCCAAAAATCATATAAAAGTGTATATTAAAGCCCACTAAACATCCAAAACAGATAATATAATAACATGGAACAATAAGAAAACTAGACACGTTAGAGACGTATCAAGCATCCCAAGCTTAATTCATGCTCGTCCTCGAGTAGGTAAATGATAAAAACAATTTTTTTACGTGGAATGGTACCTAACATAATTATCAATGTAATTTTCTTTGTTGTGGCATGAATTTTCATATCCGAAAGATTCAAGACAAATGTTTAATATTGACATAAGAATAATAATTCTTCAAGCACACTAACAAAGCAATTATGTCTTCTCAAAATAACATGGCCAAAGAAAGCTATCCCTACAAAATCATATAGTCTGGCTATGCTCTATCTTCATCACGCCAAATATTTAGATCATGCACAACCCCAGTTTTAGCCAAGCAATTGTTTCATACTTTAGTATTCTCAACCTTTTTCAACTTTCACGCAATACATGAGCGTGAGCCATGGACATAGCACTATAGGTGGAATAGAGTGGTGGTTGTGGAGAAGACAAAAAGGAGGAAGATAGTCTCACATCAACTGGGCATATCGACGGGCTATGGAGATGCCCATCAATAGATATTAATGTGAGTGAATAGGGATTGCCATGCAACGGATGCACTAGAGCTATAAGTGTATAAAAGCTCAAAAAGAAACTAAGTGCGTGTGCATCCAACTCGCTTGCTCACGAAGACCTAGGGCATTTTGAGGAAGCCCATCATTGGAATATACAAGCCAAGTTCTATAATGAAAAATTCCCACTAGTATATGAAAGTGACAAAATAGGAGACTCTCTATCAAGAAGATCATGGTGTTACTTTGAAGCACAAGTGTGGTAAAAGGATAGTAGCATTGCCCCATCTCTCTTTTTCTCCCATTTTTTTATTTGGGCCTTTTTTTATGGCCTCTTTTTTTCGTCCAGAGTCTCATCCCGACTTGTGGGGGAATCATAGTATCCATCATCCTTTCCTCACTGGGACAATGCTCTAATAATAAAGATCATCACACTTTTATTTACTAACAACTCATGAATTACAACTCGATACTTAGAACAAGATATGACTGTATATGAATGCCTCCGGCGGTGTACCGGGATGTGGAATGAATCAAGAGTGACATGTATGAAAGAATTATGAAAGGTGGCCTTGCCACAAATACGATGTCAACTACATGATCATGCAAAGCAATATGACAATGATGGAGTATGTCATAATAAACGGAACGGTGGAAAGTTGCATGGCAATATATCTCGGAATGGCTATGGAAATGCCATAATAGGTAGGTATGGTGGCTGTTTTGAGGAAGATATGTGGTGGGTGTATGGTACCGGCGAAAGTTGCGAGGTACTAGAGGGTGAGAGTGCGTGTAATCCATGGACTCAACATTAGTCATAAAGAACTCATATACTTATTGCAAAAATCTGCAAGTAATCAAAACCAAGCACTACACGCATGCTCCTAAGGGAAGGGTTGGTAGGAGTTAACCATCGCGCGATACCGACCTCCACACAAAGGAAGACAATCAATAAATAAATCATGCTCCAACTTCATCACATAACGGTTCACCATACGTGCATGCTACGGGAATCACAAACTTCAACACAAGTATTTCTCAAATTCACAATTACTCCACTAGCATAACTCTAATATCACCATCTTCATATCTCAAAACAATCATAAGGAATCAAACTTCTCTTAGTATTCAATGCACGTTATATGAAAGTTTTTTATTATACCCATCTTGGATGCCCATCATATTAGGACTATATACATAACCAAGGCAAATTACCATGCTGTTTAAGACTCTCAAAGTAATATAATTGAAGCATGAGAGTTCATCAATTTCTTCAAAATAAAACCACTGTCGTGCTCTAAAAGATATAGGTGAAGCACTAGAGCAAATGACAAACTACTCCAAAAGATATAAGTGAATATCAATGAGTAGTTGAATAATTATGTAACTATGTGAAGACTCTCTAACATTTAAGAATTTCAGATCTTGGGGTATTATTCAAACAGCAAGCAAAACAAAATAAAATAAATTGACGCTCCAAGCAAAACACATATCATGTGGTGAATAAAAATATAGCCTCAAGTAAAGTTACCGATGGACGGAGACGAAAGAGGGAATGCCTTCCGGGGCATCTGCTAGGCTTCTCGCCCCTCGTTGGTTACCCAAGTGGAAGGTTAGAGATGCAGTGTAGCAGAAGATTTCCCTTGGCAATACCAAGGATCGATTCCCCTGAGACTCCCAGTTTCAACAAGAAGGTGTCAACTGCTAACGGCGCCGGATATTAGCAATCAACGTGGACCTGCACACAGATACAAATAACTTTGCTCCCAACGAGTACAGAGAGGTTGTCAATCCCTCCGGCCTTGTAGTTTACAAAGGATCAAACACAAGTGATAGTAGTGATAGATAATAATTGCAATAGTAAATAAAAAGCGGAAAAGTAAATAGCGGATGTGATCAATGATGGTAATATGGACCGGAGTCTCATGATGTTCACTAGTGATGTCTCTCTCCCAAAAGACGATAAAACAGCTATGTGAGGTAAACGAATTACAGCTGGGCAATTGACAGGACTAATGCTGACTACATTGCAAGAAAGGTTGAGGTTCAAAGAATGGGAAGTACGCCAAAGTAAGTAGACCGAAATCCATCAATATCTACTACTAATCATCCACCTTGAGATATCTATCCAGAACATCTCGCTGGTATTAAGTTGCGAGTCCCACCCATAGTGTAAACTCAATGCAACAGATAACTGCATTAAAAGAACTTTGCGTAAAGTAAACAATCCTTGCACCCGCGGGCACAAGCACCGTTGTGTTCCCCCTTGTGGCAACAGGACATCCCCTAGACTCATGTTTCTGTCACTCAAGCTAGTCATCGAGGGGCATGAACCCACAATCGAGCATAACGTTCCCTCTTGGAGTCACTACCTACTACTTGGCCAAAGCAATAAATAACAACGGAGAACATGCAAGAATTACTTACGTACATAAATATAAAAGAGGTGAATCAAATATATTACTCAAGCACAATCTGAACATAATCTCATAATCCATCGGATCCCAGCAAACTCATCATAGCAACAGCATAAGGATTACATATGTGCCTCGATCATGTAGGGCAGCTCACGAGGACTAATTAGTGAAGCACAAGAACGGGAGGAGAACATCACATAGCTACTGGTCATGGACCCATGGTCCAAGGGAGACTACTCACAACTCATCCGGGAGGCGTCCATGGTGGTGGAGAAGCTCCCGGTGGTGATCCTCCCCTCCGGCAGGGTGCCGGGAAGAGTTCTCCTGGTGCTCCCGATCTTGGAAGCAGCGGCGGCGACGGAACAGAGATGAGATCGCGAAAAAGAGTTCTCGTCTCGAGGGTTTCGGGAGACGCTTTAAATATATGCCAAAGGGGGGCATCGGAGGAGCCTCGGGGGGCCCAGGCGCCCCCCCGGCGAGCGGCCCAGGGGGGGCGCGCCGCCAGGGCGCCTGGAGCCCTGGTGCCCCCCCCCCGGCTGTACTTCGGGCGCAAGGTAGCTTCTGGAACGCTGATTTTCTATATAATTTTTCTGGATTTTTCCTGGCAGTTCTCGTAATGTGAAAACCTGAAATACAAAAACAGCCAAAAACAGAAACTGGCACTGGGGTGCACTGAGTTAATAGGTTAGTCCAAGTATGATCAAAAGTGTATGGAAGTGTATAAATAACATAGCAATATCACCCAAAAGAGGCATGGAGCAAGCAGAAATTATAGATACGTTTTGGACGTATCAGCATCCCCAAGCTTAGGCTCTTGGTTGTCCTTGAATATTACCTTGGGGTGCCTTGGGCATCCCCAAGCTTAGGATCTTGTCACTCCTTATTCCATAGTCCATCGAATCTTTACCCAAAACTTGAAAACTTCACAACACAAAACTCAACAGAAAACTCGTAAGCTCCGTTAGTATAAGAAAATAAAACCACCACTTAGGTACTGTTATTAACTCATTCTAAATTCATATTGGTGTAATATCTATTGTATTTCAACTTATCTATGGTTCATACCCTCCGATACTACTCATAGATTCATCAAAATAAGCAAACAACACATAGAAAACAGAATCTGTCAAAAACAGAACGGTATGTAGTAATCTGTAACTTTTGAATACTTCTGTAACTCTAAAAATTCTGAAATAAATTGCTACGCGTGAGGAATTTGTCTATTAATCTTCTGAAAAAAGAATCAACCTAAAATCACTCTCCAGTAAAAAATGGCTGCTAATCTCGTGAGCGCAAAGTTTCTGTTTTTTACAGCAAGAGCACATTAACATTCACCCAAGTCTTCCCAAAGGTTCTACTTGGCACTTTATTGAAACAAAAGCTATAAAACATGATTACTACAGTAGCTTAATCATGTGGACACACAAAAACAGTAGGGGTAAATATTGGGTTGTCTCCCAACAAGCACTTTTCTTTGATGCCTTTTAGCTAGGCATGATGATTTCAATGATGCTCGCATAAAAGATAAGAATTGAAACATAAAGAGAGCATCATGAAGAATATAACTACCACATTTAAGTCTAACCCACTTCCTATGCATAGGGATTTTGTGAGCAAACAACTTATGGGAACAAGAATCAACTAGCATAGGAAAGCAAAACAAGCATAGCTTCAAGATTTTCAGCACATAGAGAGGAAACTTGATATTATTGCAATATATAGAAGCGTATGATCCTCTCTCATAATAATTTTCAGTAGCATCATGAATGAATTCAACCTTATAACCAGCACATAAAGCATTCTTTTCATGATCTTCTTGCATAGAAATTTTACTACTCTCCACATAAGCAAATTTCTTCTCATGAATAGTAGTGGGAGCAAACTCAACAAAATAATTATGATGTGAGGCATAATCCAATTGAAAAATAAAATCATGATGACAAGTTTCATGGTTATCGTTATTCTTAATAGCATACAAGTCATCACAATAATGATCATAAGTAGCAACTTTGTTCTCATCATAATCAATTGAAACCTCTTCCGAGATAGTGGAATCATTACTAAATAAAGTCATGACCTCTCCAAATCCACTTTTACAATTGTCACAATAAGATTCAACACCCTCCAAATAGTGGGATCATTACTTCCTAAAGTTGAAAATCTTCAAAACCCACTTTCATCAATATAATCATCATAAATAGGAGGCATGCTATCATCATAATAAATTTGCATATCAAAACTTGGGAGGTTAAAAATATCATCTTCATAAAACATAGCATCCCCAACCTTGGGACAAACATTAATTGCAGAAAATAATTTCTCAAACATGTCATTTTCATCAAACACAGCATCCCCAAGCTTGGGCCTTTGCATATCAAAAGCATAATCACTCTCGTCATTAATAGTATGGATAGCACCAATAGTATAGCAATTATCATCATCACAATGAGTAATAGGAGCAACATCATTTGGGAGGGATGCATTTTTACCTTTGCTTCTCCGTCTTTTCTTTTTCTTCTTCACATTATGTGTGGGTTTAATCCTCCTTTTGGAGCTCCTTATTAATGAGATTGGTTGAATAGAAGGCTCCTCCTCGTTACATGATTCATCATAAGAAAGAATAGGAGGATATTGGGAAATATCTTCCCTTTCATTAGTATTCTCTTCATCTTCTATTTGTTTTCTTGAATTTAGGTAATTGGCAATATAAGGATTTTCAATGCAATTCACCGCACAATACATAAAAATTTCTTCTAGATCAAAATCAAGAACTCTCTCAAGGGCAAATTGTGGAATATTCTTAGTTATACGTTTCATTTCTTCATAACCCAAAAGCAAACTAAGTTCATGATGATATGCAAGGGAAATCAAGTCATCACAATTCTTAGACACGATTCGATCATGAAACAAATTGCATTGGATATTTAAATGACCACGTTCATTGCAAAGTTCACTAGGATGACTAAGAAAATTTAAATTTTCAGCACAAACATCTAGTATTTCTTGCAACCACTTAGTTTCTAAATCCTTATGCCTCTGGCAAAATCTATCTTCCCTATTTGGTGTGTACTTGCAAATTCTATGCACTCCACAAAAATTGACTTGCTAATATGAGATATTTTCATCATGACTAGTGCAATCATCATTAGTACTATGGATATTCAAAGGATTCACACTAACAACATTGCAATCATGCTCATCATTCAAGTATTTAGTGCCAAACATTTTAATGCATTCTTCTTCTAGCACTTCGGCACAATTTTCATTTTCACGAAAGATATTAAAAAGATGAAGCAGATGAGGCAACCTCAATTCCATTTTTTAGTTTTCTTTTATAAACTAAACTAGTGATAAAACAAGAAACTAAAATATTCGATTGCAAGATCTAAAGATATACCTTCAAGCACTCACCTCCCCAGCAACGGCGCCAGAAAAGAGCTTGAGCTTGCGTTGTATTCCCTCGAAGAGGAAAGGGAGATGCAGCACAATAGCGTAAATATTTCCCTGAGTTTTTGAGAACCAAGGTATCAATCCAGTAGGAGACCACGCGCGAGTCCCTCGCACCTGCACAAACAAATAAGAACTTCGCAGCCAACGCGATAAGGGGTTGTCAATCCCTTTACGGTCACTTACGAAAGTGAGATCTGATAGAGATGATAGTTTATATTTTTTGGTATTTTTAGTTTAATAAAACAGCAAATAAAAGCGATAAAAGTAAAGTAGATGTAGATTGATATGTTGAGAATAGACCCGGGGGCCATAGTTTTCTCTAGTGGCTTCTCTCATGATAGCGATATTCTACGGCGGGTAAACAAATTATTGTCGAGCAATTGATAGAAAAGCGAATAATTATGAGAATATTTAGGCATGATCATTGTATATAGGCATCACATCCGAGACAAGTAGACCGACTCCTGCCTGCATCTACTACTATTACTCCACACATCAACCGCTATCCAGCATGCATCTAGTGTATTGAGTTCATATGAACAGAGTAACGCCTTAAGCAAGATGACATGATGTAGAGGGATAAACTCAAGCAATATGGTATAAACCCCATCTTTTTATCCTCGATGGCAACAATACAATATGTGCCTTCCTGCCCCTACTATCACTGGGAAAGGACACCGCAAGATTGAACCCAAAGCCAAGCACTTCTCCCATTGCAGGAACTATAGATCTAGTAGGCCAAACCAAACCAATAATTCGAAGAGACTTGCAAGGATATTATGAGCACACATAAAAAGTTCAGAGAAGAACCAAATATCTTTCATAGATAACCTTGATCATAAACTCACAATTCATCAGATCTCGACAAACACACTGCAAAAAGAGATTACATCGAATAGATCTCCTCGAAGACCAAGGAGAACTTTGTATTAAGATCCAGAGAGAGAGAAGAAGCCATCTAGATACTAGCTATGGACCCGAAGGTTTGTGGTAAACTACTCACAACTCATGGTGAGGGCGATGATGACGATGATGATGAAGACCTCCGTGATGGATCCCCCTCCAGTGGAGCTCCGGAACAGGCTCCAAGATGGGATCTCCACGGGAACAGAAGGTACGACGGTGGAATTAGGGTTTTCTCTCTGTCCTAGGAGTTTCTGGGGTACGTGGACTTATATAGGAAGAAGGAGGGCACCGGGGGCCACTTGAGGGGGCCTCGAGGCAAGGGGGCGCGCCCCCACCCTCGAGGGCCGCCTCTCTGTCCCCTGACTTGGTCATCAAGCTCCGCGTGCGTAATTTTCTCCAAAAATATCTCTCGCGACGGTTTCATTCCGTTTGGACTCCGTTTGATATTCTTTTTCTGCAAAACCCTGAAATAGGCAAAAAACAGCAATCTGGACTAGGCCTTTGGGTTAGTAGGTTAGTCCAAAAAATGATATAAAAGTGAATAATAAAGCCCATAAGGCATCCTAGAATGATAATATAATAGCATGGAACAATCAAAAATTATAGATACGTTGGAGACGTATCAGTCTACTACGCAACCTTCTTCTTATAGACGTTGTTGGGCCTCCAAATGCAGAGGTTTGTAGGACAGTAGCAAATTTTCCTGAAGTGTATGACCTAAGGTTTATCAATCCGTGGGAGGCGTATGATGAAGATGGTCTCTCTCAAATAACCCTGCAACCAAATAACAAAGAGTCTCTTGTGTCCCCAACACACCCAATACAATGACAAATTGTATAGGTGCACTAGTTCGGCGAAGAGATGGTAATACAAGTGCAATATGGATGGTAGATATAGGTTTTTGTAATCTGAAAAAATAAAAACAGCAAGGTAACTATTGATAAAAGTGAGCACAAACGGTATTGCGATGCTTTGAAACAAGGCCTAGGGTTCACACTTTCACTAGTGCAAGTTCTCTCAACAATAATAACATAACTGGGTCATATAACTACCCCTCAACATACAACAAAGAGTCACTCCAGTCACTAATAGCGGAGAACAAACGAAGAGATTATTGTAGGGTACGAAACCACCTCAAAGTTATTCTTTCCGATCGATCTATTCAAGAGTCTGTAGTATAATAAGACGAATCTATGCTTTCCGTTTGATTTATCCTAGAGTTCATACTAGAATAACACCTTAAGACACACATCAACCAAAACCCTAATGTCACCTAGATACTCCAATGTCACCTCAAGTATCCGTGGGCATGATTATACGATATGCATCACACAATCTCAGATTCATCTATTCAACCAACACAAAGAACTTCAAAGAGTGCCCCAAAGTTTCTACCGGAGAGTCAAGACGAAAACGTGTGCCAACTTCTATGCATAAGTTCACAAGGTCACTGAACCCGCAAGTTGATCACCAAAACATACATCAAGTAGATCACGTGAATATCCCATTGTCACCATAGATAAGCACATGCAAGACATACATCAAGTGTTCTCAAGTCCTTAAAAACTCAGTCCGATGAGATAACTTCAAAGGGAAAACTCAATCCATTGCAAGAAGGTAGAGGGGGAGAAACATCATAAGATCCAACTATAATCGCAAAGCTCGTGATACATCAAGATCGTGCCATATAAAGAACACGAGAGAGAGAGAGAAAGAGATCAAACACATAGCTACTGGTACATACCCTCAGCCCCGAGGGTGAACTACTCCCTCCTCGTCATGGAGAGCGCCGGGATGATGAAGATGGCCATCGGTGATGGATCCCCCCTCCGGCAGGGTGCCGGAACGGGGTCCCGATTGGTTTTTGGTGGCTACAGAGGCTTGCGGCGGCGGAACTCCCGATCTAGGTTATGTTCTGGATGTTTGGGTATATATAAGTGGTGTTGGAGTCGGGAACAAGTCAGGGGGTTCCCCGAGGCGGCCACGAGATAGGGGGTGCGCCTTGGGGGGTAGAGCGCGCTTCCCACCCTCGTGGTGGCCTCGGGACTATTCTGGTCCATCTCCGGTACTCCGTGGGCTTCTTCTGGTGCAAAAACAACCTCCGTGGAGTTTCAGGTCAATTGGACTCCGTTTGGTATTCCTTTTTTGCGATACTCAAAAACGAGAAAATAAATAGAAACTGGCACTGGGCTCTGGGTTAATAGGTTAGTCCCAGAAATCATATAAAAGTGTATATTAAAGCCCACTAAACAATCAAAACAGATAATATAATAGCATGGAACAATAAAAAATTATAGATACGTTGGAGACGTATCAACCACTCGGTGAGGTTATTGGTCACAGAGTCCACCCTGCATATTTCATTGACTTTGTTTCTTGAACACATCTTTCCATGATGTGCTTCCATGTATTCCTGCACCGCAGAATTTTCGGCATAAAATACTCTCAAGTGGTGCTCATGCTTCCTCAAGCTACAAGTGTATGGCGCTAGCCATAGTTTCTCATCATACCCTTTACCCCTCCGTTGCTTTGTAAAATTAGTAGCTAGGTGTCTCATACATTCACTATGCTCAACTCTAGGGAATAGTACATCTACTAAAAATATCTAAACCATTGCAAGCATCTGTGTTTATACCCAATCATGATGGTTGCCCTATAATGTTGCACAAATTCTACAAAAACCAGACCCAACTTTCCTCTGAGTCCATCTCCAACACACCAAATGCCACTAGGAAAAGCCAGCTGTGTGCATTAATTGCAGAAGCAGCTACTAGTTGTCCCCTAAATCTTTCATTTAAAGTTGTTGCATCCATAACCAAATAAGGCATGTAACTGTCCAGAAACCCCTTCCGACAAGCCTTGGAACAAACAAAGCCCTCCTGAAACATTCCTTCTCAAATGTCTTCCCCGTAATTTTATACTAAACAATATGTTTATCAAGCTCTACAACACTGCATGAACTTGCCATCTCCACTTGAGCTTTCTAGGTGTACAACAAAGCAAAACTTTCATTCCATGGACCATTAATTCTTTCAAGATCCATTTACTTTGCATAAATCATCCTCATGTGCGATATGCTCATCTTCTACTTCTCAAACAACTTCTTGTGTAGTGTAGGACCAAGTTGTTGGTGTGTCTTTTAGATAATCCATGATTGCATCTGCGACCCACCTTGTTTTTCCTAATTTTGTTGTTTGGCCTTCCTCCTCCAGGTGGACAAGTGTACACATGTGGGTTCATTTTGACATGAATTTCAAAAACAAGTGTATCAAAGAAAAAGAGATCAAGCACGATTGAAACTAATGTTGTGTGCAAAATTAATTACATGAATCAATTTGCTTCTACGCATACAAGAGGCATGCAACCTCCACCTATCATATGGGCAGTGAACCATCAAGCTTCTGGGCTCAATATTGTCAATCACAAAATCATTTTGAGTGAGAATGCAGTATGTAGCCAGTGCATTCCGATTGTACATCATCGATTCAAATATTGTTCCTGGAGTAAGCTTGATGATTGTTCATGTCACACTCAAGTGTTGGCATGTCCTGACCATTGTATTCGTCTGGAACCAACATGCCAGCTGTAAGGGCATATTTCTCCCTAAGTAGTTCTGGTGATTGATGACGATGCATTTGCGGACTAATCGTGTGCTCTAAGCTCCTACAGGTATATCTCACTTAGGCACAAGACGATTGATTGCCCCTCGGATTCGATGGAAGACGGTGTTTTCTTTTTGCTCCCTGTCGGTGGCTTTGAGTAATAGGAAAGCCGTACTATTAAGAGGGGGTCCGCTTCGGAAAGGTTTGGGTGGAATCAACACGTACACATCTTCTCTCACACCACCTTTCCCTTGCTTCTTTGGAGTTCCAACCGTTTATTATCGTATATGCAAACCATGACTTCTTAACTAAATCATCTGCCTGGCAAGCGGTAGTACCGCTCCATAAAGCGGTAGTACCGCACAGCCACACGGTAGTACCGCCTAAAGACACGGTAGTACCGCACCAGCGGTAGTACCGCGGCTTCAGAGCGGTAGTACCGTGTATCTGGCACGACACTGATTCTAAGTGCAGAAGTAGGTGCGGAAGTAATTTTTTACTTCCGCATCCTATGCGGTAGTACCGCTTACTCCAAGCGGTAGTACCATGTCGCGTTTTTCTACTACCGTTTTCTCTGCGGATGTAGCCACAGATGTAATTTATTTCATCCGTGGTTGTCAATCATCTCGCATGTTTTTGCCTAGCGGTAGTACCGCTCACCCAGCGGTAGTACCGCAACTTACGTGCGGTACTACCGCTCTCTGCGGGCTGAAAACACACATAACGGTTGGATTTGCTCTCCGACTATATATAGGGGGTCTTCTTCCCCAAGAAGACTTACCTCTCCCCCCTCCACTCCATTGTCGCTCCAAAAGCTCCATTTCCGCCCGATCTCTCTCCCTAGCCAATCAAACTTATTGATTTGCTCGGGATTGCTTAAGGAGGCATCGATCTACACTTCCACCAAGAGATATTTGATTCTCCCCACTAATCCCTTGCGGATCTTGTTACTCTTGGGTGTTTGAGCACCCTAGACGGTTGAGGTCACCTCGAAGCCATATTCCATTGTGGTGAAGCTTCGTGGTTTTGTTGGGAGCCTCCAAGTTGTGGAGATAGCCCCAACCTTGTTTGTAAAGGTTCGGTCGCCGCCTTCAAGGGCACCACTAGTGGAATCACGGCACCTTGCATTGTGTGAGGGCGTGAGGAGAATACGGTGGCCCTAGTGGCTTCTTGGGGAGCATTGTGCCTCCACACTGCTCCAACGGAGACGTACTTCCTCTCAAAGGGAAGGAACTTCGGCAACACATCCTCGTCTCCACCGGTTCCACTTGTGGTTATTTCTTACCTTTACTTGTGCATGCTTTACTTGTTTAATTCCTATAGCATGCTTGTGTAGTTGTTATCCTTCTTTCCTTTAGTTGTCACCTTAGTAGAATATCTAGACAACTTACTTTGACGTTTAATTTAAAGTGGTCAAGAAAAGCTAAAAATTGGTAGTTGCCTATTCACCCCCCCCCCTCTAGTCAACCATATCGATCCTTTCAATTGGTATCAGAGCCTCGTCTCTTTTTAAGGACTTTACCGTCCAAAGAGTATGGGTGACAACGTAGTCGAGGCGGAGGACCATTCCGGTGGAACTCCGTCCTTGCCTACGTCGGATGGGGGAGCCTCGGTCTCTCGTGAGGAGTTCAATGTGGCCTTGACCACATTGAAAGAATCACTAGCGAGCGAGGTCAAAGGCATGTTTAAAGATTTGCTTGAGGGGCTTAAATTATCCACCACACTGTTGGAAGTGGCTCGTCCCGCTACCAACGTGTCAGAGGCTAATCCCGACAAGGGAGAAGCTAGTAGTGAACAAGCCCCTGTTACTAAGAATGGGAGTGGGAAATTTGCCCAATCCGCTCCACCTACTAATTATGGAGGACTGATACGTCCCAAACGTATCTATAATTTCTGCTTGCTCCATGCATGTTTTGGGTGATATTGCTATGCTTTTGATACACTTTCATACACTTTTGATCATATTTGGACTAACCTATTAACTCAGTGCACCCTAGTGCCAGTTTCTGTTTTCTGCTGTTTTTGTATTTCAGGTTTTCCCATTACTTAAATTGCCAGAAAAATTCCGGGAAAAATATATAAAAAATCAGCGCTCCAGAAGCTTCCACGCGCCAGAAGTGGGGCCAGAGGGGAGCCAGGGGCAGCCCAGGCGGCCTGCCCACGCGGCCCCACCCCTGCCGCGCCGGGGGGGCGCCCGGGCCCCCCTCTCCGCCTCCGGTGACCCCCTTTGGCATATATTTACCTCCCATCGCGGAAACCCTGATTCCGGAACCCTTTTCTCCAGAAGCTATTCCGATCTCCGCCGCCATCGCCACCAAGTTTCGGGGGACCAGAATTCCTGTGCCGGCATCCTGGCGGGACGGGGAAGTGCCCCCGGATTCATCTCCATCGACATTGCTTCCTCCCTCCGTGATGCGGGAGTAGTTCCTCCTCGGGGCAGAGGTTCCTACCAGTAGCTATGTGGTCAATTCTCTCTCCCATGATGTGATCTTCGTTGTGATCATAGGCTATGTCAATCTAGGGTGATCCCATGATATTTCCCCTTCCTCTATGTATTTGATTGATGTACTCACTTGTCTTTATCTAGTATAATCTCCGAGACCAAGGTGACAGCGGTCTATTGGACATGGATTAGAAGAATATTTTCATGAGTGATTTCCTCTTTTGTGTGTTGATTGAAGATTGAGAGTCTCTTGGTGCTTGTCTTTGACTATCCTTGAGATATGTTGTGGTGATTGTGGTACTCTCTTTGGATGGCCGCGGTGACATTGGGAAATCCATAGATTGAGAACTACGAACTTTGAGGTGTGCTTTTGTAGCCCTACATAATTCTCGTCCTCTCTTGACCACAAAGGAATGACCTCCGAGTGCGTCCCCATTGCATGTTTTATGGGAAATATCATGTGATTCGATTATGTTAATGTTGTTGGGAGTTGCCACTAGTGAAAGTATGATCCGTAGGCCTTGTTTCCACCATTGCAATACCATTTGTGCTCACGTTTACCACTTGTTTGCTTGCTGCACTTTTTATTACAGATTTATATTACTTTGCTTTGCCACTCCTATCATCCATATTTTACCATCTCTTCGCCGAACTAGTGCACCTATACATCTGACAAGTGTATTAGGTGTGTTGGGGACACAAGAGACTTCTTGTATCTTGATTGCAGGGTTGCTTGAAAGGGGAACGTTCAACCTCCACTTCCCTGAGTTCGATAAACCTTGGGTTACTCACTTAAGGGAAATTTGCTGCTGTCCTACAAACCTCTGCTCTTGGAGGCCCAACACTGTCTACAGGAATAGAAGCGTGTAGTAGACATCAAGCTATTTCTGGCGCCGTTGCCGGGGAAGTAAGTGTTTGAAGGTATATCTTTAGATCTTGCAATTAAATCTTTTCGTTTCTTGTTTTTATTTCACTAGTTATGTTTATGGAAAACCGCACTCTTAGTTCGCTACTTGGGGAAGGCCGCTTTACCACACCCGTGGTAGAGAAGTCTCCTCCACCTACTGAATGTATCCCGTTCCAAATACCACTTGGGATAATTGAAATAATTGGGAATGATTGTTATGATGGGACAGTCAATCCTAGTATTCATTTGTTGAAACTTGCAGAACTTTGTGAGTTGTTTAAGATTTCAGGTTTGACAAGAGATGGAGTCATGAGGAAATTATTTGCCTTGTCACTGAAAGGAAAAGCATTGGAATGGTATAGGCTACTAGATGACTCTCACCTGCTGGATTGGGAAGAGATCCAGTCTCTCTTTTACTCCAAGTTTTATCCTCTTCATGAAGTCCATGAGAATAGGAATTATGTTTATAATTTCTATCCTCATGACGGAGAGAGCATAGCTCAAGCTTGGGGGAGACTGAAAACATTAATGCTAAAATGTCCTAACCATGGGCTCCCCAAAGATATGATTATTACTAATTTCTATGCGAGGCTCTCTCGACGGGATAAAGATTTGCTCGATGCTTCCTCTATGGGTTCTTTCACAAACGAAAAGATTGATGCTAAATGGGAACTCCTTGAAAGAATTCAACGCAACACTAAAGATTGGGAGATCGACAAAGGTAAAGAGTCAGGTATAATTTATGAGTATGATTGCATTAAGTCCTTTGTTGAAACTACAAGTTTAATAAGTTTAGTGCTAAGTTTGGGCTTGATTCTCAACTCCTTGTTGATTTCCTCAAATCTTTTGCTTCACATCTTAATATGCCTAAGGAGGATTGGATCAAGCATCATGAACCTTTTAAAGAGATTTGCAAAGAAAATGAAATTGTTCATGATGATTGCAACATGCATGATCCAATTCCTAAAAATGAAGTTTTATATAAGCATGTTAATTTTTGTGGAGTGGATAGACCTTGTGAAAGGCCTATGATTGAAGAAGAGAAGTATTGTAAGCAACATAAGCATGAAAGAACAATCACTTGGGTCAAAGATTTAAATGAAATTGCTAGAGAATTGTGTGACCTTTATCCTTTTACTTGTGAACTTTGCTGTATAGAAGGTCACTTTAATTTTCAATGCATGCACTTTCAAAACATAACTGTTAACCAGTTGTGTGATAACATGATCACCCCTGATCTTTATGATGAGCTTATGTTATTTTTGATGTGTGAAGAGTTATCAGAAAAGACTTCTTGGCTAGATGTTAATGCCATAGGAAGAAAAAACACTTTGCAAAATTGCCATCTCTATTGTGTTGTTAATTGCCATGAAAATGATTACATAAGTAAGATTAGAAAGGAGGGAACTTTACCAAAGTATAAAAATGTCTCTTATATTTCTGCTAATAAAAAGGGGAGTTTCTCCCAAGTTTCCCCTATTGTTTCTAATGATAAACCAGGATATGTGGAGAAGCTTCATCTCCAACCACTCCCTCCTAAGGTGAAGAAGAAGAAAAAGAAGAGGAGGAGGAAGAGGAGCAAGAAGGAAGAAGAATGGGTATCAACCTGGCCTGAGCATATTCCTCCCATCAACTTTTATCCTAACGGTTGTAAGTTTAAAGAAGAAGGTGAAGTTTATTGCCTTAATTATCATCTTGATGATACGTCCGTAGGTACTATTGAAGATGATTTTGATTATGATATGCATGTTACTTATTGTGATTGGGAAAATGATGATAATGCTACTTATGATCTTGAAAATCTTTTTGGTACCAACTCTGAAAGTGATGATATGGAAAGCTCTAAGCTTGGGGATGATAGGATTGCAAATCCTTTACCCACTAGTGATGTGATAATTGATAATTCTTTTGCTAGTAAGAATAAAGACAACATGTTTGCAAATATAGTTGCTAGCAATGATAAAGCTCTTCTCTACTATGACGATGTTATAACTCCAATCTATAGTGATTATAAAGGTACCTATGACATAAGGAGAAATTATCCTTATGAAACTTGCCATAATCATGGAGGGAATTACTCCCTTGTTGAACATCATCTTCCTAATACACAATTAATCTATAGTGTTCAAGTTGTTTATGATAGTCCTACTCCCACTATTACCAGTGAGAAAGATTATGCTTATGTGGAGAGTAAGAGTACCTTTTTGCATGTGGATTATGGTAACAATGCTTTATGTGATGCTTATATTGTTGAGTTTATTCGTGATCCCACTGAAAATTATTATGAGAAGGGAACATATGCTTATAGATATTTCAATAATATCAAGTTCCCTCTCTTTACGTTGAAGGTTTTGTAGCTGCAATTGTTTTGTCTTCCTATGCTTATTGCTTTGTGCTTCAATGAATTATTCTATTGCAATATTCCTATGCATAGGAAGCATGTTAGGCTTAAATGTGTTTGGTATTTGCTTCGCTCTCTTTTGTTCTTCAACTCTTATTCCTACGAGAGCATCATTAAAGTCTTAAGCCTATCTTTATGGCTATAAAGAAAGAGCTCTAGGTAGACAACCCTTGTTATCTTTGCTTTCAGTTTGTTCTTTCAGTTTTTAGTGGTCTTGATGTTTGTTACTACAGTAGCATCATCATTGTATCTTTTCTTTTCAGCTTTGTGCCAAGTTTAGCCTCCGATTGTAAGAAAGTTCAAAAGTTGTGACGTGCTGTCCAGAAAACAGATTCTGTCCTTGGACAGAAAAACTCGAATAAAATCACGAGATCATGTTTTTGATCTGAATTGTTTTGACAACGTGCTCTATACAATTGGCTTTCGAGCGTCTGTTCTGAGTTTTTTGATTTGAGTTACAAAAGTGCCCCGAAAAAATTATTTACTACCTGCTGGTCTATTTTTCACAGATTCTGTCCTGTTTTGCCTTTTCTTCGTTTTGCAAACCTTGAGCTTGCTTTTCTTTGCAAAATCCTTTTGGCAATCTTGAGAAACAGTAGCTCTTCAAGATTATCCTTATTTCCAGTTGGGAAAAATTATTTTATTTTGGGTACTAACCTCGCTAATCAGATTATGATGAGTTATGTATGAAGGGAGTTTTCAAGTGTGCGAGGGAAGATGATAAAAGAAGATTCAGGAGTGTCAAATGCTCAAGCTTGGGGATGCCCCCGTGCACCCCCAAGAAATATTCAAGAAGACTCAAGCGTCTAAGCTTGGGGATGCCCCCATGCATCCCCTTCTCCAACAACAATTATCAGTTCGTCTTTCGTTCCACTATATTTTAATCACTTCATGCGTTATGTGCTATGCTTGGAGCATCTTGCTCTTAGTTTCCTTTTTAGTTTTCTTTAGCTTTGCTTGCTGTTCATAATAAGTTAGATCCTAGCCTTCATTGTTTGGGATAGAAATACGCTCCACTCCACTGTAGAACACAACATAGGCTTGCATGCGTATCTTCTTGTGTGTGTTCTTTATCTTTTCATAGCTGCTGTCATGCTTAGCTCTTAGTTTTCATGCTTATCTTTTTAAGAGCTTTTGTTTAGGTTGTTCCTTCTGGAACTCTCTTGAGTTATCATGCTTGTCTTGTTAAGAGAGTTGGCTTCTGTGGCACTGGTTGATATGTCTATGATAAAAATGCTATGTGGATAATGGTGCTTAGTAGTTCATGTTTTCTTATGGTTAGTCTCAAATAGCTGGGGGTTCTTAATGTGTTGTTGAAGTACCAGCATGATTTGTTTGCCTATGATGTGGTATGGTTTAGTGATATCTTCCTCCAAGAATTTATTTTGATTGACTTGGCATATGCTCACGCATATTTAAGACTGTAAAGAAAGTCTATCAAGCCTTGATGATCTTTAATTTCTGAGTAGTGATATAACTTCCATGCCCGATTCAATGTTGCTTTGTCGCTCTGCATGATTATGGCTATCATTGCTCTCTTAGTTGGTCGCTCCCAGTCTTTTGCTAGCCTTCACCTGTACTAAGCAGACTGACTGCTTGTGCATCCAAAATCCTTGAAACCACTTATGCCATATGAGTCCACCATACCTTCCTATATATGGTATTTACTTGCCATTCCTAACGAAGACTTTCTTGTACCATCTCAAAATTATTCAAAAGCATTTCTCTTTTGTGCCTCTGTTTTAGCTCATGAGGAATTAGTAGTTAATTCATGATCTTTTTAAGTTGGACAAGTTTTACCCCGGGATTGCATGTCTAATCTGCAAACCCCTAATACGAGGAGGAACTGGCATGAGTGCGCCCGGCTAATAAAAGATAATACAACAAACAAACCCTCCTTCACGCTTTGTTCATGAGAAATCAGAAAACTTTTGGCAGTGATAAACAAAGGAGATTAAGGGGATGTGATCATCCCCGTGCGGGAGCCGTTCCTCGAAACTTGTCCAGTTCGAGAAGTGATTGGGTTGTCTACTAACATTCATTGACGAAATATGCACCTCCCAAAAATCATTTTTTACCTCTGTTTTCAAAACCAAGAGCTCTGGTACATGTTTAGTCTTTGCTTCCAACCACGGGTTTTCAACCTTGCCATCAAAATCCACGGTTCGAGAGTCTCCACCTTCTTTCTTCAAAGCACCAACTATTGAGAGCATGATTGTCATTCTGAGTGTAATGTGCATTGTCCCAAAGTACCATTGTCTTCTGCATAATTGTGATATCACTTATTCTGAAATCATTGTATCTAGTCATCACTTAAACTTCGGAGGTGCTCCTGCATTTATGTTTTGCTTCACTAAAGGGGGCAAGCGAGGTATCACTTTGTCATGTTTGCACACCATGCTCACTACAAATCTATTGGGTGTTTCAGTATCATATTGTAAACTTTCAGTTCTTTGTGATATTCTCGTGAGGCAACTTAATTACTAAAGATTCATTATCTCAATAAGCATTTGTCATGTGATTGTGAAAGACTCTTTGGTAGCATGTCACCACAGAAATTATGCTTGTTATCATTTACCTACTCGAGGACGAGCAGGAATTAAGCTTGGGGATGTTGATACGTCCCAAACGTATCTATAATTTCTGCTTGCTCCATGCATGTTTTGGGTGATATTGCTATGCTTTTGATACACTTTCATACACTTTTGATCATATTTGGACTAACCTATTAACTCAGTGCACCCCAGTGCCAGTTTCTGTTTTCTGCTGTTTTTGTATTTCAGGTTTTCCCATTACTTAAATTGCCAGAAAAATTCCGGGAAAAATATATAAAAAATCAGCGCTCCAGAAGCATCCACGCGCCAGAAGTGGGGCCAGAGGGGAGCCAGGGGCAGCCCAGGCGGCCTGCCCACGTGGCCCCACCCCTGGCCGCGCCGGGGGGGCACCTGGGCCCCCCTCTCCGCCTCTGGTGACCCCCTTTGGCATATATTTACCTCCCGTCGCGGAAACCCTGATTCCGGAACCCTTTTCTCCAGAAGCTATTCCGATCTCCGCCGCCATCGCCACCAAGTTTCGGGGGACCAGAATTCCTGTGCCGGCATCCTGCCGGGACGGGGAAGTGCCCCCGGATTCATCTCCATCGACGTTGCTTCCTCCCTCCATGATGCGGGGGTAGTTCCTCCTCGGGGCAGAGGTTCCTACCAGTAGCTATGTGGTCAATTCTCTCTCCCATGATGTGATCTCCGTTGTGATCATAGGCTATGTCAATCTAGGGTGATCCCATGATATTTCCCCTTCCTCTATGTATTTGATTGATGTAATCACTTGTCTTTATCTAGTATAATCTCCGAGACCAAGGTGACAGCGGTCTATTGGACATGGATTAGAAGAATATTTTCATGAGTGATTTCCTCTTTTGTGTGTTGATTGAAGATTGAGAGTCTCTTGGTGCTTGTCTTTGACTATCCTTGAGATATGTTGTGGTGATTGTGGTACTCTCTTTGGATGGCCGCGGTGACATTGGGAAATCCATAGATTGAGAACTACGAACTTTGAGGTGTGCTTTTGTAGCCCTACATAATTCTCGTCCTCTCTTGACCACAAAGGAATGACCTCCGAGTGCGTCCCCATTGCATGTTTTATGGGAAATATCATGTGATTCGATTATGTTAATGTTGTTGGGAGTTGCCACTAGTGAAAGTATGATCCGTAGGCCTTGTTTGCACCATTGCAATACCATTTGTGCTCACGTTTACCACTTGTTTGCTTGCTGCACTTTTTATTACAGATTTATATTACTTTGCTTTGCCACTCCTATCATCCATATTTTACCATCTCTTCGCCGAACTAGTGCACCTATACATCTGACAAGTGTATTAGGTGTGTTGGGGACACAAGAGACTTCTTGTATCTTGATTGCAGGGTTGCTTGAAAGGGGAACGTTCAACCTCCACTTCCCTGAGTTCGATAAACCTTGGGTTACTCACTTAAGGGAAATTTGTTGCTGTCCTACAAACCTCTGCTCTTGGAGGCCCAACACTGTCTACAGGAATAGAAGCGTGTAGTAGACATCAAGGACCCGTTCCCACACCGCATTTAAATTCCGTTGGGCCCCCTCCCAAGTTTATCAAAAATTCTGATTTTGCTACTTGGGTGTTTCGTTTCAAACGTCATATTAATCATTGTTCTACTAACCTTTGGAGAATCATTGAGCAAGGTTTTTATCAGTATGATCCCGACAACATGACTCCAAGAGAAACTGCAGATCATCAGTTCAACGAGTCCGCTCTTTGCATTCTTCAAGATTCCATCCCTCCTGAAGACATTGCACACCTTCGACCCTTCACTGTGGCCAAGGAAGCTTGGGAGCATGTTGGCACGATGTACAAGGGAAGCACCAGTATTCAACGCTCCAACTATGAAGTGGTGCAAGATGAAGCTGATGAGTTTGCTATGATCAAAGATGAAGATCCTCGTGAACTTTATCGAAGATTAACTATCCTTGCGGTCTCTCTTCGAGATCATGGCCGTAAGGATACGGATGACAATTGGATCAAGAGCAAGTTCCTCAAGGCCATGATGCCCTACCATAAGGCCATGTCCTCTGTCATACGTCAGAGACCGGACTTCCACCACTTATCCTCAAATGAAGTGTTGGATGAGTTTGTTTCCATGAGGATCTTGGACGTGACCGCCGACAATGCGGTCTTAAGAGCTCAACGATCGAAGAAGCCTAATCTTGCACTGAAGGCCAAGGCTTGTGTGGAAGAGGAGGAAGTGGAAGATGATGATGAGTGTAGCCCCTAGGACACCAAATATGCTTATCATGAGCACATGGCTCTTGCTTCAAGGCAATTCTGGGGCAAGAAGAACACAAGATCCAACTTCAACAGGAACAACTCTAGTGGGAACAAGGGGAAGCAACGAGTAAGGACATGCTTCAACTGTGGAAATGTAAGTCACTTCGTTGTGGATTGCCCATATGAGAAGAGAGAAGACTTTGGAGGCAAGCTTATTCGGAAGGACAAGTCAAAGTCCTATCCCAACAAGAACAACTTCATCAAGAAGACTCCTCCGAAAGTGTTGGTGGCCCAAGAAGAATATGTTGAGGATGATGATAATGATGAAGACGATGAGGTGACCACAATGGCCACAATTGCAATTGCGACTACTCCGCACTCATCTCTCTTCGACTCACCAAACGAGAACATCACCGCCAAGTGTCTCATGGCCAAGGCCACCAACAAGGTAACCCCAAACATCAATACTACTATCTCTTCTAATCCTTCATTGACAAATTGTATTGATGAGGGTGAGGGTGTTAAGGAGGGAGAAAATGAATTTGAGTTGTTCATGAAAAATCTCAAGGGCAAACCCAAGAAGCATTTTGTTGCTCTCCTGGAACAACTCGGTGAGGCCAATGACATGATCGAGGCTCTGTAGGATCGAAGAAGTAGGTCTAGAAGGGGGGGGGGTGATTAGACTACTTGACAAGATAAAATTTCTGTCTTTTATCAAGGACAGATTTTGGCAGTTTTGCAATGAAGATCAAGTCAAGTAACACACTACACATGCAATTCTAGAGTATGGGCAGCGGAAAGTAAATTGCATATATAGTAAATGGAAGTGGAGAAGATCAAACGCAGTTTGGTGACACGGAGATTTTTGTCGTGGTTCCGATAGGTGGTGCTATCGTACATCCACGTTGATGGAGACTTCAACCCACGGAGGGTAACGGCTGCGCGAGTCCACGGAGGGCTCCACCCACGAAGGGTCCACGAAGAAGCAACCTTGTCTATTCCATCACGGCCTACGCCCACGGAGGACTAGCCTTACTCGGGGTAGATTTTCACGAAGTAGGCGATCTCCTTGCCCTTACAAACTTCTTGGTTCAACTCCACATCACGACGGAGGCTCCCAAGCGACACCTAACCAATCTAGGAGGCACCACCCCCCAAAAGGTAATAGACGGTGTTGATGGTGATGAACTCCTTGCTCTTGTGCTTCAAGTGATAAACTCCCCAACACTCAACTCTCCTCACTGATATGGCTGTGGTGGAAGGAAGATTTGAGTGGAAAGCAACTTGGGAAGGCTAGAGATCAAGTTTCATATGGTAGGAATGGAATGGCTTGATCTCAACACAAGGGTAGGTGGTTCACTTCTCAGAAAGTGTGTGGTAGAAGTGGTGGTACTTTCTGATGGCTCTCCTCACGAATGAGGAGGGGGTGGAGGGGTATATATAGCCTCCACACAAAATCCAACCGTTACACACACATTTGACCAATCTCGGTCAGACCGAAGTGAAAACTCGGTTAGACCGAAAGTTCAAATATAGTGAACGTTGGGATTTTCGGTGGGACCGAAAATACCATCTCAGAGAGACCGAAAGTGTTACAGATATGAACGTTGGAGATTTCGGTGAGACCGAGAAAGAAAACTCGGTTGGACCGATTTGAGAAAGAGTAGGAACATGCCAGAATCGGTTTGACCGAAAATGAATTATCGGTGCGACCGATTTGAGTCAAGGCAGAACCTTGCCCAATTCGGTGAGACCGATAATGCAAACTCGGAAATTCCGAAATGATGTGAAGTGGTTACAGAAGGTTGGCAGTTCAGTTTCGGTGTGACCGATCTCAAACTCGGTAAGACCGATTTTCCTAGGGTTTTGGAATATGGCTGAAGTGGTTCATCTCGGTGGGACTGATTTGAAAGAATCGGTGTGACCGAGATGTTAGGGTTTGGAATATGGCAGAAGTGGTTCATCTCGGTGGGACAGAGTTGGTTTGACCGAGATTACTTATGGGTGTGTGTTAAGTAGTGAATAGTGCTGATAGTTGAGGGAGTTAGATCACCAAGCACTTGAGCAACCAGATCATCAACACAACCTCATCCCCTTTTAATAGTATTGGCTTTTCCTATGGACTCAATGTGATCTTTGATCACTAAACCAAAAATGGAGTCTTGAGCTTTTGCCAATGCTTGCCTTAGCATTTTGAGGGGTCCACTTCTTCAGTCATCTTCCCATACCAAAGTGATTGGCTTTCCTGAAACATACTTGATAAAAGCATTAGTCCAACCACAGAGTATGTTGTCATTAATTACCAAAACCACCCGGAGAGCAAATGTGCTTTCAATCTCCCCCTTTTTGGTAATTGATGGCAACACACTGAAATTATATTGAACGAGACATCAAAGCTTATTGGAAGAAAGACAGGATTATCATGAAAGCTTTGACAAGCATGTAGTACACAGGCTCCCCCTACAAGTGTGCAAGATTTTCATATATTATGGTTTTGAACTACCACAAGCACACAAGAGAGATAAGCAAGATGTGCTACATGCAGCTTGGCTATATGCATCAGAGCAGAAGAAAAGAGAAAGTGAGTGATAATGCATATGTGCATGGTGATTTCTTGCAAACAAGTATTTACAAGCAAGTCACCATCATGCACATTCTGCAAGATGCATATACTTACCTTGAGGTTCCTTGGCACTTGTACCTGAAGGGATAAACTTGAGAAAACAAGGTTAGATAACACAAGAGTATTCCTTCAACCCACTGCAAGAACATCAAGAGTACCAAGCCAGGGAGGACATGTATAAAGAGTGTCTCATATTGAGCACAGGCTTGAATCAGCAAACATGTCTCCGAAGCTAAGAGATTTTCAATGAACTCTGAGAGATTTTGCTTTTCATAGGATATCAATTGTGAAGATTCCTCTAAGTCTTCTCCCCTTAAGCTAAAAGATTCCATGAGATACCAATTGTGAGAAAGATACCAATTGTAAGAACAAGGGGTGTGAAGGAAAAAGCAAAATCAAAAGAAAGATGCCAATTGTAATGTCCAATGTAAAATACGACAAAGCTTTGATGTGATTCTCTCCCCCTTAAGATAAGATTGCTTTTCTTCTTCCCTTAAGTCTTCTCTTCTCCCCTACTCCCCCTTAGTCCTTTCCCCCTAAGTTCTCTCCCCCTTTGACATCAAGTGCCGAAAAGGACAGTAAACTAGGTAGGACAGGAAAGATGGAAAGAAAGAAAGATAGAAAGAAGTGGGATCCTTAAGAATCACAACGGGACAAACAAGAACATTTAGAGAAACAATTTGAGTCCAAATTTGAGTCCTCTCCTCTTTAAAATTTAAGAAAGAATTCAGATCACTTTGCGAGGAGTATTTCAAAAGATTTTCAAGGAATTTGTAAAAGATTTTCAAGGAATTGATCAGAGCCATAAAAGGATTTCCAGAAGGATATTCACAAAGAAATATAAGAAAAGAAATAAAAAGATTTCTAGATGAAGTTTTTTTTTTTTTTTTTTTAAAGAAAACTCAATGAGAGAACATAACAGAAAAACTCCAAAAGCATATGTACTTCATCTAGATAAAGGTCGGCGACAAAGTCACCTATGTTTGAGTATATTGACTTAGGAGTCAAATGAAGACATTTGATCATAGGTCATACTCACCGTTTAAGCTCAAAAATGGGGTTGCCATTTTTCGATTAAGCATTTGATGTGATCACATCTTATGAAGCTGCTTGTACTCATGACTTTGAGCAAAGCTCCTCAAAGATGTGAAGAACATACCTTGGGCTTGTTGATGCTTTGCTCATGTAGGTGAACTTGATGTAGGTGCTCATAGAATGTGAAGTTGGAGCGCCTTTTCTACTTGTGTAGTTCATCTTCCTACATGGGTTAGGCAAGCAAGGAAATACTCAAGAATATCCAAGATGACAAGAGTGAAATACTAGATGTATAAGATGTCAAAAAGGATATGTGGAATTTTGTTCCTTGAACTCAACATCCCAAAGGGGTAGATACTTGGTCAATGACAAGATTACTCATGATTTGAGTGTGTGGTAATCTTGTGGAATGTAGATCATCCAAGTACCTGCAAAGAGTTAGATGCAATACAAGGAGGCAAATGTGTCCAAGACATATGATCATCATCATAAGAGAAATATCAAGGATTAGTCAAGAGGCTCATGCCTTGCATGCATCAATGGAGTTATCACTCCAAGTTTGAAGCATCAATGATGTTCAACTCACTCCTTAAGCGACAAAACACTTTCTCATCAAGAGGTTTTGTAAAGATATCAGCAAGTTGTTTGTCAGTACGAACATGCTTAAGATTAATATCACCCTTGGCAATATGATCACGAATAAAATGGTGACGAACTTCAATATGCTTTGTTCGAGAGTGTTGCACTGGATTGTGTCCAATCTTGATTGCACTCTCATTGTCACAAAGCAAAGGAACACGTCTCACATGTATCCCATAATCCTTAAGCGTTTGTGTCATCCATAGCAATTGAGCACAACACGAACCAGCTGCAATATATTCTGCTTCGGCAGTGGATAAAGATACCGAATTTTGTTTCTTGGAGGACCAAGATACAAGGGATCGACCAAGGAATTGACACGTACCCGAAGTTGACTTTCTATCAACCTTGTCACCGGCATAGTCCGAGTCGGAATAGCCAACAAGATCAAAAGAAGCTCTCTTAGGATACCAAATGCCAAAGTTTGGTGTGTGTATCAAGTATCTCACTATCCTTTTAACAGCTTTAAGATGACATTCTTTAGGGGCTGCTTGATATCGCGCACACATGCATACACTTAACATTATGTCAGGACGAGAAGCACAAAGATATAGTAGAGAATCAATCATAGAACGGTAAACCTTTTGATCGACGGGTTCTCCATCTTTTGTCAAGTCATTGTGTCCACTAGTAGGCATGGGGGTACTCATACCTTTGCTTTCTTGCATGTTGAACTTCTTGAAGAGATCCTTGGTGTACTTTGTTTGTGAGACAAAAGTACCCTCCTTAGATTGCTTGATTTGCAACCCAAGGAAGAATTTGAGTTCACACATCATGGACATTTCATACTTCTCCGACATGAGCTGTCCAAACTTCTTGCTAAAATGGGGGTTAGTTGAACCAAAGATAATATCATCAACATATATTTGGCACACAAATAGTTCATCATTAACCCTTTTCGTGAACAGCGTTGAGTCTATCTTTCCAATTTCAAAGCCTTTTTCAAGAAGAAAGCTAGTTAAGCATTTGTACCAAGCTCTAGGGGCTTGTTTAAGACCATAAAGAGCTTTATGCAACTTGTAAACATGATTAGGCTTTTTGGGATTCACAAAACTGGGAGGTTGTTTCACAAATACTTCCTCCTCAATTTCACCATTTAGGAAAGCACTTTTGATGTCCATTTGATAGAGAGTAATATCATGGTGATTGGCATAGGCAAGAAGAATGCGAATGGACTCAAGTCTAGCAACGGGGGCATAGGTCTCACCATAGTCCATACCTTCGACTTGTGTGTAACCTTGAGCTACGAGACGAGCCTTGTTGCGGATGACTTGTCCATCTTCATCTTGCTTGTTCCGAAACACCCATTTGGTTCCAATGATGTTTTGATCATCGTTGGGCTTCTCTACCAAAGTCCACACCTTGTTCCTCTCGAAGTTGTGTAGTTCTTCGTGCATAGCGTTCACCCAATCCGGGTCTTTAAGTGCTTCTTCTACCTTCATAGGTTCAATACTAGAAATAAATGAGTAATGCTCACAAAAGTTAGCTAAGCGAGTTTTAGAGCGAGTAATTCTCCCGGAGTTGATGTCGTTCATCATTTGTTCCACGGGATGATTTTTCTTGACTCTTGCTCGGACTCGGGATAGCCTTTGTTGATGTTGTGGCTCAGCTTCCTCATCATCTTCATCTTCTTCTTCTTCTTCTTCTTCTTCATTGTTGTTGGTGTTGTCTTGAGGTGGTGGAGAAGGAGGTTGTGGTGGATCTTCTTGTTGCATTTCCTCATCTTGGTGAGTTCCACTTGTGGAGGCCTCCATGTTGCCTTGAGGTTCACCTTGCCGTGAGATAGGTGGCTCCACATATGTAGATGAGGTACTCTCCTTCACCTCCATGGGACGGATCTTCCCGATAGATAAATCTTGGATTGCTTCCGATGGGTCCTTGTCTCCTACATCAATAGGCATTTGCTCTACTTGCGAGCCGTTAGATTCATCAAACTTCACATCTACCGTCTCTTCAACCTTTCGGGTGAAATTATTGTAGACACGGTAGGTGTGGGAGTTTGATCCATAACCAAGAAGAAAACCTTCATGAGATTTAGGAGCAAATTTAGACCGACGATGCTTATCAAGGATATAGCATTTTGAACCAAAGACACGAAAGTATCCCACTTGGGGTTTGTTACCGGTGAGAAGCTCGTATGATGTCTTGCCAAGGAGCTTATGAAGATAAAGCCTGTTGATGGCATGACAAGCTGTCTCGACGGCTTCTCCCCAAAAGTGCTTCGGTGTCTTGTATTCATCAAGCATCGTTCTTGCCATCTCTATGAGCGTTCGGTTCTTCCTCTCAACAACTCCATTTTGTTGAGGCGTGTACGTAGCCGAGAACTCATGTAGAATTCCTTCCTCATTGAGAAAAGACTCTACATTGGCGTTCTTGAACTCCGTTCCGTTGTCACTCCGAACTTTCTTGATCTTCACCTCAAATTGATTTTGGGCCTTTTTGGCAAAGGTCTTGAAGATCCTCTGAACCTGCGATTTATCATCAAGGAAAAATACCCACGTAAATCTGGAATAATCATCAACTATAACTAGACCAAAGGAGTTACCACCAAGGCTTTTGTAAGCATTGGGACCGAAGAGATCCATATGAAGAAGCTCAAGCGGTCTCCTTGTGGTCATGATGTTTTTCACGGGATGACTTCCACCAACTTGTTTTCCTGCTTGACAAGCACTACAGAGTCTGTCTTTGTCAAAGAAAACATCTTTAACACCAAGAATATGATCACCTTTGATCAGCTTGTCTAGATTACGCATACCAACATGTCCTAGCCTTCTATGCCATAACCAACCTTTAGAAGATTTAGCAATGAAACAAGCTCTAGGTTGGGCTTTCTTAGTGAAATCAACAATATATAGATCACCTCTACGAATACCAGTAAAAACCATGTTTTGATTATCACGACGAAAGACTTGGCAATCTACTTTGGTGAATAGCACATTGAATCCAAAGTCAGCTAATCTGGACACGGAAAGTAAATTGTATCCAAGAGATTCTACAAGCATGACATTTTGAATAGAGCTATCATGAGATATGGCCACCTTACCAAGGCCAAGAACCTTACCCTTGGAGTTGTCTCCAAAAGTCACATACTTGCGTGGACCATCGTTCTTTGCAAGCTCTCGAAACATGTCTTTGTCTCCAGTCATGTGATCGGTGCATCCACTGTCAAGAATCCACTCTTTTCCACCAGACAAGTAGTCTCTCATATTTGCCATGAGATTGAGACTCTTCATGACTTTGTCTAGCTCGGTGTCCGAATCAGAGTAATCATCATTGTCGGTGTACTAAGGTAGGGGGACCCTAGTACCCCAACTTGTGCACGGGCAGTTGCAGCTTCCCGCGGCAAGGTTTACTGCGTGCTCGCCGGAGACCTTCCTGCCTCCTATTAAACCATTCAAAAACAAAGTATACAAAACAGAAGATCGAGACCCCGGCAAGAGGAGTTTGCCGGGAAGGCCGTACCAGGCTCAAGGCTGTTCCACTAACACAAGACCCTGGCGAGAGGAGCTTGCCAGGAAGATTAGAAGGCGTTGCCTCGGCGCTATGCGCGCCCCGGCAAGGGGCCCGGGGAGCGGCAAGTTCCCGGGCCCGGCAAGATCAAGGCCCCGGCAAGGCGCTTGCCGGGAAGGCCACGCTGTGTGCCCGCGCTCCAGCTCATCGGCCCACGCGTCGCCCTGAGGTCTACCCAGGGACGCGTGGCGGATGGCTGTGCAGCCTGGGGTACACGGTGGCACACCACGGCGATAAATCCGTCGCCGTGGCGGACGGAGACGCTAAGGCGGGAGCTTTTGGGGTCGACGGCGACGGGCATTAAATGCCCTTGTCCCCCACTGTTAAAGTAGGTATAGACCACTGTTCTGTACTGTAGCTCCACTGTTCCCGCACTATTACAACTACCACCTCTTTTACTCTTTTACCCCTTTCTCCTACGTTGACACCTGTCGGTGACCCCTTGCACTATAAAAGGAGGCCCATGCACAACGTGGAGGGGGTTCGAAACCTAGATTACTCTCACGCACGGTGTAGCTGCTTCTTCAAGCTCCCGAGCGCTCAACTCAATACACAACCAAGCAGGAGTAGGGTTTTACGCATCCGTGCGGCCCGAACCTGGGTAAAAACTGCCCGCGCGTCTGCCTCGATCTGCTCTTTGTGCTCCCTCCGCCCTCGTACCGCACAGACAAGGGGCTCCGGTCCCATAGGTGTTCGTGGCGGACAGTTTCCCCCGACATCTTTGGCGCGCTAGGTAGGGGGCGTCGAGGTTGTGCGAACCTGATCCGGCGTTCGCGCGGGCGCATTCTCCATCAACCTCTCCAAGCTTCATCAACAACTTCACCAGCGACAACTCCATGGCCCCGAAGAAGAAGCCTTCGGAGGTCGGGGGCCCGTCTGCGTCTCATCCGCCGCCACCAGAGCCAACGGTGGGCGGGGGAGACGCCGTCGGAAGGGTGGTTGCCGGCGAGGACACTCACGGTGCCACCAGATCCAAGAACAGGACGGACGACCGGACCTCGGTCTCCGTGGACGCGCCACGTCCATCGCAACATACGACGACCCCGCAGCGCCATACCACGGGGGGTGGTATCCGCTTGCTGGGGCAAGGCCAAACTGGAGGTTCGCGAGACGCCCCGGACCCCCGTCCGGGCACAAGTAAAGCGAAGGCGCCGGCGCGGGACCCCGCTCCTTCTAACGTCGTTAGAAGTCCGAGCGTATCCCGCTCCTCGCACCGCTCGCCCTCGTTCCCCACTACTCCGGCAGAAGCGCTCGCAAGGGCGCAGCTGCTCCTCGATTTTCCTCCAGCGGCCGACAAGGCCGAGGAATGGAGGGCCACTATCCGGAGCCTGATAGACTTCGCCAACAACGACTCTCCGCAGCAGCCGTCGGCCTCGCGGCCGCGGCAGGCCGAGAAGACGAAGGCTATCGGCGACAAGACCGCCGGGGGTGCGACAAGCGTGCACTCCCCGCCGCAGAAGCAGAAGACGCCGCCCCGCCGGAACAACCCCGACGACGGCTCCACCGCCTCGTCGGGCCCGCGGGCCCGTCGGGACCAGCGCCAGGTCCTCGACGACCGGCGAGATGAAGACGCTCGGACCACGATCGAGCGCCGCCGAGAAGCTCGGCGACAATCCGACAAGAGAGCTGGGAACACTGTCGACGCACCCGCGCCCGGTGAACCAGGCGACTTGCCGTACGCGGCAGGCTGCCCTGCGTTCACCCGCGAGCTGCGGCGCGTCCAGTGGCCCAGCATGAAGAACTTTAAGCCCGACGTACCGGAGAAGTACGACGGCAAGACGCACCCCTCGGAGTTTCTCAGCGTCTACACTATAGCGGTGCAAGCTGCCGGGGGGCGCGACGAGAAGATCCTAGCCAACTACTTCCCGCTCGTGCTGAAGCCGAACGTCCGTTCGTGGCTCATGCACTTGCCGGAAGGCTCTATCTCTTCTTGGGCCGACCTCTGCCATCAGTTTGTTGGCGCCTTCACCGGCGGCCACAAACCCCATGGCCAGGAGAGCGATCTCCACATTTTGGCCCAGAAGGAAGGCGAGCCCCTGCGCAAATATATCCAACGCTTCAGCCGGGTACAGCACAACATCCCCGACGTTCACCCTGCTGCGGTTATCAGCGCGTTCCATCAGAACGTGCGTAACCGCCGCATGCGTGAGGAGATGGCGATGACCAAGATCAGGGACGTCAGCGAGCTCTACGCTCTTGCCGACAAGTGCGCCCGTGCAGAAGAGGGGAGGAAACTCCCCGGGGAGGATGCTGGCGCAGGGGGAAGCGACAGCGACGACGCCGCCCCGGCAAAGAAGAGTCGGCGGCGGAACAACAGGAAGAAGGGCAAGAAGGAAGTGCTTGCCGTCGAGAAGTCCGGCAAGGAGGCCCCCGCCAAGCAAGCGCAGGCTGGCGGCTCCGGCAAGGAGCCTGCCCCTGCGGCGGCGGCCGACAAGCCGGGTAGCTCCGACAAGCAATACTGTAAGATTCACCGCACCAAGGGTCACGATCTCTCCAACTGCAAGCGCGTCGAGTATCTCGTCGAGCAGCAAAAAGCTGAGTACGAGAGGCGCGACAAGGAGAAGGCCCAAGGTGGCGGGGAAGAGCCCAGCAAGAAGCGGCCATTCAATGGCCGGGGAGGACGCCGCGGCAAGGCCAAGCAGCGGCAAGGAGATCGACCTCCCCGGGGCCGCGACAACGACGAAGACGACGATGAAGACATGGAGGACGACGAGAACAGCGAGCAGGAGTTCCAGAAAGCCACGGAGGTCCTGTGCGTCGACGGTGGCGCCTCCCTGCACACCTCCCACCGCCAGCTGAAACAGTGGGTGCGTGAGGTGAATGCAGCGGAGCCGCAGAAGCCTACATGGATGACATCGTGGTGAAGAGCAAGAGCAAAGAAACACTGATTCAAGACTTGGAAGAAACGTTTCAGAACCTGCGCAGGATACAACTCAAGCTGAACCCCGAGAAGTGCGTCTTTGGAGTTCCCTCCGGCAAGCTTCTCGGGTTCTTTGTATCACAGAGGGGGATTGAAGCCAACCCCGACAAGATCAAAGCCATCGAGCAGATAGAAGCTCCAAAGCGCGTCAAAGATGTCAGAAGGCTTGCAGGTTGCGTTGCTGCCCTCAGTAGGTTCATTTCAAAATCCGCAGAACGCGCCCTACCTTTCTTCAAAATCTTGAAGAAGGCAGGTCCCATGAAGTGGACTCCGGAAGCGGAGGCGGCGTTGCAGGATTTGAAACGGTACCTGTCCTCCACTCCTACACTTGTCGCACCTAAACCACAGGAAAAGTTGTTGCTATACTTAGCGGCAACCAACCAGGTGGTTAGTGCTGCGTTGGTAGCGGAGAGGGAGTCCGACGAGGAGCCAGCGTCACCGGCAAGCGAATCTAGCGACAAGCAGGGGGCTGTCCCGACAAGCTCTGGCCCCGACAAGGAAGACTCTGCGCAGGAACAAGGAGAGGTGCGGAAGAAGATGGCGCAGCGCCCAGTGTATTTTGTAAGTTCCCTTCTCCAGGGAGCTAGATCAAGGTACTCTGGTGTGCAAAAATTGCTTTTCGGCCTCCTCATGGCCTCGAGAAAGCTGCGCCACTACTTCCAAGCCCATGAGATAACGGTGGTCACTCGCTTTCCGTTGAAGAGGATATTGCACAATCCAGAGGCAACAGGCAGGATCGTCGAGTGGGCACTGGAACTGTCAAGCTTCGGACTCAAGTTTGAAAGTACTTCAACCATACAGAGCCGAGCTTTGGCAGAATTCATTGCTGAGTGGACCCCAACACCAGAAGAAGAAGTTCAAGAAACGAGCGTACCCGTGCAAGAAGCGACAAGTGAATGGGTAATGTATTTTGACGGTGCCTTCTCGCTGCAAGGCGCCGGTGCCGGCGTGGTACTCATCGCGCCCACCGGAGAGCACCTCAAATATGTTATCCAGATGCACTTTCCCAGGGAGCAAGCGACAAATAACACTGCAGAATATGAAGGCTTGCTTGCCGGCCTCAGGATTGCGGCCGAACTTGGGATCACGAAGCTGATTGTACGGGGAGATTCTCAGTTGGTGGTCCGACAAGTTAACAAGAGCTACCAGAGTCCTTTGATGGAAGCATATGTCGATGAAGTGAGGAAGCTTGAAGAGCACTTTGAAGGTCTGCAGATGGAGCACGTCCCAAGAGCTCAAAATGAGATTGCAGACGGCCTGTCAAAGTGCGCCGCGATGAAGTTACCTGTGGAACCAGGGACCTTTTTGCTCAAGCTGACTCAGCCATCAGTTACACCATCAATTGGGCAGTCCAAGAAGAGAAAGTTGGTCTCCGGCGACTACTTGCCGGCGGATCTTCCTGAACCCGCCGCCAAAGTTCCCAAGATCAACGATAACGCTGAGGAACAGTTTGCTCCTGCGAGCCCTCGGGCTTGTGCAGTTGAAGCAAGTGTTCCCGACAAGCCTCGCCCCGGCGAGCTTGCCGGGGGACCGACAGCTCCGACAGGACCAGAGGTCTTCACCGACAACGGTACGCAATTCACTAGTCGCACCTTCATGCAGTACGTCCAAGACCTTGGCACCAAGGTCTGTTTCGCTTCTGTTGCTCACCCGAGGAGCAACGGCCAAGCGGAGAGGGCAAATGCTGAAGTGCTGCGCGGACTCAAGACAAGGACCTTTGACAGGCTGCGCAAGTGCGGAAAGAATTGGATAGAGGAGCTCCCGGCGGCTCTTTGGTCAATCAGAACGACACCAAATCGAGCCACCGGACAGACACCTTTTGCTCTAGTCTATGGAGCAGAAGCAGTTCTCCCCACGGAACTCGTATACGGATCTCCTCGAGTGCTCGCTTATGATGAGCTCGAGCAAGAGCAACTGCGGCAAGATGACGCATTGCTCCTTGAGGAGGGACGTCTCCAGGCTGCTGTACGAGCTGCTCGATACCAGCAAGCTTTGCGTCGCTACCATAGCCGCAAAGTCAAGGCCAGGAGTCTCGAGGAAGGCGACCTTGTTCTTCGGCGTGTTCAGTCCGCCAAGAATTCCAACAAGTTGACGCCGAAGTGGGAAGGCCCTTATCGGGTGAGACAAGTTACGAGGCCCGGCGCTGTCCGCCTCGAGACCGAAGAAGGCTTACCGGTGAGCAATTCCTGGAACATAGAGCATCTTCGCAAGTTTCACCCCTAAGGCGCGGTTGCCGTAATCCGTTCCGGCAACCAACTTTTGTACAAGCCTTGCCGCTGTTGCATGTAACCCTTTGTACAAAGCCGGGCGCAGACCCCGTGCATCAGTAAAGATTTCGTGTTTTCGCATCGATTGCCTTTCGCATGCTTCTCTTTGCTATTTGCATGTTTTATTTGGCATTTGATGCAACACTTAGATACTCGGTAAGCACTATTACGCCGAAAGGCAATATGCTTGTTTCCCTCTCCTTTTCCTTTTTCTCTTAAGCAGAAGGAACGTTCCTCGCGCACAAGTTTGCCGGGGGGGAAGGAGATGGAGGAGGAACTAAGTGCCGTTCAAGAAAGAAGAGCCTTACCGGAAAGCAAACAACATGAGCAAGCAGCATATGAAAGATAAGTTGTTAAGAATTTGACCAGTTCAAATTTTAAATTTTGGTTGTCTTCCTTGAACGATCACACTTTGTATGGAAAACCTGTGCGCGGAGGAACCTACCCGTAGCTTGCCGCACCCTTATCTTGTTTTCGAGTCCACTCAACGATTTAAGTGAGCTGCGACAAGTGTCGCGCCCTTGCCTCGTTTCCGAGTACACTCAGCAAGCTAAGTGCGTTGTGACCTGCTGCGGCAAGGTTGCTTGCCGGCGAGGACCTTGGCCAGCAGGCTGCTCAGAGTCCAGCGCTCAGCGCTCGCGGCAAGGGCCCCTTTCCGGCAAGCTCCCCGGGAGCGTAGGGTGAAGAACATACAAAGTCAAAGATTGGAACAAGGAAGATAACATTGCACTGATTGATTGAAGTAAAGCAAATATCTTACAAGGATAACTTGTCACAATGGACTAATGAGTTCATAACATAACGTGCAGCAACAAAAAGATAAAGATAAATGGGGTCCTAGTCTACGCGGTCGCCCTCCTTCCTGCCAAGCTTTGCCACCTTGGCGATGATATGGCCGACCTGCTCCTTCAGGGCCTCCGTGTCTGCATCTGCCGGCAAGCTGCAAAGAACGTTCCTGAGGTTGATCCCCGGGTTGCGGTACACGATCTTCGTCAAGACCCGCTCCAGAGTTCCCGCGCAGAGACGGCGCGACTCCTCGGCCAGCTGCGCGGGGATGCGGTTCCGGAGACCTGCAAGGGCCGGAGCGACGCCTCTGAAGAAGAGGCTGAGCTTGGCGCTGTGCGGGAGATCTGGATCCGGCGAGTAGATAAGATGTTCGACCTTCAAAGCAAGCAACTCCTGGTCAATGTTGGACGCAGAAGAAACCAGCTCTTCGGTCCACACCTCGATAGTCTGCCGGAAGAGCTCGGAGGCCTTGTTGACGCTCTCCATCAAGGTTCGCTCCTTGCGGAGCTCATCCTTCAGCTTGGTCTCCTGGGCCCGGGCAGCATCAAGCGATTCCTTCAGGGTGGTGACCTTCAGCTCCAAGTCTTCAATGGAATCCTTGGCGGCCTTCAGCTCGTCACCCCTCTGGGACAAACTCACCTGGAGCTCTGAGTTGGTGTGAGCATCCTTCTCGCGCTCCAGGATAAGCGCGGCAACCTTCTCGGCGCTCACCTTCATCGCCTTCTCCAGTTGTTCAACCTTGGCGGCGAGCTCTTTCTTGGCGTCCTCCGCGGCAGCCGCGGCGGCCTTCGCCTCTTTCAGCTCCCCGCCAAGGGCAGCCTCGCGAGCGGCAAGGTCTTCTTCATGAGAATCCAGATCCACCTTCCGCTGCGCGAGCTCTCCCTCTCGCCGGGACATCTCCACCCCGGCGAGACGCTGCTGTTCATCGGCTTCGGCCCTCTCAAGTACCCACTCTTGGTACTCGCCGGCGAGACGCTCTCGCTCCTCTGCCACCTGGCGGAGGGCAGCCTGGTTGGCGGCGCTGAGCTCCGCCGCGCGCTTCTCCATCTCTGCCGCGGCCTTGGCGGCAAGAGCCTCCCGGGAAGCGAGCTTTGCTTGCCTGGCCCGGTAAAGGGCCAGGAGTTGATGAAGCAATCGCTCCTCCTCGGGCCCCTCACCTCCACCGGGCGCCTGGACTATCTTCAGGCCTGCGGAGGCGAGGACCTCTCCGTCGAACGCCTCGCCCTCCGCAGGAGCTCGCGACGAAGACCCCCACGGCATCTGGATGAAGACGCCATTCGGGGCCTCGAGATAAAACCTTTGCTCCTCGCCGGCGGAGGGGCCGGTGGCCGGCGCAGCATCCGATGCTCCCGCCGCCTCCGGGTCGGCGGTGCGGCCACCATCCCCCTCCCCGGCCGCTGCATCCGCAGCCGGAGCAGTCTCTTGCGCGGCCGGCTCGGCGGCCTCGCCCACCTCTTCGACGACTGGTGCGTCGCCGCCGCCGCCTTGCGCGTCCTCCTCCTCGAGGATAATTACCTCCGTCTCCATAGGCACAGGAGGAGGAAGATCTAGGAAGAAGAAGAAGACAAAGAAATTCAAGACTCAAGCAAATATCCAAAAAAAAGACAAGCCAAGAAGACAAGTTATAAAGGTTACCTTGGCGGACGTCCTCAGCGGCGGGCTCCCTCGCCGGGGAGCTCGGCCTCGTCGGGGTAGTCGCCCTCGCCGGGGAATTTGGCCTCGGCGGGGTGGCCGCCCTCGCCGGACTGCTCGTCCTTGGCGGGGTACTCTGCCTTGGCGGAGTACCCGCCCTTGACGGAGCACTCTCCCTTGCCGGAGAGTCCTGCCTTGGCGGGGATGGCGGTGCCTGCAGCTCCTCGGCGGTGGTCTCCGGGCGCTCTTCCCGCTGCGGCTCCTCCTCTGCACGAAACAAGACGAGGGATGTCAAAATATGAAGATAAAGTCAAAAGCCTCAGACGTACCCCGACAAGCAAAAAGAAAGAACCCCAGACTTACGCTGGGGGCTGCGCTGGGGGCTGCTCATCGGAGCAGTGCCAGAGTCCGGCAGGATCGGCTCCGGCGCGCCCTCTGTTGCCGCCGCCGCCGAGTCCTCCGCGACCTCAACCTCGGGCGCCTTGGCCTTCTTCGCGGCGCGATGGGCCAGGGTCCTGAAACCAGAACAGAAGACAGAGTTAGCATCAACAGAAGCTCAAGACAAAAATTAAGAAGATGAAGAATCTCGGATCCTTACTCCTGGTCCTCCTCGTCGTCCTCGCTCAGGGCGGAGAAGTCGTACTCCACCGTGGGCGCGTCGACGCGAGGAGCGGGAGGCGAAGACTCCCTCGCGCGCTTGGTACTCGCCGGGGCTGGGGGCTGCGAAGACCCAGCCCCTGTGGCTGCCGGCGCCCGGGGGACGGGCGGAGCCGTTGCTCCGCTCCGAGAAGACCCCTGCCGGCTCGCTGCCGGCCTGCGGGGCGCCTCCGTCGTGGTCCGCGCCCGGCCCGCCTCTGCTGCGGCTGGTGCGCCGGACGGCCTTGGCGCGGCTTGACTCCCCCGGGGAGCCGCCCGCCGAGGTGGCTGTTGCCGGGGCGCCTGTGCCCTTTCCCCCGTCGCCGCCTTGCGGAGACGCTTTGCCGGGGACTCCTTCGGGCTTGCCGGGGGCGGGGAGCTCTCCGACGAGGAGAGGTCGTCGGCGTACAACTCTGTCGATCCGCCGGAGTCTTCGGCCTCCTCCTCCTCCTCCTCCTCTGCCTCGGCCGGATCGCTGGGCCCGGCATCCAGCGATGCGGCCCTCTTCCCCTTGGCGCCTCCGCCCCTCGCGGCGCCTCTGCTTCCTCCGGCGGTTCCCTCCTTTGCCGCGGCCTCCGTCGCGATCCCATGGATCCCGGAGTGCCTCAACGAGGGGACCCCGGCGAGCGCGTCGGGTGGGAGGTTCAGCAACCGACGGATCTCCGCCTCTTCCGCCTGGGTGGACGCCTCCTCGGCCTCCGCCTCCTCCGGCGAGAATCCGAAGACTCCTGCCGCCGCGGCTGCGGCGGCCTCCTCAGCCCGAGAAGCTATGTAGGCGATTTCCTGCTCGGTGGTGTCCCGCGTATGCAGCTTGAGGTCCTCCTTGTTGCTCGCCACCTCGACGAGGTTGTCGTAGAAAGTGAGGACGTCGATTGGCTTCGGGGGGATCCACGAGCGGTCCAGGCCATGCGAGTCGCACATCGGCATCATGGCCAGGATTCGGTCCCTCGCGGCGTTGTTGCAGAGCGGCACCACTTCCCGGGGAGTCCTGAACCACTCGGGGTGCGCCGGGTCGTACTTGAAGAGCTCTCGTACCATCCCACGCAGCTCCAGAGTGGTGAAGTTAAAATTAAGTCCAGGGCGCAGCCGCATGATGTCTGCCGGGCCGCCGTACAACCAGGCCGGCCTCTTCCGGTCCTGGAGAGGGGCGATGCGCCGGCGGAGGAAATCTGCGCCCACCTCGGCAACTGACAGCCGGGCCAGCCGAAGACGGAGGATCCGGACAAGCGCGATGTCGAGCTTGACGTCGTCGGAGTCTAGTTCGCTCCAATCTCTGCCGCGCGCGATAGGCGTTGTGCGCGGCGCAGTAAAGGCTTGCGGCTGGTCCTCTACAATCCAACACCACTCAGCTCGCCATTCCTCCCACTTGCCGCGGAGCTCCCCCGGCAAGTACGACCCCTTCTTCCCGAGACGGAAGACCCAAGAAATACATCCGGAGAGAGGGGCATCTGCCTCGGCTCTAGGGGTGAAAAAGTGTCTAAAGAGGGCTACGTTGGGGTGGACTCCTATGAAGTTTTCGCACATATGTGCGAAAACGGCCATGGTGAGGATGGCGTTGGGGGTGAAATCAAGCAGATGGAAGCCATACGTATTCATGATATCACAGAAGAAGTTCGAAAATGGAGGGCAGAGACCACAGTGGAAAAAGGGAGCAAAGAAGTAATACCCGCCGGGATAGTGGTCCTTGGCGGCGGCCGGGTATGCTCGGGTGCGGGGATGCGCATCGGTGCGCTTGGACCAGAACAAGTAGTACTTGTTCCAGAGTTCTTCCACACCGAGCTTCGGCGAGAAGACGACGTTCCGCTTCCGGTAAGCGATGAGCTTGGCTGCTTGCTCGGATTTCTCCTTCTTGGACTTCTCCGCTTTCCCCTTGTCGCTCTTTGGGGCCATGGCGGATGCGGCGGAAGGAAGGGGACGAAGAGCTAGGCGGCGGCGGAGCTGTGGAGGCGGAGCGCAAGAAGGAATCTTTTTGCAGGAAGAAGACGACGTAATAAGAGCACAGGGAGGGGAACCGCGCCCGCTGCCTCTGCTTTTATGGGGGAGTGGGGGGCGTTTTTCCCCTTTCCATTAAGAGATCGTGGGCACGTCCCATCCCACGGCGCCGCAATCGACGCGTGCCGTTACCGTGGGGTGCGGCGGATATGGAAGTGGATTCGGCGCGCCGCGGGCCGCGGGTGCCCGTGCACTGTTTTGGGCCTGGCCCAACAGCGCTCGGCACCGTGTGTGGCCCAGGCCCGGGGGCTCCTGTCGGTGTACTAAGGTAGGGGGACCCTAGTACCCCAACTTGTGCACGGGCAGTTGCAGCTTCCCGCGGCAAGGTTTACTGCGTGCTCGCCGGAGACCTTCCTGCCTCCTATTAAACCATTCAAAAACAAAGTATACAAAACAGAAGATCGAGACCCCGGCAAGAGGAGTTTGCCGGGAAGGCCGTACCAGGCTCAAGGCTGTTCCACTAACACAAGACCCTGGCGAGAGGAGCTTGCCAGGAAGATTAGAAGGCGTTGCCTCGGCGCTATGCGCGCCCCGGCAAGGGGCCCGGGGAGCGGCAAGTTCCCGGGCCCGGCAAGACCAAGGCCCCGGCAAGGCGCTTGTCGGGAAGGCCACGCTGTGTGCCCGCGCTCCAGCTCATCGGCCCACGCGTCGCCCTGAGGTCTAACCAGGGACGCGTGGCGGATGGCTGTGCAGCCTGGGGTACACGGTGGCACCCCACGGCGATAAATCCGTCGCCGTGGCGGACGGAGACGCTAAGGCGGGAGCTTTTGGGGTCGACGGCGACGGGCATTAAATGCCCTTGTCCCCCACTGTTAAAGTAGGTATAGACCACTGTTCTGTACTGTAGCTCCACTGTTCCCGCACTATTACAACTACCACCTCTTTTACTCTTTTACCCCTTTCTCCTACGTTGACACCTGTCGGTGACCCCTTGCACTATAAAAGGAGGCCCATGCACAACGTGGAGGGGGTTCGAAACCTAGATTACTCTCACGCACGGTGTAGCTGCTTCTTCAAGCTCCCGAGCGCTCAACTCAATACACAACCAAGCAGGAGTAGGGTTTTACGCATCCGTGCGGCCCGAACCTGGGTAAAAACTGCCCGCGCGTCTGCCTCGATCTGCTCTTTGTGCTCCCTCCGCCCTCGTACCGCACAGACAAGGGGCTCCGGTCCCATAGGTGTTCGTGGCGGACAGTTTCCCCCGACAATCATCATGCTCATGCTCATCATCATATTGACCCATAGATTGTTCATCATCAACACCTAGGTCAATTTGATAGGTATTTGCATTAGTTTGGTCAATGGAATAATAATCTTCGGAATGCAATGCAAGAGCATTTCTAACTCTAATATTGATAAGACCGGGATCACCCTTCTTTTTCATAAGATCACGAAGCTCAAAGAAGCATTTATCAAAGTTAGGATCACTAGGGTGCAACCTATCAAATTCAATAGTCTTGTGTAGAATTTCATCTAGACCTCTCATAGAGTAGTCCGGATAAAGTTCTTCCAAGAATTTCCACATAGCATAGGCACACTCAAAATTTGTAACAAGATTAAGCAAGTCATCAGGTAACCCTCTAATGATAAGATTCACAGTTCTAAGGTTACGAAGCAAATCAAGCTCTTCATCCATGGTAGGGTGCAAGGGATCAAATGGAGGCACATATGGGGTCTTAACATATTTGCACAAATTGTACACCTTAAAGATACTAAGCATTTCAGACCTCCAAGAGTTATAAAACCTTCCATCAAGAACAGGCACTCTATGGCTAACACTCCCATCCGTAGACACGTCCATCTTCCTCCAATGGTGTGTAAACCAAAGCAATGGAGACCAAAGCTCTGATACCAATTGTAGGATCGAAGAAGTAGGTCTAGAGGGGGGGTGATTAGACTACTTGACAAGATAAAATTTCTGTCTTTTATCAAGGACAGATTTTGGCAGTTTTGCAATTAAGATCAAGTCAAACAATACACTACACATGCAATTCTAGAGTATGGGCAGCGGAAAGTAAATTGCATATATAGTAAATAGAGGTGGAGAAGATCAAACGCAGTTTGGTGACACGGAGATTTTTGTCGTGGTTCCGATAGGTGGTGCTATCGTACATCCACGTTGATGGAGACTTCAACCCACGGAGGGTAACGGCTGCGCGAGTCCACGGAGGGCTCCACCCACGAAGGGTCCACGAAGAAGCAACCTTGTCTATTCCATCACGGCCTACGCCCACGGAGGACTAGCCTTACTCGGGGTAGATCTTCACGAAGTAGGCGATCTCCTTGCCCTTACAAACTTCTTGGTTCAACTCCACATCATCAAGACGGAGGCTCCCAAGCGACACCTAACCAATCTAGGAGGCACCACCCCCCAAAAGGTAATAGACGGTGTTGATGATGATGAACTCCTTGCTCTTGTGCTTCAGATGATAAACTCCCCAACACTCAACTCTCCTCACTGATATGGCTGTGGTGGAAGAAAGATTTGAGTAGAAAGCAACTTGGGAAGGCTAGAGATCAAGTTTCATATGGTAGGAATGGAATGGCTTGATCTCAACACAAGGGTAGGTGGTTCACTTCTCAGAAAGTGTATGATATGAGTGGTAGACTTTCTGATGGCTCTCCTCACGAATGAGGAGGGGGTGGAGGGGTATATATAGCCTCCACACAAAATCCAACCGTTACACACACATTTGACCAATCTCGGTCAGACCGAAGTTAAAACTCGGTTAGACCGAAAGTTCAAATATAGTGAACGTTGGGGTTTTCGGTGGGACCGAAAATACCATCTCGGTGGGACCGAAAGTGTATCTGATATGAACGTTGGAGATTTCGGTGAGACCGAGAAAGAAAACTCGGTTGGACCGATTTGAGAAAGAGCAGGAACATGCCAGAATCGGTTTGACCGAAAATGAATTATCGGTGCGACCGATTTGAGTCAAGGCAGAACCTTGCCCATTTCGGTGAGACCGATAATACAAACTCGGTCATTCCGAAATGATGTGAAGTGGTTACAGAAGGTTGGCAGTTCAGTTTCGGTGTGACCGATCTCAAACTCGGTAGGACCGATTTTTCTAGGGTTTGGAATATGGCAGAAGTGGTTCATCTCGGTGGGACTGAGTTGGAAGAATCGGTTTGTCCGAGATTACTTATGGGTGTGTATAGTAGTGAATAGTGCTGATAGTTGAAGGAGCTAAATCACTAAGCACTTGAGCAACCAGATCATCAACACAACCTCATCCCCTTTTAATAGTATTGGCTTTCCTATGGACTCAATGTGATCTTTGATCACTAAACCAGAAATGGAGTCTTGAGCTTTTGCCAATGCTTGCCTTAGCATTTGAGGGGTCCACTTCTTCAGTCATCTTGCCATACCAATGTGATTGGGTTTCCTGAAACATACTTGATAAAAGCATTAGTCCAACCACAAAGTATGTTGTCATTAATTACCAAAACCACCCGGAGAGCAAATGTGCTTTCAATCTCCCCCTTTTTGGTAATTGATGGCAACACACTGAAATTATATTGAACGAGACATCAAAGCTTATTGAAAGAAAGACAGGATTATCATGAAAGCTTTGACAAGCATGTAGTACACAGGCTCCCCCTACAAGTGTGCAAGATTTTCATAGATTATGGTTTTGGACTACCACAAGCACACAAGAGAGATAAGCAAGATGTGCTACATGCAGCTTGGCTATATGCATCAGAGCAGAAGAAAAGGAAGTGAGTGATAATGCATATGTGCATGGTGATTTCTTGCAAACAAGTATTTACAAGCAAGTCACCATCATGCACATTCTGCAAGATGCATATACTTACCTTGAGGTTCCTTGGCACTTGTACCTGAAGGGATAATCTTGGGAAAACAAGGTTAGATAACACAAGAGTATTCCTTCAACGAACTTGCAAGAACATCAAGAGTACCAAGCCAGGGAGGACATGTATAAAGAGTGTCTCATATTGAGCACAGGCTTGAATCAGCAAACATGTCTCCGAAGCTAAAAGATTTTCAATGAATTCTGAGAGATTTTGCTTTTCATAGGATATCAATTGTGACGATTCCTCTAAGTCTTCTCCCCCTAAACTAAAAGATTCCATGAGATACCAATTGTGATAACAAGGGGTGTGATGGAAAAAGCAAAATCAAAAGAATGATGCCAATTGTAATGTCCAATGTAAAACATGACAAAGCTTTGATGTGACTCTCTCCCCCTTAAGATAAGATTGCTTTTCTTCTTCCCTTAAGTCTTATCTTCTCCCCTACTCCCCCTATTCCCCCTAAGTTCTCTCCCCCTTTGACATCAAGTGCCGAAAAGGACAGCAAACTAGGTAGGACAGGAAAGATGGAAAGAAAGAAAGAAAGAAAGAAGTGGGATCCTTAAGAATCACAACAGGGCAAATAAGAACATTCATAGAGAAACAATTTGAGTTTAAATTTGAGTCCTCTCCCTCTTTAAGATTTAAAAATTTGAGTGGAGCTGCAGAAGTAGATGTCCTGGAAGATAAATCGGTGACACCGAATTAGATGGATCGGTGGGTCCGAATCCTTTTCGGTTAAACCGAAAATTTCAATCGGTGACGCCGAGTTTAACTCCAAGAAAATATTGAAATAATTCAGCTCACTTTGCAAGGGAAGTTTCAAAAGATTTGCAATGAATTTTGTAAAAGATTTTCAAGGAATTGATCAGAGCCATAAAAAGATTTCCAGAAGGATATTCACAAAGAAATATAAGAAAAGAAATAAAAGATTCCTAGATGAAGTTTTTTTTTTGTTTAAAGAGAACTCAATGAGAGAACACAAGAGAAAACAGAAAGACTCCAAAGGCATATGTACTTCATCTAGATAAAGGTCGGCGACAAAGTCACCTATGTTTGAGTATATTGACTTAGGAGTCAAATGAGGACATTTGATCATAGGTCATACTCATCGTTTAAGCTCAAAATGGGGTTGCCATTTTTCGATTAAGCATTTGATGTGATCACATCTTATGAAGCTGCTTGTACTCATGACTTTGAGTAAAGCTCCTCAAAGATGTGAAGAACATACCTTGGGCTTGTTGTTGCTTTACTCATGTAGGTAAGCTTGATGTAGGTGCTCATTGAATGTGAAGTTGGAGCGCCATTTCTACTTGTGTAGTTCATCTTCCTACAAGGGTTAGGCAAGCAAGGAAATACTCAAGAATATCCAAGATGACAAGAGTGAAGTACTAGATGTATAAGATGTCAAAAAGGATATGTGGAATTTTGTTCCTTGAACTCAACATCCCAAAGGGCTAGATACTTGGTCAATGACAAGATTACTCATGATTTGAGTGTGTGGTAATCTTGTGGAATGTAGATCATCCAAGCACCTGCAAAGAGTTAGATGCAATACAAGGAGGCAAATGTGTCCAAGACATATGATCATCATCATAAGAGAAATATCAAGGATTACTCAAGAGAGCTCAAGCCTTGCATGCATCAGAGGAGTTATCACTCCAAGTTTGAAGCATCAATGATGTTCAACTCACTCCTCAAGCGACAAAACACTTTCTCATCAAGAGGTTTTGTAAAGATATCAGCAAGTTGTTTGTCAGTGCGAACATGCCTAAGATTAATATCACCCTTGGCAATATGATCACGAATAAAATGGTGACGAACTTCAATATGCTTTGTTCGAGAATGTTGCACTGGATTGTGTCCAATCTTGATTGCACTCTCATTGTCACAAAGCAAGGGAACACGTCTCACATGTATCCCATAATCTTTAAGCGTTTGTGTCATCCATAGCAATTGAGCACAACACGAACCAGCAGCAATATATTCTGCTTCGGCAGTGGATAAAGATACCGAATTTTGTTTCTTGGAGGACCAAGATACAAGGGATCGACCAAGGAATTGACATGTACCCGAAGTTGACTTTCTATCAACCTTGTCACCGGCATAGTCCGAGTCGGAATAGCCAACAAGATCGAAAGAAGCTCTCTTAGGATACCAAATGCCAAAGTTTGGTGTGTGTATCAAGTATCTCACTATCCTTTTAACAGCTTTAAGATGACATTCTTTAGGAGCTGCTTGATATCGAGCACACATGCAAACACTCAACATTATGTCAGGACGAGAAGCACAAAGATATAGTAGAGAACCAATCATAGAACGGTAAACCCTTTGATCAACGGGTTCTCCATCCTTTGTCAAGTCATTATGTCCACTAGTAGGCATGGGGGTACTCATACCTTTGCTTTCTTGCATGTTGAACTTCTTGAAGAGATCCTTGGTGTACTTTGTTTGTGAGACAAAAGTACCCTCCTTAGATTGCTTGATTTGCAACCCAAGGAAGAATTTGAGTTCACACATCATGGACATTTCATACTTCTCCGACATGAGCTGTCCAAACTTCTTGCTAAAATGGGGTTTAGTTGAACCAAAGATAATATCATCAACATATATTTGGCACACAAATAGTTCACCATTAACCCTTTTTGTGAACAGCGTTGAGTCAATCTTTCCAATCTCAAAGCCTTTTTCAAGAAGAAAGCTAGTTAAGCATTTGTACCAAGCTCTAGGTGCTTGTTTAAGACCATAAAGAGCTTTGTGCAACTTGTAAACATGATTAGGCTTTTTGGGATTCACAAAACCGGGAGGTTGTTTAACAAATACTTCCTCCTCAATTTCACCATTTAGGAAAGCACTTTTGATATCCATTTGATAGAGAGTAATATCATGATGATTGGCATAAGCAAGAAGAATGCGAATGGACTCAAGTCTAGCAACGGGGGCATAGGTCTCACCATAGTCCATACCTTCGACTTGTGTGTAACCTTGAGCTACGAGACGAGCCTTGTTGCGGATGACTTGTCCATCTTCATCTTGCTTGTTCCGAAACACCCATTTGGTTCCAATGATGTTTTGATCATCGTTGGGCTTCTCTACCAAAGTCCATACCTTGTTCCTCTCGAAGTTGTGTAGTTCTTCGTGCATAGCGTTCACCCAATCCGGGTCTTTAAGTGCTTCTTCTACCTTCATAGGTTCAATACTAGAAATAAATGAGTAATGCTCACAAAAGTTAGCTAAGCGAGTTTTAGAGCGAGTAATTCTCCCGGAGTTGATGTCGTTCATCATTTGTTCCACGGGATGATTTTTCTTGACTCTTGCTCGGACTCGGGATAGCCTTTGTTGATGTTGTGGCTCAGTTTCCTCATCATCTTCATCTTCCTCTTCTTCTTCTTCTTCTTCGTTGTTGTTGGTGTTGTCTTGAGGTGGTGGAGAAGGAGGTTGTGGTGGATCTTCTTGTTGCATTTCCTCATCTTGGTGAGTTCCACTTGTGGAGGCCTCCATGTTGCCTTGAGGTTCACCTTGCCGTGAGGTAGGTGGCTCCACATATGTAGATGAGGTACTCTCCTTCACCTCCATGGGACGGATCTTCCCGATAGATAAATCTTGGATTGCTTCCGATGGGTCCTTGTCTCCTACATCAATAGGCATTTGCTCTATTTGCGAGCCATTAGATTCATCAAACTTCACATCTACCGTCTCTTCAACCTTTCGGGTGAAATTATTGTAGACACGGTAGGTGTGGGAGTTTGATCCATAACCAAGAAGAAAGCCTTCATGAGATTTAGGAGCAAATTTAGACCGACGATGCTTATCAAGGATATAGCATTTTGAACCAAAGACACGAAAGTATCCCACTTGGGGTTTGTTACCGGTGAGAAGCTCGTATGATGTCTTGCCAAGGAGCTTATGAAGATAAAGCCTGTTGATGGCATGACAAGCTGTCTCGACGGCTTCTCCCCAAAAGTGCTTCGGTGTCTTGTATTCATCAAGCATCGTTCTTGCCATCTCTATGAGCGTTCGGTTCTTCCTCTCAACAACTCCATTTTGTTGAGGCGTGTACGTAGCCGAGAACTCATGTAGAATTCCTTCCTCATCGAGAAAAGACTCTACATTGGCGTTCTTGAACTCCGTTCCGTTGTCACTCCGAACTTTCTTGATCTTCACCTCAAATTGATTTTGGGCCTTTTTGGCAAAGGTCTTGAAGATCCTCTGAACCTGCGATTTATCATCAAGGAAAAATACCCACGTAAATCTGGAATAATCATCAACTATAACTAGACCCAAGGAGTTACCACCAAGGCTTTTGTAAGCATTGGGACCGAAGAGATCCATATGAAGAAGCTCAAGCGGTCTCCTTGTGGTCATGATGTTTTTCACGGGATGACTTCCACCAACTTGTTTTCCTGCTTGACAAGCACTACAGAGTCTGTCTTTGTCAAAGAAAACATCTTTAACACCAAGAATATGATCACCTTTGATCAGCTTGTCTAGATTACGCATACCAACATGTCCTAGCCTTCTATGCCATAACCAACCTTTAGAAGATTTAGCAATGAAACAAGCTCTAGGTTGGGCTTTCTTAGTGAAATCAACAATATATAGATCACCTCTACGAATACCAGTAAAAACCATGTTTTGATTATCACGACGAAAGACTTGGCAATCTACTTTGGTGAATAGCACATTGAATCCAAAGTCAGCTAATCTGGACACGGAAAGTAAATTGTATCCAAGAGATTCTACAAGCATGACATTTTGAATAGAGCTATCATGAGATATGGCCACCTTACCAAGGCCAAGAACCTTACCCTTGGAGTTGTCTCCAAAAGTCACATACTTGCGTGGACCATCGTTCTTTGCAAGCTCTCGAAACATGTCTTTGTCTCCGGTCATGTGATCGGTGCATCCACTGTCAAGAATCCACTCTTTTCCACCAGACAAGTAGTCTCTCATATTTGCCATGAGATTGAGACTCTTCATGACTTTGTCTAGCTCGGTGTCCGAATCAGAGTAATCATCATCATGCTCATGCTCATCATCATATTGACCCATAGATTGTTCATCATCAACACCTAGGTCAATTTGATAGGTATTTGCATTAGTTTGGTCAATGGAATAATAATCTTCGGAATGCAATGCAAGAGCATTTCTAACTCTAATATTGATAAGACCGGGATCACCCTTCTTTTTCATAAGATCACGAAGCTCAAAGAAGCATTTATCAAAGTTAGGATCACTAGGGTGCAACCTATCAAATTCAATAGTCTTGTGTAGAATTTCATCTAGACCTCTCATAGAGTAGTCCGGATAAAGTTCTTCCAAGAATTTCCACATAGCATAGGCACACTCAAAATTTGTAACAAGATTAAGCAAGTCATCAGGTAACCCTCTAATGATAAGATTCACAGTTCTAAGGTTACGAAGCAAATCAAGCTCTTCATCCATGGTAGGGTGCAAGGGATCAAATGGAGGCACATATGGGGTCTTAACATATTTGCACAAATTGTACACCTTAAAGATACTAAGCATTATAGACCTCCAAGAGTTATAAAACCTTCCATCAAGAACAGGCACTCTATGGCTAACACTCCCATCCGTAGACACGTCCATCTTCCTCCAATGGTGTGTAAACCAAAGCAATGGAGACCAAAGCTCTGATACCAATTGTAGGATCGAAGAAGTAGGTCTAGAAGGGGGGGGGGTGATTAGACTACTTGACAAGATAAAATTTCTGTCTTTTATCAAGGACAGATTTTGGCAGTTTTGCAATGAAGATCAAGTCAAGTAACACACTACACATGCAATTCTAGAGTATGGGCAGCGGAAAGTAAATTGCATATATAGTAAATGGAAGTGGAGAAGATCAAACGCAGTTTGGTGACACGGAGATTTTTGTCGTGGTTCCGATAGGTGGTGCTATCGTACATCCACGTTGATGGAGACTTCAACCCACGGAGGGTAACGGCTGCGCGAGTCCACGGAGGGCTCCACCCACGAAGGGTCCACGAAGAAGCAACCTTGTCTATTCCATCACGGCCTACGCCCACGGAGGACTAGCCTTACTCGGGGTAGATCTTCACGAAGTAGGCGATCTCCTTGCCCTTACAAACTTCTTGGTTCAACTCCACATCACGACGGAGGCTCCCAAGCGACACCTAACCAATCTAGGAGGCACCACCCCCCAAAAGGTAATAGACGGCGTTGATGGTGATGAACTCCTTGCTCTTGTGCTTCAAGTGATAAACTCCCCAACACTCAACTCTCCTCACTGATATGGCTGTGGTGGAAGAAAGATTTGAGTGGAAAGCAACTTGGGAAGGCTAGAGATCAAGTTTCATATGGTAGGAATGGAATGGCTTGATCTCAACACAAGGGTAGGTGGTTCACTTCTCAGAAAGTGTGTGGTAGAAGTGGTGGTACTTTCTGATGGCTCTCCTGTCGAATGAGGAGGGGGTGGAGGGGTATATATAGCCTCCACACAAAATCCAACCGTTACACACACATTTGACCAATCTCGGTCAGACCGAAGTGAAAACTCGGTTAGACCGAAAGTTCAAATATAGTGAACGTTGGGATTTTCGGTGGGACCGAAAATACCATCTCGGTGAGACCGAAGTGAGTCAAAGGTTAGGGTTTGCCATCTCGGTGAGACCGAAAATATAAACTCGGATATTCCGAATTGATGTCAACTGATCACAGAAGGTTGGCAGCCCTTTTTCGGTGAGACCGAAACTCAGAATCGGTGTGACCGAGAATTTAGGGTTTGGAGAAACAACTGAAGTGGTTCATCTCGGTGGGACTGAGTTGGAGAAATCGGTGTGACCGAGATTACTTATGGGTGTGTGTTAAGTAGTGAATAGTGCTGATAGTTGAGGGAGTTAGATCACCAAGCACTTGAGCAACAAGATCATTAACACAACCTCATCCCCTTTTGATAGTATTGGCTTTCCTATGGACTCAATGTGATCTTTGATCACTAAACCAAAAATGGAGTCTTGAGCTTTTGCCAATGCTTGTCTTAGCATTTTGAGGGGTCCACTTCTTCAGACATTTCCATACCCACATCATCGAACTTTTCTGAAATGATTCTCAAGAGAATATTAGTTCAATGATATATATGTTGTTATTAATTACCAAAACCACCCGGGGATTAGTTGCACTTTCAGATGCTTATCAAGGATATAGCATTTTGAACCAAAGACACGAAAGTATCCCACTTGGGGTTTGTTACCGGTGAGAAGCTCGTATGATGTCTTGCCAAGGAGCTTATGAAGATAAAGCCTGTTGATGGCATGACAAGCTGTCTCGACGGCTTCTCCCCAAAAGTGCTTCGGTGTCTTGTATTCATCAAGCATCGTTCTTGCCATCTCTATGAGCGTTCGGTTCTTCCTCTCAACAACTCCATTTTGTTGAGGAGTGTACGTAGCCGAGAACTCATGTAGAATTCCTTCCTCATCGAGAAAAGAGTCTACATTGGCGTTCTTGAACTCCGTTCCATTGTCACTCCGAACTTTCTTGATCTTCACCTCAAATTGATTTTGGGCCTTTTTGGCAAAGGTCTTGAAGATCCTCTGAACCTGCGATTTATCATCAAGGAAAAATACCCACGTAAATCTGGAATAATCATCAACTATAACTAGACCAAAGGAGTTACCACCAAGGCTTTTGTAAGCATTGGGACCGAAGAGATCCATGTGGAGAAGCTCAAGCGGTCTCCTAGTGGTCATGATGTTTTTCACGGGATGACTTCCACCAACTTGTTTTCCTGCTTGACAAGCACTACAAAGTCTATCTTTGTCAAAGAGAACATCTTTAACACCAAGAATATGATCACCTTTGATCAGCTTGTCTAGATTACGCATACCAACATGTCCTAGCCTTCTATGCCATAACCAACCTTTAGAGGATTTAGCAATGAAACAAGCTCTAGGTTGGGCTTTCTTAGTGAAATCAACAATGTATAGATCACCTCTACGAATACCAGTAAAAGCCATGTTTTGATTATCACGACGAAAGACTTGGCAATCTACTTTGGTGAATAGCACATTGAATCCAAAGTCAGCTAATCTAGATACGGAAAGTAAATTGTATCCAAGAGATTCTACAAGCATGACATTTTGAATAGAGCTATCATGAGATATGGCCACCTTACCAAGGCCAAGAACCTTACCCTTGGAGTTGTCTCCAAAAGTCACATACTTGCGTGGGCCATCATTTTTTGCAAGCTCTCGAAACATGTCTTTGTTTCCGGTCATGTGATCGGTGCATCCACTATCAAGAATCCACTCTTTTCCACCAGACAAGTAGTCTCTCATATTTGCCATGAGATTGAGACTCTTCATGACTTTGTCTAGCTCGGTGTCCGAATCAGAGTAATCATCATCATGCTCATGCTCATCATCATATTGACCCATAGATTGTTCATCATCAACACCTAGGTCAATTTGATAGGTATTTGCATTAGTTTGGTCAATGGAATAATAATCTTCGGAATGCAATGCAAGAGCATTTCTAACTCTAATATTGATAAGACCGGGATCACCCTTCTTTTTCATAAGATCACGAAGCTCAAAGAAGCATTTATCAAAGTTAGGATCACTAGGGTGCAACCTATCAAATTCAATAGTCTTGTGTAGAATTTCATCTAGACCTCTCATAGAGTAGTCCGGATAAAGTTCTTCCAAGAATTTCCACATGGCATAGGCACACTCAAAATTTGTAACAAGATTAAGCAAGTCATCAGGTAACCCTCTAATGATAAGATTCACAGTTCTAAGGTTACGAAGCAAATCAAGCTCTTCATCCATGGTAGGGTGCAAGGGATCAACAGGAGGCACATAGGGGGTCTTAACATATTTGCACAAATTGTACATTTTAAAGATACTAAGCATTTCAGACCTCCAAGAGTTATAAAACCTTCCATCAAGAACAGGCACTCTATGGCTAACACTCCCATCCGTAGACACGTCCATCTTCCTCCAATGGTGTGTAAACCAAAGCAATGGAGACCAAAGCTCTGATACCAATTGTAGGATCGAAGAAGTAGGTCTAGAGGGGGGGGTGATTAGACTACTTGACAAGATAAAATTTCTGTCTTTTATCAAGGACAGATTTTGGCAGTTTTGCAATGAAGATCAAGTCAAGTAACTCACTACACATGCAATTCTAGAGTATGGGCAGCGGAAAGTAAATTGCATATATAGTAAATGAAAGTGGAGAAGATCAAACGCAGTTTGGTGACACGGAGATTTTTGTCGTGGTTCCGATAGGTGGTGCTATCGTACATCCACGTTGATGGAGACTTCAACCCACGGAGGGTAACGGCTGCGCGAGTCCACGGAGGGCTCCACCCACGAAGGGTCCACGAAGAAGCAACCTTGTCTATTCCATCACGGCCTACGCCCACGGAGGACTAGCCTTACTCGGGGTAGATCTTCACGAAGTAGGCGATCTCCTTGCCCTTACAAACTTCTTGGTTCAACTCCACATCACGACGGAGGCTCCCAAGCGACACCTAACCAATCTAGGAGGCACCACCCCCCAAAAGGTAATAGACGGTGTTGATGGTGATGAACTCCTTGCTCTTGTGCTTCAAGTGATAAACTCCCCAACACTCAACTCTCCTCACTGATATGGCTGTGGTGGAAGGAAGATTTGAGTGGAAAGCAACTTGGGAAGGCTAGAGATCAAGTTTCATATGGTAGGAATGGAATGGCTTGATCTCAACACAAGGGTAGGTGGTTCACTTCTCAGAAAGTGTGTGGTAGAAGTGGTGGTACTTTCTGATGGCTCTCCTCACGAATGAGGAGGGGGTGGAGGGGTATATATAGCCTCCACACAAAATCCAACCGTTACACACACATTTGACCAATCTCGGTCAGACCGAAGTGAAAACTCGGTTAGACCGAAAGTTCAAATATAGTGAACGTTGGGATTTTCGGTGGGACCGAAAATACCATCTCGGAGAGACCGAAAGTGTTACAGATATGAACGTTGGAGATTTCGGTGAGACCGAGAAAGAAAACTCGGTTGGACCGATTTGAGAAAGAGTAGGAACATGCCAGAATCGGTTTGACCGAAAATGAATTATCGGTGCGACCGATTTGAGTCAAGGCAGAACCTTGCCCAATTCGGTGAGACCGATAATGCAAACTCGGAAATTCCGAAATGATGTGAAGTGGTTACAGAAGGTTGGCAGTTCAGTTTCGGTGTGACCGATCTCAAACTCGGTAAGACCGATTTTCCTAGGGTTTTGGAATATGGCTGAAGTGGTTCATCTCGGTGGGACTGATTTGAAAGAATCGGTGTGACCGAGATGTTAGGGTTTGGAATATGGCAGAAGTGGTTCATCTCGGTGGGACAGAGTTGGTTTGACCGAGATTACTTATGGGTGTGTGTTAAGTAGTGAATAGTGCTGATAGTTGAGGGAGTTAGATCACCAAGCACTTGAGCAACCAGATCATCAACACAACCTCATCCCCTTTTAATAGTATTGGCTTTTCCTATGGACTCAATGTGATCTTTGATCACTAAACCAAAAATGGAGTCTTGAGCTTTTGCCAATGCTTGCCTTAGCATTTTGAGGGGTCCACTTCTTCAGTCATCTTCCCATACCAAAGTGATTGGCTTTCCTGAAACATACTTGATAAAAGCATTAGTCCAACCACAGAGTATGTTGTCATTAATTACCAAAACCACCCGGAGAGCAAATGTGCTTTCAGGCTCACGAGGAAACCATTAATAAAATGGAAGGACATAGTCGAGACTATGCCGATGAGATATCGGATCTCTCTAACGCCCTAGAGGAAGAGTGTGGTCTTCGTTTGGCTCTTGAGGAGTCACACAATGATGGTCATGCTAAATTAAAGAAAGATCTTGATCATGCTTTAGTTGTCTCTCGCGTCCTTAACTCCAAGAAGGCAAAACTTGAGGTTAACCATGCTAAACTCAAAGAGGAGTTTGACATACTTGACAAGGCTCACAAGGCCTTGAAAGGTATGCATGCTACTCTCAAAGAGTATCATGATCAACTCCAAGTTTCGCTAACCAAGGGAAAGGCTATCTTTCCTCGCATGGTTTTAATTGATAATGCAAATGCTACTAACCCGTGTTGCGAGCATGTGCACCTTGTTGAAGAAAATGCCGAGTTGAAGAAGCAACTTGAGAAAGGCCTTGTGACTTGCATACAAGGTGAGAAGAACCTCAACACCCTTTTGAGCAATCAAAAGGAGGTTGTGGCAAAGGAAGGAATTGGGTTTGTCCTTAAGCCTAAGAAGAAGAAGAATGACAAGACAAAGCAACCACCCCCTCTCCGACAATCGTTTGTGAAAGAAGGAGAGGGCACGTCAAAGAAGAAGAAAAGTGGTGGTGTCAAGAAAAACTCCACCATACCATCAAACATGGCCGGCGACTTTAATCCTTCATATGTTTTATGCCGTGCTAGTGATGGTCATGTGTTTGCTAAATTTGTTGGTTCTTCATATGAGTACATTGAATGGTCCATTTGGGTTCCTAAGACCCTTGTTACTAACCTCAAAGGACCCATTACCAAATGGGTACCTAAATCCAAGTATTGATCTATTGTAGGAGTTTGCTTCCGGTGGGGGATCATGGTTGCTCGATAGCGGAGCCACAAATCATATGACCGGAAGCAAAGATTTGGTGGTGGTCGTGCATCTCGGTTCATCTATGGCCACCAACGTCGAATGGGGTGATGCTTCATCTTCTAAGGTATTGGGACTTGGCAAGGTTGTTATCTCTCAGGATCTCACGATCGAGAAAGTCATGCTTGTTGAGTCCCTTGCATACAATTTACTTTCTGTTCGTTAACTTGCACTCATGGGCTTTGCTACATTCTTTGATATTGATACCGTGGCCCTCTTGTGGAGCAAGACTCTTAAAGTAGCTTATGTTGGGCATGTCGAGAACGGCCTTTATGTGGTTAACTTCTCGAAGCAACCCACTAAGGTCGCGACATGCCTAATGGCTAAAGTTGATGTGGGATGGCTTTGGCATCGCCGGTTGGCCCACGTCAATATGAGATCTTTGCAAAGTCTTCTCAAGGGGGACCATGTCCGAGGACTAACAAATGTTAGCTTTGCCAAAGATCGTGCTTGCAGGGCTTGCATTGAAGGAAAGATACATGAGAAGGCTCACCCTCCCACGACTATCATCTACTCAAAGAGACCCCTAGAGCTCCTCCACATGGACCTCTTTGGGCCTCCATCCTTTGATAGCCTTGGGGGTAGAAAGTACTGCTTGGTGATTGTGGATGATTACTCAAGATACACCTGGGTATAGTTCTTCAAGAAGAAGAGTGACACCCAACAAACTGTCATCAACTTTGCAAATGATGCTCAACGACAACATGAAGCAAAGATTTTGATGATCAGAAGTGACAACGGCACCGAGTTCAAGAACTACACCTTGGATGAGTTTCTTGGTGATGAGGGGATCAAACATCAATATGCAGCTCCATATACCCCTCAACAAAACGGTGTAGCGGAGAGAAAGAACCGAACTCTAATGGATGCGGCAAGAACCATGATGGCTGAATTCAAATCTCCATACAACTTTTGGGCCGAAGCCATCAACACCGCTTGCTGATGTCTACACACGCTTCTATTCTTGTAGACTATGTTGGGCCTCCAAGCACAGAGGTTTGTAGGACAGCAGCAATTTCCCTCAAGTGGATGACCTAAGGTTTATCGAACTCAGGGAAGTAGAGGTTGAAGATGGTCTCTCTCAAGCAACCCTGCAACTAAGATACAAGAAGTCTCTTGTGTCACCAACACACCTAATACAACTAGGAGTTGTATAGGTGCACTAGTTCGGCGAAGAGATGGTAAAATATGGATGATAGGAGTGGCAAAGCAAAGTAATATAAATCTGTAATAAAAAGTGCAGCAAGCAAACAAGTGGTAAACGTGAGCACAAATGGTATTGCAATGGTGGAAACAAGGCCTAGGCTTCATACTTTCACTAGTGGCAACTCCCAACAACATTAACATAATCAAATCACATGATATTTCCCATAAAACATGCACTCGGAGGTCATTCCTTTGTGGTCAAGAGAGGACGAGAATTATGTAGGGCTACAAAAGCACACCTCTAAGTTCGTAGTTGTCAATCTATGGATTTCCCAATGTCACTGCGGCCATCCAAAGAGAGTACCACAATCACCACAACATATCTCAAGGATAGTCAAAGACAAGCACCAAGAGACTCTCAATCTTCAATCAACACACAAAAGAGGAAATCACTCATGAAAATATTCTTCTAATCCATGTCCAATAGACCGCTGTCACCTTTGTCTCGGAGATTATACTAGATAAAGACAAGTGAGTACATCAATCAAATACATAGAGGAAGGGGAAATATCATGGGATCACCCTAGATTGACATAGCCTATGATCACAACGGAGATCACATCATGGGAGAGAGAATTGACCACATAGCTACTGGTAGGAACCTCTGCCCCGAGGAGGAACTACTCCCGCATCATGGAGGGAGGAAGCAACGTCGATGGAGATGAATCCGGGGGCACTTCCCCGTCCCGGCAGGATGCCGGCACAGGAATTCTGGTCCCCCGAAACTTGGTGGCGATGGCGGCGGAGATCGGAATAGCTTCTGGAGAAAAGGGTTCCGGAATCAGGGTTTCCGCGACGGGAGGTAAATATATGCCAAAGGGGGGCAACCAGAGGCGGAGCTGGGGCCCCAGGCGCCCCCCCCCCCTGGCGCGGCCAGGGGTGGGGCCGCGCCAGGTGGCCGCCTGGGCCCCCCTGGCTCCCCTCTCGCCCTACTTTGGTTATTCGCAAAGCTTCATGTACGCTGATTTTTCCTGTATTTTTTCCGGAATTTTTGGGGCACTTTTAATATGGGGGAAACCTGAAATAGAAAAACAGCAGAAAACAGAAACTGGCACTGGGGTGCACTGAGTTAATAGGTTAGTCCAAATATGATCAAAAGTGTATGAAAGTGTATCAAAAGCATAGCAATATGACCCAAAACATGCATGGAGCAAGCAGAAATTATAGATACGTTTGGAACGTATCAACATCCCCAAGCTTAATTCCTGCTCGTCCTCGAGTAGGTACATGATAACAAGCATAATTTATGTGGTGACATGCTACCAAAGAGTCTTTCACAATCACATGACAAATGCTTATTGAGATAATGAATCTTTAGTAATTAAGTTGCCTCATGAGAATATCACAAAGAACTGACAGTTTACAATATGATACTGAAACACCCAATAAATTTGTAGTGAGCATGGTGTGCAAACATGACAAAGTGATACCTCGCTTGCCCCCTTTAGTGAAGCAAAACATAAATGCAGGAGCACCTCCGAAGTTTAAGTGACGACTAGATACAATGATTTCAGAATAAGCGATATCACAATCATGCAGAAGACAATGGTACTTTGGGACAATGCACATTACACTCAGAATGACAATCATGCTCTCAATAGTTGGTGCTTTGAAGAAAGAAGGTGGAGACTCTCGAACCGTGGATTTTGATGGCAAGGTTGAAAACTCGTGGCTGGAAGCAAAGACTTAACTAGTACCATAGCTCGTGGTTTTAAAAACAGAGATAAAAAGCTTTTGGGAGGTGCATAATTCGTCAACGAATGCTAGTAGATAACCCAATTACTTCTTATGCTGGACAAGTTTCGAGGAACGGCTCCCACGCGGGGATGATCACATCCCCTTAATCTCCTTTGTTTATCACTGCCAGAGTTTTCTGATTTCTCATGAACAAAGCGTGAAGGAGGGTTTGCTTGTTGCTATTATATTTTGTGAGCTGGGCGCACTCATGCGAGTCCCTCCTCGTATTAGGGGTTTTGCAGATTAGACATGCAATCCCGGGGTAAAATTTTGTCCAACATAAGAAGATCATGAATTACCTACTACTTCCTCATGAGCTAAAACAGAGGCACAAAAGAGAAATGCTTTTGAATAATTTTGAGATGGTACAAGAAAGTCTTCGTTAGGAATGACAAGTAAATACCATATATAGGAAGGTATGGTGGACTCATATGGCATAACTGGTTTCAAGGATTTTGGATGCACAAGCAGTCAGTCCGCTTAGTACAGGTGAAGGCTAGCAAAAGACTGGGAGCGACCAACTAAGAGAGCAATGACGGCCATAATCATGCAGAGCGACAAAGCAACATTGAATCGGGCATGGAAGTTATATCACTACTCTGAAATTAAAGATCATCAAGGCTTGATAGACTTTCTTTACAGTCTTAAATATGCGTGAGCATATGCCAAGTCAATCAAAATAAATTCTTGGAGGAAGATATCACTAAACCATACCACATCATAGGCAAACAAATCATGCTGGTACTTCAATAACACATTAAGAACCCCCAGCTATTTGAGACTAACCATAAGAAAACATGAACTACTAAGCACCATTATGCACATAGCATTTTTATCATAGACATATCAACCAGTGCCACAGAAGCCAACTCTCTTAACAAGATAAGCATGATAACTCAAGAGAGTTCCAGAAGCAACAACCTAAACAAAAGATCTTAAAAAGATAAGCATGAAAACTAAGAGCTAAGCATGACAGCAGCTATGAAAAGATAAAGAACACACACAAGAAGATACGGATGCAAGCCTATGTTGTGTTCTACAGTGGAGTGGAGCGTGTTTCTCTCCCAAACAATGAAGGCTAGGATCCAACTTGTTAAGAACAGCAAGTAAAACTAAAGAAAACTAAAAAGGAAACTAAGAGCAAGACGCTCCAAGCATAGCACATAACACATGAAGTGATAAAAATATAGTGGAACGAAAGACGAACTGATAATTGTTGATGGAGAAGGGGATGCATGGGGGCATCCCCAAGCTTAGACGCTTGAGTCTTCTTGAATATTTCTTGGGGGTGCACGGGGGCATCCCCAAGCTTGAGCGTTTGACCCTCCTGAATCTTCTTTTATCATCTTCCCTCGCACACTTGAAAACTCTTCATACATAACTCATCATAATCTGATTAGCGAGGTTAGTACCCACAATAAAATAATTTTTCCCTACTGGAAATAAATATAATCTTGAAGAGCTACTGTTTCTCAAGATTGCCAAAAGGTTTTTGCAAAGAAAAAGCAAGCTCGAGGTTTGCAAAACGAAGAAAAGGCAAAACAGGACAAAATCTGTGAAAAACAGACCAGCAGGTAGTAAATAATTTTTTCGGGGCACTTCTGCAACTCAAATAAAAAAACTCACAACAGACGCTCGAAAGCCAATTGTATAGAGCACGCTGTCAAAAAAATTCAGATCAAAAAGATGATCTGTTGATTTTATTCGAGTTTTTCTGTCCAAGGACAGAATCTGTTTTTTGGACAGCACGTCACAACTTTTGAACTTTCTTGCAATCGGAGGCTAAACTTGGCACAAAGCTAAAAATCAAAGATACAATGATGATGCTACTGTAGTAACAAACATCAAGACCACTAAAAACTGAAAGAACAAACTGAAAGCAAAGATAACAAGGGTTGTCTCCCTAGAGCACTTTCTTTATAGCCATAAAGATAGGCTTAAGACTTTAATGATGCTCTCGTAGGAATAAGAGTTGAAGAACAAAAGAGAGCGAAGCAAATACCAAACACATTTAAGCCTAACATGCTTCCTATGCATAGGAATATTGCAATAGAATAATTCATTGAAGCACAAAGCAATAAGCATAGGAAGACAAAACAAGTGCAGCTACAAAACCTTCAACGTAAAGAGAGGGAACTTGATATTATTGAAATATCTATAAGCATATGTTCCCTTCTCATAACAATTTTCAGTGGGATCACAAATAAACTCAACAATATAAGCATCACATAAAGCATTGTTACCATGATCCACATGCAAAAAGGTACTCTTACTCTCCACATAAGCATAATCTTTCTCATTGGTAATAGTGGGAGTAGGACTATCATAAACAACTTGAACACTATAGATTAATTGTGTATTAGGAAGATGGTGTTCAACAAGGGAGTAATTCCCTCCATGATTATGACAAGTTTCATAAGGATAATTTCTCCTTATGTCATAGGTACCTTTATAATCACTATAGATTGGAGTTATAACATCGTCATAGAAGAGAAGAGCATTATCATTGCTAGCAACTATATTTGTAAACATGTTGTCTTTATTCTTACTAGCAAAAGAATTATCAATTATCACATCACTAGTGGGTAAAGGATTTGCAATCCTATCATCCCCAAGCTTAGAGCTTTCCATATCATCACTTTCAGAGTTGGTACCAAAAAGATTTTCAAGATCATAAGTAGCATTATCATCATATTCCCAATCACAATAAGTAACATGCATATCATAATCAAAATCATCTTCAATAGTACCTACGGACGTATCATCAAGATGATAATTAAGGCAATAAACTTCACCTTCTTCTTTAAACTTACAACCGTTAGGATAAAAGTTGATGGGAGGAATATGCTCAGGCCAGGTTGATACCCATTCTTCTTCCTTCTTGCTCCTCTTCCTCCTCCTCTTCTTTTTCTTCTTCTTCACCTTAGGAGGGAGTGGTTGGAGATGAAGCTTCTCCTCATATCCTGGTTTATCATTAGAAACAATAGGGGAAACTTGGGAGAAACTCTCCTTTTTATTAGCAGAAATATAGGAGACATTTTGTAGGATCAAAAGTATGTCTAGAGGGGGGGTGATTAGACTACTTGTAAATATAAAAATTCTGCCTTTTGACAAAGAACGGTTTTTGGCAGATTCACAATTATGATCAAGTCAAGCATCACCCTGCACATGCAATTCTAGAGTATAGGCAGCGGAAAGTAAATTGCACATGTAGTAAAGAGAGGTGGAGAAGATCAAACGCAATTTGGAGACGCAATGATTTTTCCCGTGGTTCCGATAGGTGGTGCTATCGTACATCCACGTTGATGGAGACTTCAACCCACGGAGGGTAACGGCTGCGCGAGTCCACGGAGGGCTCCACCCACGAAGGGTCCACGAAGAAGCAACCTTGTCTATTCCATCATGGCCTACGCCCACGGAGGGCTAGCCTTACTCGGGGTAGATCTTCACGAAGTAGGCGATCTCCTTGCCCTTACAAACTTCTTGGTTCAACTCCACATCTCGACGACGGAGGCTCCCAAGCGACACCTAACCAATCTAGGAGGCACCACCCTCCAAAAGGTAATAGATGTTGTAGATGATGATGAACTCCTTGCTCTTGTGCTTCAAATGATAATCTCCCCAACACTCAACTCTCCTCACTGATTTGGCAGTGGTGGAAGAAAGGATTGAGTGGAAAGCAACTTGGGAAGGTTAGAGATCAAGCTTCATATGGTGGGAGTGGAGCAACTTGATCTCAACACAAGGGTAGGTGGTTCTCTTCTCAGAAATGTAAGGTAGGAGTGGTAGTTCTTTCTGATGGCTCTCTCCACGAATGAAGAGGGGGTGGAGGGGTATAAATAGCCTCCACACAAAATCCAACCGTTACACACATTTGAGCAATCTCAGTGGGACCGAAGTGGACAACTCGGTGAGACCGAAAGTTCAAATAATGTGAACGTTGGGGTTTTCGGTGGGACCGAAAATACAATCTCGGTTAGTCCGATTCGTGCAATGACAAGAGCATGCCAGTTTCGGTGGGACCGACTTCATCATATCAGTGACAACGATATGATGACAGAAGGTTACAGAACCTTGGCAACTCATGTTTCGGTGAAACCGATTTCAGAATCGGAAAATCCGAGTTTACTAGGGTTTGGCTTATGGCTGAGGTGGTTCATCTCGGTGTGACTGAGTTTGGAATATCGGTGGGACCGAGATTACTTATGAGTGTATATGGCAGTGAAGTTGCTGATAGTTTAGGAGATGTATCACTAAGCACTTGAGCAACCAGATCATCATCATAACCTCATCCCCTTTTAATAGTATTGGCTTTTCCTATGGACTCAATGTGATCTTGGATCACTAAACCAAAAATGGAGTCTTGAGCTTTTGCCAATGCTTGCCTTAGCATTTTGAGGGGTCCACTTCTTCAGTCCTTGCCATACCCATATCACTGAACTTCTCTGAAATGATTCTCAAGTAACTATTAGTTCAATGATATATATGTTGTTATTAATT
>LR738711.1:842042949-842069358 GCA_902687465.1 Secale cereale
ATAGGAATAGCATATGATAAGCATTAAGCACACATTAAAGCATAGTACGACCAAGCACTCATTAAGGTAGCATCAAACGGAGTATCAAGCACACTGAATGTCTCGAAAACCAAAAGTATCTCAAAGAAACCGCAAAAGAACGAAAGAGCACTCTCTCTCTCGAAGCCCTATGATCTATACAATTTCTCCCCCTTTGGCAACAAGTTACCAAAAAGTTCGAAAAAGCATAGAGCTAAACGTCACTGTGGACTCTGCTGGCGGCTCCCGTCTGGGTTGATGTCGGAGTAGATATGACAGCATCGGCGAAGACTTCAGCTGATGTCTGTGCTGGAGGAGTGGACACTGGAGCTGTAGTAACTGCTGGAACTGTGGGAGGTGCTGAAGCTGTAGTCCTGGTGTCAGTCACTGGAATAGCAGCTGATCGGGATCCTTTGGGAACCGGAGCAGTCTGTCGATGAGAATCCTGGACTAAGTCATCCTGCATAAGCTCTGCCTTGTCCTGCTTTGCTTCCTCAATGTCTGCCTCAAGCTTGTTGACGGTCACTTGTACTTCAGTCAGCTTCACGTCCAGATCGTGGATCTTCTCGTCAACAATCCTCTCTAAGCTCTCCTGAGACTGTTCAATGCTGGCCAGGTGTTGTTCAATCCTTTGAGTAGCTTCAAGAATTTGCTCTCCGAAACTCTTTGGTTTAGCTGCTGCTGCTGCTGCTTTGTCAGCTTTGGCTTTCTTAGCAGCTTCGATCTTGGCTTGACCTTCAACAGATGTCGGATCCTCCTCATCCATCACAACAACATTGTCTTCATGCTCTGGCTGCAGCGGTAAGTGTTTTCTATCCAACAAGAATTTGCCCGTGCCAAACTTGGCATTGATAAGCATCTGAATCTGCGGGGCAAATCCACATGACCTTTTCTGGTCAGCTACAGTCCTCTTAATGGTCTCTACCATTAAGTCCATCACCTTGAAAGGTGCTTTCTCATCAAGTATATGCAGCATGTTGATAGAATATCCTCTGATCATGCGATGATCTCCAGACTTGGGCATCAAGGTATGCCTCAAAATGGTATTAGTGGTAGGTAAGCCTGCCTGGAGATGGTAGACTGAGCCGAGCTTCCAGACTTCCAAATCCTCTGCTGGAATCTCTTTGTACATGTTCTTCATGGATTCATGATTCTTCTTTGGAATCCCATATACATCAATATCATCTTCTCGTTGCACTGGAGCATTCAGAATTTCTGCCCATTCTTCAACAGAAGAAGAAAACCTTTGACCTTCAGTCATCCACGTAATCTTTCCATCAGGATAGAAGTGAGCTGTGGCATAGAATTGCATTATCATCTCATCGTTCCAACTGGTCAATTTCTGACCTACAAAATCTGCAACTCCACATGCATTGAAGCTTTCATGCACATGTGGAAAGAAATCTCTGTGCTCTTCGCTGTCAATGTATTCCCAGTCAACATATCTGGTGTCTGCAACTATGGGCTTCTTGTCCATCAGCACGGTCTCATAGAAGTCCTGCTGCTCTCTAGTGTGAAATCTGGGATCTACAGCAGTTCTTCTCCTCACGGCATATGGGTCAGTTTGTCTCCATAGCCTGAGACCTCTATCTTTCCTTGCCTTCATATCCTCAGCTTGAGGATGAGCATCATTATGGAGTGGCAGTTTTGGACGAAGTTTCAGCAACACTTGTCCTTCATCATCAGACTCAGCTGGTGGCACATCATCCTTGTTCTTTTCAGACGCTGGAATGTTTCTGATGGTCCTTTTGGGCTTGGCAGCAGGCTTTGCTGGAGCTGCCTTAGCTGGAGCAAATTTCTTGGGCTTTGATGTGGCTCCAGCCTTAATGGCATCACCCATGAGCTTCTGCTTCTGAGGTGGAGGCTGGGGTGCTTCCTCATCCTCATCCTCGACTGCTGCATCTGCATGAGAATCAGTATACACTACCCTCTTTCTCTTGGAGGTTTTCTTCACTTTGCTTGCAGCTGCCTCTCCCAAATTCAGCTTCTTAGCAACAGTTGACTGCTTGACTTTGTTGGTGCCCTTCTTAGATTGCTGACCTTGTTGCTCTTTGGCAACAACCTTCCTTTTAGGCTTGGAGGTCACCTCTTCCTCAACAATGAAATCTGAATCCTCATCATCGGAATTCTTCTCCTTTCTAGCTCTGGTGGCTGCAGGAGGCATGCCACTTGGTATACTCCTCTCACCATCATCAGATGAGCTACTAGGATCTGGACTAGTGTCTGCCTCTGGAATGTCTGCAAAGGGTGTCTCTGACCTGTTCTGACTGTCACTGGCATCTGACATGGCTGACAACCTGTGAATAGATAAGGTATAGGCAGAGAAGATGAGTTATCACAAACTGCAGAAGTTTTTGCAAAAAAAATGAGTTCAAATTCTAGTTTTAAGTTTTCACAGAAGACATTTCGGTCAGGCCGAGTTTAAGTTTCGGTGAATCCGAAGTGTTAAACAGGGGCTTGGCACACCACTTTCGGTTAGACCGAAGTGGGTTTCGGTCCTGCCGAAAACACTAGGGTTTCACAAAAACTTCATTTCGGTCACACCGATTTTGCACAACTCGGTTGGACCGAAGGGTGCAGTGCAATGGCCATAGGCCAAATCGGTCACACCAAAATTATAAAATCGGTCTCACCGAGATGTTTTCAGTGGAAACCTAACCCTAAAACTTTTACTCGAATCTAGTTCAAACAAACCAATCTGGTGTACAGGAGAATTTCAATCGTGGCAAGATACTAGGCAATCCAAATGTGCATTGAATCGGAGATGGGAGCACGAGTGGGATCAAAACTCACCCTAACTTGGTGGAGTTTCTCTACGGCGGCAACGGCGCGGAGGAGATGGCCATTGACGGCGACGGAGACCTGCGGCGTGGGTGCACAGGCGACGACGGCGACGATCCGGAGACCAAGGCGACGGCAGCAAGGGATGTGGGGGCGAAACGTTTGAAGGAGGAATCAACGCGCGCGGCCCTTGGAATATATACCCCTTTGCTGTCGGTGGGACCGAGTTGAAAAACTCGGTGGCACCGAGATGGATAACTGCTAGGCAGTTATGCACTTCGGTCACGCCGAGAATCACAACTCGGTTTCACCGAGATGAAAACCTAGATCAGTCTAAATGCTTTCGGTTCGACCGAGTTTGAGTGAGTTGGTCTGACCGAAATCAATTAGAAGGTTTTGGAGATTTGCCCTAGACGGATCGGTGGCTCCGAGTGCTCCTCACCCGGAGGGTCCGAAAATGACTTGTTCAAAGTTTGTGATGTAAGCATGAATAGAATTTGAGACAAGAAAGCATAGATAGCTAGGAGAGGTACTTAGGCATTCTTGTCCATCCATTTGGTCAGAAAAATCAAAACGACCAAAACAACAAATGGATGTCCTCGAATGGATAAAATCATGCATCCAACATGCTCACACAATAAGATAGCAAATGAAATATGTGTCAAACATGCACAACCAAAACTCTAGCAACTAACACACAATTTGTCGATGACTAGGTCATCTTTATATGAGTATTTTGACTTAGGAGCCAAATGAGAACATTTGATCATAGGTCAAACTCATCGTTTAAGAACAAGTGGGGTTACCACTTTTACATAAAGCATTGATGCGTTCATATCATTTGAAGATGCTTTAGCTCAATTTTTAGAGCAAAGCTCCCCCTAGATGTGAGAACCCCTTTTAAAGGGTCAAACTAACCTTGGGTTGTCGTAGAAGACTTCATGTAGATGTTGAAGATGTGGATGCTCAATGTTGATGGAGATCATCAAGAGTTGGGAGCTATCCTTTGGATTCGGGCACTTTCAATACCTACATGGGTTAGTCCCACAAGGAACAAACACGGATATCCATGGACATAGATTGACGTTCACAATAGATGATGTCCATGAAGGCAATGATTACCTTGTCCCTTGACTTACCAACAAGAGGGTTTGTGACTCCATGAACTAGTGCATGATGTGGAAGTTGATTGCACAAGTTCTTTGCCAAAATGAATGTGAGTGAAGTATGTTGGCGGAGTCACCCTCAAGAACTTTCTAGTTCTTCTTCTTCGGGATCCACATCATCTTGATGGGAATCCTTGGGGTTGTAGTTGAGCTTGACGAAGTAGAACTTGACGTTTCCTTGGGAACCCACTTGACCATGGCTTGAGGTGCTTCAACGAATGCATCAATCTCCTCTTGAAGCTTGTCCTTGGATTTTAGCTTGTGGTCTTGTGGTGGAAGGTCATCTTGAGCTTGTTCCACATTGGAAGAAGTAGGATCATACTTCTCCTTTTGAGAAACAAACTCTGGAGTAGGATATTGACCTTCTTCCCACTCAACACCTTCGGCGTTGAACTTTCGCTCAAAACCAATTCCTTGATTCTTCCGGTGCCTTCCTTGCTTGCGAACAATTTCCTCAAAGTTCTTGCTTCCGGCAAGGCTCTTGTAGACACCTTTCTCTATGATCCCTTTCAATAAACTATTCTCTTGCTCAAGTGTAACTTGGCTTGAAACATTGTTAGTGGAATCAAGAGAACTACTAGAAGCAACAACATTGGATTTAGCATGGTTATTGTTACTGCTAGAGGAAGAATTTTTCTTATGCTTGTCATGCTTAGTCTTAATGGGTGGCAAGAAATTAGACAAGAGAAGTCGTTTGGCAAGATATGAAGAACTCTTCTTTCGAAGATCGTCATTGATTGCTTTTAGAAACTCATGTTCTTGCTCTAGAGTGAGCTTCTCGAAGCGTAGCTTCTCATGAGATCTTAGGAGCTCTCTATGATCTTCTTGAGTTGTTTCATGAGCTAACTTAAGAATGTTTAGTTCTTTAGTTAGACGCTCAATCTCCTTCATAGCATTGTCATTCGACTCTTCTCGCCTATAAAGACTACTAGCATTTTCATCGTTACTAGGCTCATTGGATTTATCATGCAAGAGCTCATCTTCACCAAGCAAGTCATCCTCATCACTATTGAAGTCAAAGAATTCAGGGTGTGATACCTTGGGGCCTTTAGCCATGAAGCATCTTCCAATTCCCTCATTTGGTGAATCAAATAAGTCGTAGGAGTTGGAGTTGGAGGATACGAGAGCAAGACCGGTAACACCTTCATCTTGACTCTAGTCGGAGTCGGAGTGATAGCTTCCATCGGATTGATTGTCGGAGTCGGAGCCGGAGACCCATTCACCTACATGAGCTTGATGTTTTCTTCTTGTGTAGCTCCTTGATGACTTGTCTTTCCTCTCCGAATCCTTGCTTCTCCGAGAGGGTCTTCGTTCATAATGATCATCTCTACTCCTTCTCTCTCTCCGAGGTGACTCATCTCTTGAACTTCTTCTTCTTGGAGATTCTTCTCTTCTCTTGTGGGGAGCCGCACACTCATTTGAGTAGTGTCCGGGTCTTCCACAATTGTAGCAGTTTCGATCATGACTAGAAGATCTCTTTTCATCATATGATCTAGACTTTGAGCTTCTCTCTTTGCCTCTATTCTTGTAGAATTTGTTGAAGTTCTTAACCATTAGGCTTATCTCCTCATTGGAAACTAACTTGTCACTTGAGGTTGTGGGAGCATCACTTGTAGCTTTGTAAGCACCACTTGACTTGTTGTGAAGCTCTTCCTTATCCTTAAGTGTCATCTCATGAGCAACAATTCTTCCAATGACTTCGGTTGGCTTGAGAGTCTTGTAGTTTGGCATCATTTGGATCAAAGTGCACACGGTGTCATACTTTCCATCCAAAGCTCTGAGAATCTTCTTGATGATGAATCGGTCGGTCATTTCTTCGCTTCCTAAGCCGGCAATCTCATTTGTGATGAGAGCAAGCCTAGAGTACATTTCAGGGACTCCTTCACCATCCTTCATCTTGAACTTGTCAAGTTGACCTTGAAGAATATCTAGCTTTGATTCCTTCACAGACTCAGTACCTTCGTGCATTTCAACCAAAGTATCCCAAATCTCTTTTGCATTTTCAAGACGGATGATTTTGTTGAACTCCTCGGGACACAAGGCATTGAAGAGAATGTCACAAGCTTGAGCATTGTTTTGCAACATCCGCAATTCTTCAGGTGTAGCTTCGCGATCCGGAACTTTTCCTTCCTCGAAGAATTCACCTTGCATACCAACACAAATAATGCCCCATGCGGCTCGGTTATGACCAAGAATATGCATTTTCATTTTATGCTTCCAACTAGCAAAATTTGTACCATCAAAGTAAGGACCTCTACGAAAATTACCCTCACTAGACGCCATACTCTCCTAGGTTGTGAAACCAAGCTTATGGAGTCCAATGCAATGGAAACCAATACAATGGAGACCAAAGCTCTGATACCACTTGTAGGATCGAAAGTATGTCTAGAGGGGGGGGTGATTAGACTACTTGTAAATATAAAAATTCTGCCTTTTGACAAAGAACAGTTTTTGGCAGATTCACAATTATGATCAAGTCAAGCATCACCCTACACATGCAATTCTAGAGTATAGGCAGCGGAAAGTAAATTGCACATGTAGTAAAGAGAGGTGGAGAAGATCAAACGCAATTTGGAGACGCAATGATTTTTCCCGTGGTTTCGATAGGTGGTGCTATCGTACATCCACGTTGATGGAGACTTCAACCCACGGAGGGTAACGGCTGCGCGAGTCCACGGAGGGCTCCACCCACGAAGGGTGCACGAAGAAGCAACCTTGTTTATTCCATCATGGCCTACGCCCATGGAGGGCTAGCCTTACTCGGGGTAGATCTTCACGAAGTAGGCGATCTCCTTGCCCTTACAAACTTCTTGGTTCAACTCCACATCTCGACGACGGAGGCTCCCAAGCGACACCTAACCAATCTAGGAGGCACCACCCTCCAAAAGGTAATAGATGTTGTAGATGATGATGAACTCCTTGCTCTTGTGCTTCAAATGATAATCTCCCCAACACTCAACTCTCCTCACTGATTTGGCTGTGGTGGAAGAAAGGATTGAGTGGAAAGCAACTTGGGAAGGTTAGAGATCAAGCTTAATATGGTGGGAGTGGAGCAACTTGATCTCAACACAAGGGTAGGTGGTTCTCTTCTCAGAAATGTAAGGTAGGAGTGGTAGTTCTTTCTGATGGCTCTCTCCACGAATGAAGAGGGGGTGGAGGGGTATAAATAGCCTCCACACAAAATCCAACTGTTACACACATTTGAGCAATCTCGGTGGGACCAAAGTGGACAACTCGGTGAGACCGAAAGTTCAAATAATGTGAACGTTGGGGTTTTCGGTGGGACCGAAAATACAATCTCGGTTAGTCCGATTCGTGCAATGACAAGAGCATGCCAGTTTCGGTGGGACCGACTTCATCATATCGGTGACACCGATATGATGACAGAAGGTTACAGAACCTTGGCAACTCATGTTTCGGTGAAACCGATTTCAGAATCGGAAAATCCGAGTTTACTAGGGTTTGGCTTATGGCTGAGGTGGTTCATCTCGGTGTGACTGAGTTTGGAATATCGGTGGGACCGAGATTACTTATGAGTGTATATGGCAGTGAAAGTTGCTGATAGTTTAGGAGATGTATCACTAAGCACTTGAGCAACCAGATCATCATCATAACCTCATCCCCTTTTAATAGTATTGGCTTTTCCTATGGACTCAATGTGATCTTGGATCACTAAACCAAAAATGGAGTCTTGAGCTTTTGCCAATGCTTGCCTTAGCATTTTGAGGGGTCCACTTCTTCAGTCCTTGCCATACCCATATCACTGAACTTCTCTGAAATGATTCTCAAGTAACTATTAGTTCAATGATATATATGTTGTTATTAATTGCCAAAACCATCCGGGGATTAGTTGCACTTTCACATTTTTATACTTTGGTAAAGTTCCCTCCTTTCTAATCGTACTTATGTAATCATTTTCATGGCAATTAACAACACAATAGAGATGGCAATTTTGCAAAGTGTTTTTTATTCCTATGGCATTAACATCTAGCCAAGAAGTCTTTTCTGATAACTCTTCACACATCAAAAATAACATAAGCTCATCATAAAGATCAGGGGTGATCATGTTATCACACAACTGGTTAACAGTTATGTTTTGAAAGTGCATGCATTGAAAATTAAAGTGACCCTCTATACAGCAAAGTTCACAAGTAAAAGGATAAAGGTCACACGATTCTCTAGCAATTTCATTTAAATCTTTGACCCAAGTGATTGTTCTTTCATGCTTATGTTGCTTACAATACTTCTCTTCTTCAATCATAGGCCTTTCACAAGGTCTATCCACTCCACAAAAATTAACATGCTTATATAAAACTTCATTTTTAGGAATTGGATCATGCATGTTGCAATCATAATGAACAATTTCATTTTCTTTGCAAATCTCTTTAAAAGGTTCATGCTTTTAAATCTTTGACCCAAGTGATTGTTCTTTCATGCTTTTAAAGTCCAATCCTCCTTAGGCATATTAAGATGTGAAGCAAAATATTGGAGGAAATCAACAAGGAGTTGAGAATCAAGCCCAAACTTAGCACTAAACTTATTAAAACTTGTAGTTTCAACAAAGGACTTAATTCAATCATACTCATAAATTATACCTGACTCTTTACCTTTGTCGATCTCCCAATCTTTAGTGTTGCGTTGAATTCTTTCAAGGAGTTCCCATTTAGCATCAATCTTTTCGTTTGTGAAAGAACCCATAGAGGAAGCATCGAGCAAATCTTTATCCTGTCGAGAGAGCCTCGCATAGAAATTAGTAATAATCATATCTTTGGGGAGCCCATGGTTAGGACATTTTAGCATTAACGTTTTCAGTCTCCCCCAAGCTTGAGCTATGCTCTCTCCGTCATGAGGATAGAAATTATAAACATAATTCCTATTCTCATGGACTTCATGAAGAGGATAAAACTTGGAGTAAAAGAGAGACTGGATCTCTTCCCAATCCAGCAGGTGAGAGTCATCTAGTAGCCTATACCATTCCAATGATTTTCCTTTCAGTGACAAGGCAAATAATTTCCTCATGGCTCCATCTCTTGTCAAACCTGAAATCTTAAACAACTCACAAAGTTCTGTAAGTTTCAACAAATGAATACTAGGATTGACTGTCCCATCATAACAATCATTCCTAATTATTTCAATTATCCCAAGTGGTATTTGGAACGGGATACATTCAGTAGGTGGAGGAGACTTCTCTACCACGGGTGTGGTAAAGCGGCCTTCCCCAAGCAGCGAACTAAGAGTTCGGTTTTCCATAAACATAACTAGTGAAACTGAAAACAAGAAACGAAAAGATTTAATTGCAAGATCTAAAGATATACCTTCAAACACTTACTTCCCCGGCAACGGCGCCAGAAATAGCTTGATGTCTACACACGCTTCTATTCTTGTAGACTATGTTGGGCCTCCAAGAGCAGAGGTTTGTAGGACAGCAGCAATTTCCCTCAAGTGGATGACCTAAGGTTTATCGAACTCAGGGAAGTAGAGGTTGAAGATGGTCTCTCTCAAGCAACCCTGCAACTAAGATACTAGAAGTCTCTTGTGTCCCCAACACACCTAATACAACTAGGAGTTGTATAGGTGCACTAGTTCGGCGAAGAGATGGTAAAATATGGATGATAGGAGTGGCAAAGCAAAGTAATATAAATTTGTAATAAAAAGTTCAGCAAGCAAACAAGTGGTAAACGTGAGTACAAATGGTATTGCAATGGTGGAAACAAGGCCTAGGCTTCATACTTTCACTAGTGGCAACTCCCAACAACATTAACATAATCGAATCACATGATATTTCCCATAAAACATGCACTCGGAGGTCATTCCTTTGTGGTCAAGAGAGGACGAGAATTATGTAGGGCTACAAAAGCACACCTCTAAGTTCGTAGCTCTCAATCTATGGATTTCCCAATGTCACCGCGGCCATCCAAAGAGAGTACCACAATCACCACAACATATCTCAAGGATAGTCAAAGACAAGCACCAAGAGACTCTCAATCTTCAATCAACACACAAAAGAGGAAATCACTCATGAAAATATTCTTCTAATCCATGTCCAATAGACCATTGTCACCTTGGTCTCGGGGATTATACTAGATAAAGACAAGTGAGTACATCAATCCAATACATAGAGGAAGGAGAAATATCATGGGATCACCCTAGATTAACATAGCCTATGATCACAACGAAGATCACATCATGGGAGAGAGAATTGACCACATAGCTACTGGTAGAAACCTCAGCCCCGAGGAGGAACTACTCCCGCATCATGGAGGGAGGAAGCAACGTCGATGGAGATGAATCCGGGGGCACTTCCCCGTCCCGGCAGGATGCCGGCACAGGAATTCTGGTCCCCCGAAACTTGGTGCGATGGCGGCGGAGATCGGAATTGCTTCTGGAGAAAAGGGTTCTGGAATCAGGGTTTTCGCGATGGGAGATAAATATATGCGAAGGGGGGCAACCAGAGGCGGAGCTGGGGCCCCAGGCGCCCCCCGGCGCGGCCAGGGGTGGGGCCGCGCCAGGTGGCCGCCTGGGCCCCCCTGGCTCCCCTCTGGCCCTGCTTTGGTTATTCGCGAAGCTTCCTGTAAGCTGATTTTTCCTGTATTTTTCCCGGAATTTTTGGGGCACTTTTAATATGGGGGAAACCTGAAATAGAAAAACAGCAGAAAACAGAAACTGGCACTCGGGTGCACTGAGTTAATAGGTTAGTCCAAATATGATCAAAAGTGTATAAAAGTGTATCAAAAGCATAGCAATATCACCCAAAACATGCATGGAGCAAGCAGAAATTATAGATACGTTTGGAACGTAGCACTTGCCATGCATCAAATCATCTCTATCTCCGCAAAGGCTTGAACAAAACTCTGTATGAGATTCTTACCGGTAACAAGCCCAATCTCAAGTACTTCCGGGTATTCGGGTGTAAGTGTTTCATTCTCAAGAAAGGTGTTCGCTTGTCTAAATTTGAATCTAGAGCTCACGAGGGCATATTTGTTGGTTATGCTACAAACTCTCATGCTTACCGTGTCCTCAACAAGTCCAATGGACTCATTGAGGAGACGAGTAACGTAGAGTTTGATGAAAATAACGGCTCCCAAGTGGAGCAAAGTGGTACTTGTGATGCAGGTGATGAAATTCCTCCTCAAGCCATAAGAAGAATGGGTGTAGGATACATCCTACCCATTGAGGAACCCCTTGTGGCTGAAGGAGAAGGACAATGTTCCACTCAAGTGGAACCATCACCAACCCAAGACCCACACGCTTCCGAAGAACAAAGTGAAGGCCCTCAACCTGATGAACAAGGCCAAGTGCAAGATCAATCACAAGATGGTGGAGAGCCACCAAATGATGCACAAGGCCAAGTTCTATCCTCCGAGCAAGATCAAGATCAAGAGGAAGCTCAAGATCAAGATCTAGCTCCTGACGACGCTCAAGATGATCAACTCGGTGCTCCTCAGTTAACTCTTGAAGAGAAATTAGAGCGTCGTGCTGCAAAAGTTGCCTCCAGGCTTGCTTCCAACGAACATCACATCGAGAACATTCTAGGAAGCATCAAAAGGGGGGTAAGCACTCGTAGACAATTAGCAAACTATTGTGCTCATCAAGCTTTTGTCTCCTGTGTTGAACCTCAAAAGGTTTATGAGGCGCTCGAAGACCCTGATTGGCTAAATGCCATGCATGAAGAACTCCATAACTTCGAGCGCAACAAGGTGTGGTGTCTGGTGCCAAGGCCAAAGGAGAACCATAATGTCATTGGAACCAAATGGATCTTTAAGAACAAACAAGATGCTCATGGCATTGTCATCCGCAACAAGGCGCGTCTGGTGGCTCAAGGCTACTCCCAAGTCGAGGGTATCGACTACGGTGAAACCTTTGCCCCCGTTGCTCGTCTTGAATCCATTCGTTTGTTACTTGCCTATGCTTCCCATCATAACTTTAAATTACAACAAATGGATGTGAAAAGTGCATTTCTTAATGGTCCTATTAATGAGTTGGTGTATGTTAAACAACCCCCGGGGTTTCAGGATCCTAAGTTCCCCAATCACGTGTACCAACTCGATAAGGCACTCTATGGCCTTAAGCAAGCCCCACGTGCGTGGTATGAGCACCTTACCGAGTTGTTACAAGATCGTGGGTTTGAAATTGGGAAAATCGACCCCACTCTTTTTACTAAGAAGGTCAAAGGGGAGTTTTTGTATGCCAACTATATGTTGATGATATTATCTTTGGTTCTCCTAACAAAGCTTTCAATGATGAGTTCGCCGCACTCATGACCACACATTTTGAGATGTCTATGATGGGAGAGTTGAAGTATTTCCTTGGGTTTGAGATCAAACAAAGAAGAGAAGGCATCTTCATCACACAATCCAAGTATACTCAAGACATGCTCAAGAGGTTCAATCTTAGTGATGTCAAGCCGGCTACTACTCCAATGCCAACCAAATGCCAACTTGACATTGATCCCAATGGTAAAGCGGTGGATCGAAAGGTATATCGCTCTATGATCGGATCCTTGCTTTACCTTTGTGCATCTAGACCGGATATTATGTTGAGTGTAGGAATTTGTGTACGGTTTCAAGCCTCACCTAAGGAGAGTCACTTTGTGGCTGTCAAGCGAATCTTTCGATATTTGGCTCATACCCCAAACTTTGGCTTATGGTACCCAAGAGGAGCAAACTTCAACCTTGTAGGTTTCTCTGATTCTAACTAGGCGGGAGACAAAGTGGATAGGAAGTCCACTTCGGGAGGGTGCCAATTTCTTGGTTGCTCTCTTGTTAGTTGGTCTTCCAAAAAGCAAAGTTGTGTATCTCTCTCGTCCACCGAAGCAGAGTATGTGGCTGCTGGCAGTTGTTGTGCTCAACTCTTATGGATGAGGCAAACTTTAAAGGATTACGGTGTCACTTGTGACAAAGTGCCTCTTTGGTGTGACAATGAAAGTGCCATCAAGATTTCTCTCAACTCGGTGCAACACTTCAAGACGAAGCATATAGAGATTCGGTATCACTTCATGCGGGATTCACATAAGGCAAGGAGAGATCGAGCTTCACTACGTCAACACTCATGATAACCTTGCAGATATCTTCACGAAGCCTCTGGATGAAGCAAGATTTCGCGAGTTAAGGCATGAGCTAAATATCATCGATTTGAGCAATGTGGCTTGAGTCCTTGCACACACTCCTCACACTCAATATAGTTATCTTGTCTAGATGTAGGCATGGACATAGGGGGAGTATTGTTCTCTCAATGAACCATTCCTCCCCCCCATTATGCATAAACTGATCAAGTCTTTATCATTTGCCATACATAGTTGGCTTAAGTGCTTCAAGACGAGTATTGGTCATGGGCCCAAGGATAATTCTTCGAGGTGCCATACCATCGAACTCAAACATAGGTGGACTCGGCCACCGCCCTCCTCTGTGGAGTTGTGTTTTTTGCCTCGCTCGTGGGTTTGTTTGTTTTTCTCTTTTCTTTGCTAAAAGCCTCGTGTTATTTCGTGCCTGTTCTTGGAGTAGCGGTACTACCGTACAAGGTTACGGTACTACCGCAAAGGAGGTTACGGTACTACCGCACGTCCAGCACGGCAGTATTTATTTACTGCCGCTGGTAGAGCGGTACTACCGCTTGGGGAGCGGTACTACCGCCCAAGCGGTACTACCGCGATGACCGCGGTACTACCGCACATATTCGAACAGGTGGGGGTTATAAGCAGGCAAGGGGAGTTGCAACTCCCCCATACCCATTCACTACTAACCCCCACGTCGTCCCTCTCTCTCCCTCTCAAGAACGCCGCCGGAGGACCTCGCCGGATCTCCTCCCTCGGCCACTCTCCTCGCATTCCAACCGGTGGGATCGTTCCCCACCTCGCCCTCTTGCCATGGATGAAGGTTTCTCCCCTTTTTCCCCTCTTCTTGTTGCCTTGTTGTTGTTTTTAGGGTTAGGGGAGATGCTTAGTGTTCTTGTGTTCTTCGTGTTCTTATCCATGGAAGTTTAGGATGTAGGAGAGTGCTCTTGCTCTAGAAATGCTAGTATGTATGTTGCTACCAAGTTGCTATGAAGCTCTAGATCCGCACTGTTCATATCTGTTCCGTGCGGTACTACCGCTGGTGAACCGCGGTACTACCGCCCGATCTGGTCCAGATCCGTTTTCAGATCTAACCACAGCGGTACTACCACGGTCCCCAGCGGTACTACCGCTCTGGAGCGGAAGTAAAATTTTACTACTGCTTACCGAGCGGTACTACCGCAACCCCAACGCGGTACTACCGCTCTGTAAGCAGTACTAGTTTTTTACTTCCGCTTCTGTTCACGGAAGTAAAATTCTACTACCGCAGAGTGTGCGGTACTACCGCTTCCTCCAAGCGGTACTAATTTTTTACTTCCGCGTCAGTCAGGCAGTACTACCGCTTTGGTCATAGTTCCTTCGTACCATGTACATTTTTCCATTTCTACTCGTTTCTCGTGCTTTTTTAGGCTTTTGCATTGATTCTCGTTGTGCTTTTGTCGTGTTCGTGTGTTTGTGTTTTAGGTGGTGGCTCCGGTTTCGATGCTCGTCGTACCAATCCTGTCCGCGACACCGAGTCCAAGCGTCTGCGCAACCCCAATGATGTGCCAGGTGTGCCAGAGGGCTCCAATCCCCAGCGCAGGTTCAAGACGGCCGCCAACAAGCGAAAGGAATCCTCAATATCTATGGAAGAACTGCCAGCTAATGAGTTTATGGCACGAAGGAGGCAAAACCCATATGGAGAACCCCGTGCTCAGTTTCCTGGAGATGATCTTTTCTGGACTAAGCAACAGTATCGCATCTACACAGAGGTGCTCAAGAACAAGACCAACCTGTATGTGGATGCTCACTGGGTGGACGTGGCCCACATGCGGAGGGACACCAACCGGGCCTACTTTGCCGAGGCTCTGGATCTGGTCGAGCAGTTTGGACTTGAGCACATCATGACCTTTCAGCAGGATTTTGATCCGGAGATTATTGCTCAGTTCTATGCATCAGTCCACTTCCACACCAAGGATGATCGCCCAATGACATGGATGACCAATGGTCACAAGATGACTGCAACTTGGAAGGATTTCATGGAGCTTCTTCAGATTGCTGACGAAGGACTCCACAACCCAGTTGGAGCTAGGCCTCATGCCCCACCAGAATCTGCCAACAAAGACAAGCTGCTGCCATTCTATGTGGAGAAGACTCTTGCAAGTGGCAAGAAGACTTGGGTGTTGAACCCATTCTTGGACATCATGTATCGGATCTTTCGCAACACTCTGTTTCCTCGCGTTGGCGACAAGGACAAGGTCCATGCATACCTGGTTGACATGCTGTTGATGTGTGAAGCGGCTCGCACGGAGCAGTCTCCACCACTTAACATATCCCATATCATGTGGTGTGAGCTCTGCTTTGCGATCTACACTCGCAAGGTACCCATCTATGGTCCTTTTCTGTTTCTGCTGATCTCCAATACTTGGGAGAAGCTGTACCCTGATGAGGAGTTTGAGGCCGACTGTATCCGTCATGATCCCATTCGTCTTCGCATCAAGACTCGCTGGGCCAACACCACCACTCGTGCGCAAGCTGCTGCAACTCAGATGGGCACTGATGAAGAGCCTGTGGAGGAGGCTGATGAGGAAGGCCCTGGTAGATTTGCTCCTTCCTCCTTAGAGCCCTCTTGGGCTAAAAAGCTTAAGCAGAAGATGAAGGCACTTTTCTGCATGCAGGCTAAAGGTCAATACAGGGCTCATGTCACTGACAAGAAGACTCGCCAGCGTGACAAGAATATCTTGGCGGTCCACGGCGAGGATGTGTCGAACGGGTCAGAGGACAACATCACTCCTGAGGCTACTTGGATGGCCCGTCAGGGGTACAAGTGGTCAGAGTCTGATGAGGAGCGTGAGGAGGAGCAGCAGGGGTCTGATGACGAGTACGATGACTGAGTTTCTCCGGGGCTGCCACCCTTCTTAGTGTCCTCTTTCCCCTTTGTGGTGTCTCGATGACAAAGGGGAGAGAGTGATTTGCGTCTTGTGCCAGTTGTTTCGTTTCGTTGGTTGAACTCTGTTTATTTGCGTGCTTTTGTGTCGTGTGCGTGAGACTATCGTATGGTGTAAGACATATGCTTCTCTATCGTTAAACTCATCGTTATGTCTTTATTATTATTTCGTGAGCAGTTAGTTTACTTTCATTCTGTTATGTGCTCTACTTTATATAAGGAATATATTATGTATAGAATATAGGGGGAGCACTGAACCTAGCATGTGTGTTGTGCAGTCCAAAGCACAATCTTGTGTAGGCACACATCCAGGGGGAGCTCACCTATATTCTAGTTTTTGGATTGCATACTATCTTATTTTATCCCTGTGCAAATCCCGTATTGTCATCAATCCACCAAAAAGGGGGAGATTGTAAGGGCATATTTCTCCCTAAGTAGTTTTGGTGATTGATGACGATGCATTTGCGGACTAATCGTGTGCTCTAAGCTCCTACGGGTATATCTCACTTAGGCACAAGACGATTGATTGCCCCTCGGATTCGATGGAAGACGGTGTTTTCTTTTTGCTCCCTGTCGGTGGCTTTGAGTAATAGGAAAGCCGTACTATTAAGAGGGGGTCCGCTTCGGAAAGGTTTGGGTGGAATCAACACGTACACATCTTCTCTCACACCACATTTCCCTTGCTTCTCTGGAGTTCCAACCGTTTATTATCGTATATGCAAACCATGACTTCTTAACTAAATCATCTGCCTGGCAAGCGGTAGTACCGCTCCATAAAGCGGTAGTACCGCACAGCCACACGGTAGTACCGCCTAAAGACACGGTAGTACCGCACCAGCGGTAGTACCGCGGCTTCAGAGCGGTAGTACCGTGTATCTGGCACGGCACTGATTCTAAGTGCAGAAGTAGGTGCGGAAGTAATTTTTTACTTCCGCATCCTATGCGGTAGTACCGCTTACTCCAAGCGGTAGTACCGTGTCGCGTTTTGCTACTACCGTTTTCTCTGCGGATGTAGCCACGGATGTAATTTATTTCATCCGTAGTTGTCAATCATCTCGCATGTTTTTGCCTAGCGGTAGTACCGCTCCCAGAGCGATAGTACCGCTCAGCCAGCGGTAGTACCGCAACTTACGTGCGGTACTACCACTCTCTGCGGGCTGAAAACACACATAACGGTTGGATTTGCTCTCGCGCTATATATAGGGGGTCTTCTTCCCCAAGAAGACTTACCTCTTCCCCCTCCACTCCATTGTTGCTCCAAAAGCTCCATTTCCGCCCGATCTCTCTCCCTAGCCAATCAAACTTGTTGATTTGCTCGGGATTGCTTGAGGAGGCATCGATCTACACTTCCACCAAGAGATATTTGATTCTCCCCACTAATCCCTTGCGGATCTTGTTACTCTTGGGTGTTTGAGCACCCTAGACGGCTGAGGTCACCTCGAAGCCATATTCCATTGTGGTGAAGCTTCGTGGTTTTGTTGGGAGCCTCCAAGTTGTGGAGATAGCCCCAACCTTGTTTGTAAAGGTTCGGTTGCCGCCTTCAAGGGCACCACTAGTGGAATCACGGCACCTTGCATTGTGTGAGGGCGTGAGGAGAATACGGTGGCCCTAGTGGCTTCTTGGGGAGCATTGTGCCTCCACACCACTCCAACGGAGACGTACTTCCTCTCAATGGGAAAGAACTTTGGCAACACATCCTCATCTCCACCGGTTCCACTTGTGGTTATTTCTTACCTTTACTTGTGCATGCTTTACTTGTTTAATTCCTATAGCATGCTTGTGTAGTTGTTATCCTTCTTTCCTTTAGTTGTCACCTTAGTAGAATATCTAGACAACTTGTTGGGGAACGTAGTATTTTAAAATTTTCCTACGATCACGTGCATAGCAACGAGAGGGAAGAGTGTGTCTACGTACCCTCGTAGACCGGAAGCGGAAGCGTCAAGTGACGCGGTTGATGTAGTCGAACTTCTTCGCGATTCAACCGATCAAGCACCGAACGTACGGCACCTCCGCGTTCAGCACACGTTCAGCTTGATGACGTCCCACGAGCTCTTGATCCAGTTGAGCTTCACGGGAGAGTTTCGTCAGCACGACGGTGTGGTGACGGATATGATGTATTTACCGGCGCAGGGCTTCGCCTAAGCACTGCAACGGTATGACCGAGGTGTGTTTCTGTGGAGGGGGGCACCGCACACGGCTGGAACAATTCAACTTGTGTGTCTTTGGGTGCCCCCTGCCCCCGTATATAAAGGAGCAAGGGGGGAGGCCGGCCGGCCCCTCTATGGTGCGGCTAGGGTGCAATCCTACTAGGAATAGGATTGCAATCCTATTCCTAGTAGGAACTACCAAAGAAGGAAGAGAGGGAAAGGAAAAGAAGGAGAGGTGGCGCCCCCCAATCCTAGTCCAACTAGGAACCCTAGGTGGGGCGCCGGCCAGCCCCTATGGGCTGCCTCTCTCTTTTCCATAAGGCCCACTATGGACCATCCCCCTTCGTAGGGGGTTCCGGTAACCCCCTCCGGCAATCCTGTTAAATCCGAAACTTTTCCGGAACACTTCCGGTGTCCGAATATAGTCGTCCAATATATCAATCTTTATGTCTCGGACATTCCGAGACTCCTCGTCATGTCCGTGATCTCATCCGGGACTCCGAACTACCTTCGGTACATCAAAACTCATAAACTCATAATACCGATCGTCATCAAATGTTAAGCGTGCGGACCCTACGGGTTCGAGAACTATGTAGACATGACCGAGACTCATCTCTGGTCAATAACCAATAGCGGAACCTGGATGTTCATATTGGCTCCTACATATTCTACGAAGATCTTTTATCGGTCAAAACCGCATAACAACATACGTTGTTCCTTTTTGTCATCGGTATGTTACTTGCCCGAGATTCGATCGTTGGTATCTCCATACCTAGTTCAATCTCGTTACCGGCAAGTCTCTTTACTCGTTCCGTAACACATCATCTCGTGACTAACTTATTAGTCTTTTGCTTGCAAGGCTTATTGTGATGTGTGTTACCGAGAGGGCCCAGAGATACCTCCCCGACACTCGGAGTGACAAATCCTAATCTTGATCTATGCCAACACCACGAATAGTTTCGGAGACACCTGTAGAGCATCTTTATGATCACCCAGTTACGTTGTGACGTTTGATAGCACACAAGGTGTTCCTACGGTATTCGGGAGTTGCATAATTTCATAGTCATAGGAACATGTATAAGTCATGAAGAAAGCAATAGCAGTAAAACTAAACGATCATAGTGCTATGCTAACGGATGGGTCTTGTCCATCACATCATTCTCCTAATGATGTGATCCCGTTGATCAAATGACAACTCATGTCTATGGCTAGGAAACATAACCATCTTTGATCAATGAGCTAGTCTAGTAGAGGCATACTAGGGACATACTGTTTTGTCTATGTATTCGCACATGTATCAAGTTTCCAGTTAATACAATTCTAGCATGAATAAAAGATATTTATCATGATATAAGGAAATACAAATAACATCTTTATTATTGCCTCTAGGGCATATTTCCTTCAGTCTCCCACTTGCACTAGAGTCAATAATCTAGCTCACATCGCCATGTGATTTAATACCGATAGTTCACATCGTTATGCGAATAACACCCATAGTTCACATCGCCATGTGACCAACACCCAAAGGGTTTACTAGAGTCAATAATCTAGTTCACATCGCTATGTGTTTAATACCCAAGAGTAATAAGGTGTGATCATGTTTTGCTTGTGAGAGAAGTTTAGTCAACGGGTCTGTCACATTCAGATCTGTATGTATTTTGCAAATTTCTATGTCTACAATGCTCTGCATAGAGCTACTCTAGCTAATTGCTCCCACTTTCAATACGCATCCAGATTGATACTTAGAGTCATCTGGATTTAGTGTCAAAGCTTGCATCGGCGTAACCCTTTACGACGAACTCTTTATCACCTCCATAATCGAGAAACATTTCCTTAGTCATCCAGTTACTAAGGATAATTTTGACCGCTGTACAGTGATCTACTCCTGGATCACTATTGTACCCCCTTGACAAACTCATGGCAAGGTACACAACATGTTTGGTACACAACATGGCATACTTTATAGAACCTATGGCTGAGGCATAGGGAATGACTTTCATTCTCTCTATATTTTTCTGCCGTGGTCTGGCTTTGAGTCTTACTCAACTTCACACCTTACAAGTCAGGCAAGAACTCCTTCTTTGACTGATCCATTTTTGAACTACTTCAAAATCTTATCAAGGTATGTACTTATCGAAAGTCTTATCAAGCGTCTTGATCTATCTCTATAGATCTTGATGCCCAATATGTAAGCAGCTTCACCAAGGTCTTTCTTTGAAAAACTCCTTTCAAACACTCCTTTATGCTTTCCAGAAAATTCTACATCATTTCCGATTGACAATATGTCATTCACATATACTTATCAGAAAGGTTGCAGTGCTCCCACTCACTTCTTGTAAATACAGGCTTCTCCAAAAGTCTGTATAAAACCATATGCTTTGATCACCTCATCAAAGCGTATATTCCAACTCCGAGATGCTTGCACCAGTCCATAGATGGATCGCTGGAGCTTGCATACTTTGTTAGCACCTTTTGGATCGACAAAACCTTCTGGTTGCATCATATACAACTCTTCTTTGAGATATCCATTTAGGAATGCAGTTTTGACATCCATTTGCCAGATTTCATAATCATAAAATGCGGCAATTGCTAACATGATTCGGACAGACTTAAGCATCGCTACAGGTGAGAAAGTCTCATCGTAGTCAACTCCTTGAACTTGTCGAAACCCTTTCGCAACAAGTCGAGCTTTGTAAACAGTAACATTACCGTCTGCGTCGGTCTTCCTCTTGAAGATCCATTTATTTTCGATGGCCTGCCGATCATCGCGCAAGTCAACCAAAGTCCACACTTTGTTCTCATACATGGATCCCATCTCAGATTTCATGGCCTCAAGCCATTTTGCGGAATCTGGGCTCATCATCGCTTCCTCATAGTTCGCGGGTTCATCATGGTCTAGTAACATGATTTCCAGAACTGGGTTGCCGTACCACTCTGGTGCGGAACGTACTCTGGTTGATCCACGACGTTCAGCAGAAACTTGATCCGAAGTTTCATGATCATCATCATTAACTTCCTCACTGATTGGTGTAGGAATCACTGGAACAATTTTCTGTGATGTACTACTTTCCAATCCGGGAGAAGGTACAATTACCTCATCAAGTTCTACTTTCCTCCCACTCACTTCTTTCGAGAGAAACTCCTTCTCTAGAAAGGATCCACTCTTAGCAACAAAGACCTTGCCTTCGGATCTGTGATAGAAGGTGTACCCAACAGTTTCTTTTGGGTATCCTATGAAGATTTACTTCTCCGATTTGGGTTCGAGCTTATCATGTTGAAACTTTTTCACATAAGCATCGCAGTCCCAAACTTAAAGAAATGACAGCTTAGGTTTCTCGTCAAACCACAGTTCATACGGTGTCATCTCCACGGATTTTAGATGGTGCCCTATTTAACGTGAATGTAGCTGTCTCTAATGCATAACCCCAAAAGCGATAGTCGTAAATCGGTAAGAGACATCATAGATCGCACCATATCCAATAAAGTACGGTTACGACGTTCGGACACACCATTACGCTATGGTGTTCCGGGTGGCCTGAGTTGTGAAACTATTCCACATTGTTTCAAATGAAGACCAAACTCGTAACTCAAAAATTCTCCTCCACGATCAGATCGTAGAAACTTTATTTTCTTGTTACGATGATTCTCTACTTCACTCTGAAATTCTTTGAACTTTTCAAATGTTTCAGACTTGTGCTTCATTAAGTAGATATACCCATATCTGCTCAAATCATCAGTGAAGGTCAGAAAATAAAGATACCCGCCGCGAGCTTCAACACTCATTGGCCCACATACATCGGTATGTATGATTTCCAACAAATCTGTTGCTCGCTCCATAGTTCCGGAGAACGGAGTTTTAGTCATCTTGCCCATGAGGCATGGTTCGCAAGCACCAAGTGATTCATAATCAAGTGATTCCAAAAGTCCATCACTATGGAGTTTCTTCATGCATTTTACACCAATATGACCTAAACGGCAGTGCCACAAATAAGTTGCACTATCATTATTAACCTTGCATCTTTTGGCTTCAATATTATGAATATGTGTATCACACGATCGAGATCCAACAAACTATTTTCATTGGGTGTATGACCATAGAAGGTTTTATTCATGTAAACAGAACAACAATTATTCTCTAACTTACATGAATAACCGTATTGCAATAAACATGATCAAATCATATTCATGCTCAACACAAACACCAAATAACACTTATTTAGATTCAACACTAATCCTGAAAGTATAGGGAGTGTGCGATGATGATCATATCAATCTTGGAACTGCTTCCAATACACATCGTCACTTCATCCTTTAACTAGTTTATGTTCATTATGCAACTCCCACTTCGAGTTACTACTCTTTAGCAACTGAACCAGTATCAAATACCGAGGGGTTGCTATGAACACTAGTAAAATACACATCAATAATCTGTATATCAAATATACCTTCGTTCACTTTGCCATCCTTCTTATCCGCCAAGTATCTAGGGTAGTTCCACTTCTGGTGACCATTTCCTTTGCAGTAGAAGCACTTAGTTTCAGGCTTGAGTTTAGCTTTGGGTTTCTTCATGGGAGTGACAACTTGCTTGTCATTCTTCTTGAAGTTCCCCTTCTATCCCTTTGCCCTTTACTTGAAACAAGTGGTCTTATTAACCATCAACACTTGATGTTCTTTCTTGATTTCTACCTTCGCCGATTTCAGCATTGCGAAGAGCTCGGGAATTACCTTCGTCATCCCTTGCATATTATAGTTCATCACGAAGTTCTACTAACTTGGTGATAGTGACTAGAGAACTTTGTCAATTACTATCTTATCTGGAAGATTAACTCCCACTTGATTCAAGTAATTGTAGTACCCAGACAATCTGAGCACATGCTCACTGGTTGAGCTATTCTCCTCCATCTTGTAGGCAAAGTACTGTCAGAAGTATTATACCTCTCGACACGGGCATGAGTATGAAATACTAATTTCAACTCTTGGAACATCTTATATGCTCCGTGGCGTTCAAAACGTTTTTGAAGTCCCGGTTCTAAGCCGTAAAGCATGGTGCACTTAAACTATCAAGTAGTCATCATACCGAGCTTTTGTCAAAACGTTCATAACGTCTACATCTGCTCCTGCAATAGGTCTGTCACCTAGCGGTGCATCAAGGACATATTTCTCTGTGCAGCAATGAGGATAATCCTCAGATCACGGAACAATTCCGCATCATTGCTACTAACATCTTTCAACTTAGTTTTCTCTAGGAACATATAAAAAATAAACGGGGAGCAACATCGTGAGCTATTGATCTACAACATAGATATGCTAATACTACAAGGACTAAGTTCATGATAAATTAAAGTTCAATTTAATCATATTAATTAAAGAACTCCCACTTAGATAGACATCCCTCCGGTCATCTAAATGATCACGTGATCCAAATCAACTAAACCATGTCCGATCATCACGTGAGATGGAGTAGTTTCAATGGTGAACATCTTATGTTGATCATATCTACTATATGATTCACGCTCGACCTTTCGGTCTCCGGTGTTTCGAGGCCATATCTGCATATGCTAGGCTCATCAAGTTTAACCCGAGTATTCTGCGTGTGCAAAATTGGCTTACACCCGTTGTATTTGAACGTAGAGCTTATCACACCCGATCATCACGTGGTGTCTCGGCACGACGAACTTTCGCAACGGTGCATACTCAGGGAGAACACTTATACCTTGAAATTTAGTAAGGAATCATCTTATAATGCTACCGTCATTCTAAGCAAAATAAGAAGCATAATAAGATAAACATCACATGCAATCAAAATATGTGACATGATATGGCCATCATCATCTTGTGCTTTTGATCTCCATCTCCAAAGCACCGTCATGATCACCTTCGTCACCGACGCGACACCTTGATCTCCATCATAGCATCGTTGTCGTCTTGCCACATATTGCTTCTACGACTATCGCTACCGCTTAGTGATAAAGTAAAGCAATTACATGGCGATTGCATTTCATACAATAAAGCGACAACCATATGGCTCCTGCCAGTTGCCGATAACATTACAAAACATGATCATCTCATAGAAAACCGTATAACTCATCATGTCTTGACCATATCACATCACAACATGCCCTGCAAAAACAAGTTAGACGTCCTCTACTTTGTTGTTGCAAGTTTTACGTGGCTGCTATGGGCTTGGCAAGAACCGTTCTTACCTACGCATACAAAACCACAACGATGTTTCGTCAAGTATGTGCTGTTTTAACCTTCACAAGGACCGGGCGTAGCCACACTTGATTCAGCTAAAGTGAGAGAGACAGACACCCGCCAGTCACCTTTAAGCAACGAGTGCTCGTAACGGTGAAACCAGTCTCGCGTAAGCGTACGTGTAATGTCGGTCCGGGCCGCTTCATCTCACAATACCGCCGAAGCAAAGTATGACATGCTGGTAAGCAGTATGACTAGTATCACCCACAACTCATTGTGTTCTACTCGTGCATATCATCTACGCATAGACCTGGCTCTGATATCACTGTTGGGGAACGTAGTATTTTAAAATTTTCCCACGATCACGCAAGATCTATCTACCAGATGCATAGCAACGAGAGGGAAGAGTGTGTCTACGTACCCTCATAGACCGGAAGCGGAAGCGTCAAGTGACGCGGTTGATGTAGTCGAACTTCTTCGCGATTCAACCGATCAAGCACCGAACGTACGGCACCTCCGCGTTCAGCACACGTTCAGCTTGATGACGTCCCACGAGCTCTTGATCCAGTTGAGCTTCACGAGAGAGTTTCGTCAGCACGACGGCGTGGTGACGGATATGATGTATTTACCGGCGCAGGGCTTCGCCTAAGCACTGCAACGGTATGACCGAGGTGTGTTTCTGTGGAGGGGGGCACCGCACACGGCTGGAACAATTCAACTTGTGTGTCTTTGGGTGCCCCCTGCCCCCGTATATAAAGGAGCAAGGGGGGAGGCCGGCCGGCCCCTCTATGGTGCGGCTAGGGTGCAATCCTACTAGGAATAGGATTGCAATCCTATTCCTAGTAGGAACTACCAAAGAAGGAAGAGAGGGAAAGGAAAAGAAGGAGAGGTGGCGCCCCCCAATCCTAGTCCAACTAGGAACCCTAGGTGGGGCGCCGGCCAGCCCCTATGGGCTGCCTCTCTCTTTTCCATAAGGCCCACTATGGACCATCCCCCTTCGTAGGGGGTTCCGGTAACCCCCTCCGGCAATCCTGTTAAATCCGAAACTTTTCCGGAACACTTCTGGTGTCCGAATATAGTCGTCCAATATATAAATATTTATGTCTCGAACATTCCGAGACTCCTCGTCATGTCCCTGATCTCATCCGGGACTCCGAACTACCTTCGGTACATCAAAACTCATAAACTCATAATACCGATCGTCATCAAACGTTAAGCGTGCGGACCCTACGGGTTCGAGAACTATGTAGACATGACCGAGACTCATCTCTGGTCAATAACCAATAGCGGAACCTGGATGTTCATATTGGCTCCTACATATTCTACGAAGATCTTTTATCGGTCAAAACCGCATAACAACATACGTTGTTCCTTTTTGTCATCGGTATGTTACTTGCCCGAGATTCGATCGTTGGTATCTCCATACCTAGTTCAATCTCGTTACCGGCAAGTCTCTTTACTCGTTCCGTAACACATCATCTCGTGACTAACTTATTAGTCTTTTGCTTGCAAGGCTTATTGTGATGTGTGTTACCGAGAGGGCCCAGAGATACCTCCCCGACACTCGGAGTGACAAATCCTAATCTTGATCTATGCCAACACCACGAATACTTTCGGAGACACCTGTAGAGCATCTTTATGATCACCCAGTTACGTTGTGACGTTTGATAGCACACAAGGTGTTCCTACGGTATTCGGGAGTTGCATAATCTCATAGTCATAGGAACATGTATAAGTCATGAAGAAAGCAATAGCAGTAAAACTAAACGATCATAGTGCTATGCTAACGGATGGGTCTTGTCCATCACATCATTCTCCTAATGATGTGATCCCGTTGATCAAATGACAACTCATGTCTATGGCTAGGAAACATAACCATCTTTGATCAATGAGCTAGTCTAGTAGAGGCATACTAGGGACATACTGTTTTGTCTATGTATTCACACATGTATCAAGTTTCCAGTTAATACAATTCTAGCATGAATAAAAGATATTTATCATGATATAAGGAAATACAAATAACATCTTTATTATTGCCTCTAGGGCATATTTCCTTCACAACTTACTTTGACGTTTAATTTAAAGTGGTCAAGAAAAGCTAAAAATTGGTAGTTGCCTATTCACCCC
>LR738711.1:842069463-842104802 GCA_902687465.1 Secale cereale
CCCTCTAGTCAACCATATCGATCCTTTCACCAGCATTCTCCTCCCTCTCTTCAGCATCAGTGTCATCAAATCTAGTAGGGCGGGTTGGCGCCTTTGGGTATTCATCCTGCATTGCCTGTTGGCTAAGCTTATCAACCAACTCGGGGTACATCCTCTCATTCTCATCATCAGTTCGAAGTATTGGCACGTCAGGATGTGCATCGTCTTCTACATCCACTTTAACACTCGCCTGGCTTTCACTGCCAGTAGGTTTAGCTCATTGCTCTCAAAACGGTTAGGGCACATCGACATGAATTTTATTAAAACGGCTACCAGCATTCAAACACAAAGTAACTCTAAATGCTCGTCATAATTTAGTGGCAAAAACTTTTGCTCACTGCTATCAAAATATTTGATATTTCATATCAACAACATCGGCCGGGCTCCAAGGATAATCAGAACCGAGGGAATTGCAAAAAATCTTTAAACAAAATAATCGTTTCTACCACCTTCGGATAGCAAAATACAAACAAAAGATGCATTTTTGCACTTCACATGATGCTAGTTTCCACTTTTACTGTGAGCCGAAAGGCAAACACTGGATCAATCCTACAGTTAGACAGACAATAATACTGGCAGGTAGGCAAAAATTCACGTCCCCGTTAGTCAAATGCTAGACATATTTTCGAGTTAGATCACACATTACATGGGGTTTGAGGCTTACCCAGCTGGAATCCATGGGTTAGCTGCTGCTTCAGGTTCGACCCAATCCTCCCCACGATCGATGGGATGGAGGACGGTGTCCCTCGACATTGCCCAAGCCTATGCGACTCAAGCTGTTGCGGCGGGTCCACCCTCCAGACCCCCTCGAGCCACTACAAGCCTGGGCACGGAACGCGGCGGATCAATGCACCATGGGCAAGGGTTCTTGTGAACTACATGCTTGATTGGGCAACAATGATGGGCTGGGTGGGGTGGGGTGGGGCGCGTACGTGTGACACGGCCTTTCGTCGGTCGCCCTGCCAGCTAACGGCGGATGGTGTGTAGGTGGGCACAGCAGCGGCGACAGTTGTGTGGGGGACGGCTCGAATATGGGTTGTTTGCAAGAGAGAGGGGGGTCACACATGTAGTAAGTCGCCTCGGCCCCACCTATCAGGATATCATGCGGCCCCACTAGTCAGGAGGTAACGGTCAAAGGCTTTGACAGAGCGGCAACGCAACATTCGGCTTTTTATGAGCAGGCATGGTAGGGGATGGAAAAAGTGAGGAAAACTAATTGGTTTGGGCAAAACTGATCACAACAAAACAACGAGAGGCATGAAAATAGAAATCTCCTAAAGTAAAGAGTATGCAAGTACAAATTAGATGATGAATAGTGTACCCTCAAAGAAAATACTACGAATAGCACACTTTCTTTTTCGCGAGATGATGAATAGTACACTTAATGATTGTTTTTCCCCAGAATTTAATGGTCATCTGATGGGCCAAATCCAACACTCATACCCCGTATTACCAGTACCCAGGAAGTGGCTTTCCAGTGGGACGTACGGCCTGTGGTGGCCAAGCCAGGCACGTACTACAGCAGCAGATGATCGATCCCCTACCGGCGGCCGGGCCCCGGGCTCACCCACCGGAGACGGCAATATTCAATCCAGCCGAGCGTCAGCCATGAGTAGTTTCAGTTTCAGTACACACACAGACACAGAAGTTCTTCCTCCTTCGCACCCCCAATCTCTGAGCAAAATAAAAGAAGGGGATCCAGCAGCAGGCATGGAGCGAAGACTTTTGACATTGCCATCGCCAGCAGTTAATACGGCCGGCCTCGGCTCTCCTCACTTCCTGCCGTTGCTTCCAACTCTTCCTTCTTCTTCCCCTGTGGTGTGGGTGGTGAGGTGAATTTTTTAGTCCGATCAAGTCACCGCCATAAAGAAGGCCCACGTCGGGCGAGATTTACCACCCCCATCCACCCACTGTTCTTTCTCTCCACTGACTGCACCCACGAAGCGTAGGCGCGTAGCCACAGAGACGCACAGAGAGAAAGGATTTAAGAAAGAATAGACAAAACGGAAGGGCAAAATGCAAAAGGGGAGCGAGAAAATCAGGGGGAAAAGTGGGGTGTTGGAAACGAACGCCGGGCCAGCCGAGCAGAGCCAGAGCCAGAGCGTTCGTTCTCGTTGTTATAAAGCCGCAACTTGTTCCCTTCCCCATCTGCCTGCGCTCCCTCTTCACTCTCCCCCTCCCCGCCCGCCGGATCACCCGCCGGCCTCGGCTCCCTCTCTACCGTCACCTACGAGCTAGGAGTAGTAGGCTACGAGCGAGTGACAGCCCGCCATTACTCCACCCTCATAACAGAGGAAGCAGAGAGCAGAGGAGAGCCGGGAAAGAGCACGCCGGCAGGCAGAGAGTAATCCTTCCGCTCTGCGGCCGTACCTTCCCCGGGCGGCGCGGCACCACCACGCTCCTAGCTAGCTAGCGGCGAGCCAACCACTCCTGCATCAATCGCACAGTAAATTCCGGGGCGCCCTGCATTCACTGCCCCGTCCGTCCGGCCGGCCAAATCCTTTCTCCTCCTCGCGAGAAAAGGTTCGTCTCTCTTCTCTTCTCTTGGTGCTGGCGTTGCAGAGGCTGCCGCCTCCGTTCCGTTTTTATATTGGCCTCCTCTCGCGCTCGTATTGGCCGGAGAGTCTACCTGGATCTTGATCCGTCTGCTCCGTCCGTACACAGCAGAGAGCACAGCGCAGCCGCGTGGTGAGAGAACGGGTGAGAGGGGAAGATGGTGCCGCGCGAGCATGGGGACGAGGCGATCGTGGCAGACGGGCACGGCAAGGAGGAGGAGGTCGGGGTGATGGGCGTGAGCAGCGGCGGCGCGGACGGCGACGAGGAGCAGCACGGCGGCGGCGGCAAGTTCAGCGTGACCAGCTTCCTCTGGCACGGCGGCTCCGTGTGGGACGCCTGGTTCAGCTGCGCCTCCAACCAGGTAAGCCTCGCATCGATCGACACAGCAACAACAAGAACAAGAAGATGATGATGATTGACCGATGATGAACGGTTGTTGCAGGTGGCGCAGGTGCTGCTGACGCTTCCCTACTCCTTCTCGCAGCTGGGGATGCTCTCGGGCATCCTGCTGCAGCTCTTCTACGGCTTCCTCGGCAGCTGGACCGCCTACCTCATCAGCGTCCTCTACGTCGAGTACCGCTCCCGCAAAGAGAAGGAGGGCGTCAGCTTCAAGAACCACGTCATCCAGGTACCCATCCATCTCCCCTCTCCCCTGCCCCTTCCCCTGCAATCCATGGAGTGCTCCCCTCTTCTTCCCTAACGGATTGCAGTTCCCGGCTTCGCCAAACGGACACGCCTTTCTGTCGGCCGTCCCTGTCCTGCCCTGCCCTGGCTGCAAAAACACGAAAAATGCTCTCCTTTTTTGAGCGAAATAAAAAAACAATAATATATGCTGCAGTCTCCTCAAGTTGCTTGCCCAAGGAAAAGTGCGAGCTGCAAATGCTCTCCTTAATCCTCCCCTTTTAGTCGCCAAACCGGAACCACATTTGCTCCGGCCCTCCCAAGTAATAATCACCATGCTTATTAATGATTACTGTGCTAATGAAGCTGTGATGTTGACCTTCCCCAGTGGTTCGAGGTGCTGGACGGGCTGCTGGGCCCGTACTGGAAGGCGGCCGGGCTGGCCTTCAACTGCACCTTCCTGCTCTTCGGCACCGTCATCCAGCTCATCGCCTGCGCCAGGTCAGTCAGCCAGCCCAGTTCAGTGCAGTTCAGTTGCTGAGACGAGCTAGTGGTAAATAACGAAACAAACTTACATATACAGTAACATCTACTACATCAACGACCGGCTGGACAAGCGGACGTGGACGTACATCTTCGGCGCCTGCTGCGCCACCACGGTCTTCATCCCGTCCTTCCACAACTACCGGATCTGGTCCTTCCTGGGGCTCGGCATGACCACCTACACCGCCTGGTACCTCGCCATCGCCGCGCTCATCAACGGCCAGGTCGAGGGCGTCACCCACACCGGCCCCAACAAGCTCGTCCTCTACTTCACCGGCGCCACCAACATCCTCTACACCTTCGGCGGCCACGCCGTCACTGTGTAAGCACCACCACCACCATTCTCTCTCTGTTTTTTACAGTTTATTATTTGTTTGTTCAGTAAGTAATTTAGTATGGTAGATGAAGAAGAAGAAGGGTGGTGAGCTTTCCGCCGGGCTGCAGCTTTTGGCTGTGGATCGGGAGGACATGTCCGGATTGGATTGGAAACCCGGCTCTAGCTTCCATTCCGATGGTCCCCCGGCCCTCGACCCATTCCGGTCCATGGTACTTGCAGCAGCAGCAGTACCACACTAGCATGATGACAGTACACTACTGTACTCAGTTAATCTTGATTAACTTAGTACTAAAATTGTAGCAGCACGTACTAGCTTTGCATCTAGCTAGCCCCATCCATCCATCCATCTCCGTCCCATGGGGCGGCAGGCACAGATCCCAAAGGCCACTTAAAAACTCCCATATAGGCCTCCTTTGGTTCATAGGGTAGTGAAATCATAGGAATAGTGAAGTCATAGGAAATGAGATGACATGCATCTCAAATCCTATGAGTAGGAATAGGAAAGGAGATGTCCTTTGATTCAGTTCATAGGATTTTTTCCATTGAGTCTAGGCTAATGTTTATTTTCCTATGAAATGTGGAGGATAGGAAGAATTCCTCCATATGAATAGGATTTCATTCCTACAAACCAAAGGGCTCTGAAGAAATTTTTCCTACCAAAATCCTATCCTATAGAATTCCTATAAAAATCCTCCAAACCAAAGGAGGCCATAGGCTTTGGTTTAGCTTAGCTAGCTAGCTTGCGGCCATTAGTCAGTGAGTCCAGTCCGACGGAGCCTGCTCTGGTGCGCTCATGTGCGGCGATGCATCCAAAAGGTCCTCCCTAGCAGTACACACACACACATGATACACTCTAGCAAGTCTAGAGGAGGAGAAAAGAATTGGGGCGCGGTATATTTTAGATCTCCGGCCACCATGCATTAGACTAGAGCCCTTTATTCCCATTGCTCCTCTGCCCTCTGCGATTAGTTAACTATTAATCGGTTGATTGGATCATTGGTGTTTCCTGGTAGCTAGCCAGCTAGCTTAGCCATGATTTGAGGCCATGCGGGGGAATAATTAGCTTCTTCTTCATCACTGAGTGTCTGAGTGCGGTGTTCAAACACCCTGGTCGCTACTCGCTAGTGGCCGCCGATTTGAACCATTTTTATTAGTAATAGCAATCTCCTAGCAGTAGTAGCAGCTTCGGCGACCAGGGCACTACTATTATTATTACTATTAAGCAGCTAGTGGTGGCGTGAAACCGAGAAAAAATGCTTGGTGTTGATGGAAGTGAGTGAAAGAAAATGACCGGCCATGGCTGGTTCCATTGAATCGAACGGAATTCGGCTAGTGCGGAGTTCACATCAAGATATGCAATTCCGTCCTGGCCGGACCGGGACGTGCATGAATGTTGCGACATTTCATCATCGATCTGCTGGCGATGATTCCGTTCCGTTTATCCTGCCATCATCTTGATGTTTTAGCCTAGTGGGAGTGAGGGTGACACAGACCTACTACTGCTGCTTTAACCAGAAGTTGCATCCTAATCCTAGAGAGAACGATCTCGTGGTGAATGTCCTTGTTCACCTTGGATAACATTTCAAGTCACAGTTTCTGATCGTTTCTGATCTCCGACAAGTTCGAAGTCCAGTTAGGTAGTTATACTGCAACTAGTTGCGAGTGGAGTGGCATGATTAAACTGATTGATTATTGGGCGATTATTAGTGCTTGTATGTATATATAATCTGCAACGGACTTATTTGGCCGTATTTGCCGGGATCCTCTATTATTTGACCGGGGGATTGAGGCAGCGCGTGCACGCATGTGTTGGTGAGCGAAAGCTCGCTCGGCAGATTCCCCCTGCCGCCACGATCTTCTTCTTCTTTTGCAACCCAACCCAACTGCGTCTGCGTGATTAGGAAGAAGCCTTTTTCTCCGTATCATATCATCTGACCAACAAACTCAACAAGATGATCATTGACCACCATCGGATGCATGTGCAGAGGCCGTTTTGTCCGTTAATTTCCTACTTCTTCCATGATTATTTGATTATTGAAGCTCTGCCATTTCATTTATAAACAGCTATTTGTCAATAATGGTGATGCTAATGTTGGTTTGCATGGGCAGGGAGATCATGCACGCGATGTGGAAGCCGGCCAAGTTCAAGTACATCTACCTGCTGGCGACGCTGTACGTGTTCACGCTGACGCTGCCGTCGGCGTCGGCCATGTACTGGGCGTACGGGGACGAGCTGCTGGCGCACGCCAACGCCTTCTCGCTGCTGCCCAAGACGGCGTGGCGGGACGCCGCCGTGATCCTCATGCTCATCCACCAGTTCATCACCTTCGGCTTCGCCTGCACGCCGCTCTACTTCGTGTGGGAGAAGGTGATCGGCATGCACGACACCAAGAGCGTCTGCCTCCGCGCCCTCGCCAGGCTCCCCATCGTCGTCCCCATCTGGTTCCTCGCCATCATCTTCCCCTTCTTCGGCCCCATCAACTCCGCCGTCGGCGCCCTCCTCGTCAGCTTCACCGTCTACATCATCCCCGCCCTCGCCCACATGCTCACCTACCGATCAGCGTCCGCCCGCGCCGTAAGTTCTCTTCTCTTCTCTTCTCTTCTCTTCTCTTCATGCATTGCAGCATTTCTTTTTCTTTTCTTTTTTCTTTTGCATGCAGGAATAGCTTTTAGGAGAAGCTTACTAATTAGAAGCATGTTCTTGCTAGTAAATGCTTGATGCTGCCGTGCGCCTAATTTCTTTCTGATCACTGTAGGAGGAGTACTGGCTGCCTTTTCTTTCTTTATTAGTAGATTAGAGATCCGACCAGCTTAGCCAATCATTGCCAATAGGATCGTCCATCGATGATGATTAAGGATGGGATGAGTGAGGCCGTGCATCGCCAGCTCCAGCTGCATGCATGCATGCACTGCATGGCCCGGTTCGCTTCATCCATCCATCCAACCCTTTGCTGCTCTTGGTAGCACTGCACCAGCAGCCCAGTACCACATCCATGGTCTGGTCCATCACGCATCAACAGTGGCCCGATTCATCCATGGTCTGGTCCATGGCGCATCAACAGTGGCCCGATTCATCCATGGTCTGGTCCATGGCGCATCAACAGTGGCCCGATGGCAACGCAACGCGCATCGGAGGCAGAGAGACGTGCAATAGAATAGACAGTGGAGATCCGTGCACGTACCACAGGCACTGTTGACTGCACGGCCCCGCCTCCTCTTCGTAGGAGCGGCACTGCTGCTCACCACGAATCCGCAATCATTGAGCCCGGCCAACGACCACATTAATCCGCCCCGACAACGATATGGATCCTCGATCCCTCTCCTCCATCTGCACCGTTGGTTCGGCCGTCGCTGCTATGGCATGGCGAATAGCGCTCAGCCATCACCGATGGACGACGGTGTGTGTCACAGTTCCAAGGGTTGGTGCCCAGAATTAGGAGGTTTCTCCCATGCTTAGTACCATCCTACATATGGTCCATCCCGTAGGTGAGCCTGGCCTGAATGCAGCTATAGCTAGCTGGTCCCTCCCCGGCCGCACAGGAGCAGAGGGGCCGATCGTGGGCTCGCCGCCGGCCGGGATGGATAGCAACCGTTGACATGGAGGGGTCGGGATCTCCTGTTACTTTGGGCACGAGCCCCCGGAAGCTAGCCGAGGAGCTTAGGGGAGCGCCGGTCGCCTTCGCGGCGTTGGCCCGGCGCGTCTGGACTCTCGCTGCCCGGCTGGACTGGCTTTCCGCACGGGTGATGGATGGATAGATAGCATGCGGCGCCCCTGGAGACGGACGTCGATCGATGGCGTGGGTTGCGGCGTCCCTTTCTTTCCCGCTCGATTCCTTCCTCCAGCTTTGCGGAAGAGAAACCGAATGTGGTCTCTTTGCCGTACGAACGATGGATGGATGGATGGATGGAGAGTATCTACGTAGCAAACACCATTTATTTTGTGCAGCGGCGCGGTGGCTCCATTCCGTGCATCTATCATCCATTTTTGCTGTGCATGTTGGTAGTAATGATGCTCTGTTTTTTGCTGACGAGTTGTGATCTCCTTGTGGTTTTGAACGAGCAGAACGCGGCGGAGAAGCCGCCATTCTTCCTGCCGAGCTGGACGGGGATGTTCGTGCTCAACGCCTTCATCGTGGTGTGGGTGTTCGTGGTCGGCTTCGGCCTCGGCGGCTGGGCCAGCATGGTCAACTTCATCCGCCAGATCAACACCTTCGGCCTCTTCGCCAAGTGCTACCAGTGCCCCAAGCCCGGCGCCGCCGTCGCCCCGGGCCCCTCCTCGATGCACCACTAGCTCTCCTCGTCGCCGCCCGGAGCGGGCCGTGACGCTGCCAATGCCACCGGCGGGGAGCATGCAAGGAGGAGCCCGAGAAGCTTCCCTCTCCCGGCAGCCGGCGCGGCGGATCCAGTACTGTTGCTTGCTAGGTTTTGGTCGCCTTGTAATATACAAGCCTCGCCTCTCCTAGGGTGTCCCACCGTAGTAGAAGAGGGTGGCCGGGTCCCTAAGACCTCGCCCCCGCCCGATCCGTTGGTAGTACGTACGCACGTACGTACCGTGTCCGTGTGTTTGTGTTTGGCTTGCCCCACCAATATATATGTGATGGTCGTCATGGCTTATAAGACTTGCAGCTCATGAGACATTTCATATGATGATGAATTGAATTGATGACGGTATTAACATAGTACTACTTACTATCCTGTAGGGCTCTCGATCGATCTGCTTCTTTTCTTCTTATTTTTACTATCTTCCTCGCTGGAGCTTGCACGGTGCATGCTTGTAATAGAGACGGTCGATCGATGTTGATTCCTCTTGCTAGCTAAAGGCAGAGCAGGGAGGCCTTTGTTTAGGGGTCTTAATCGGTGTAAATGTGGCGACTCCTCGCTGTTGGCGGCTCGCCTTTTGGCCCGTGCTGCGTCGCTGCCTTCGGCCCCGGCCCGGCGAGCGACCGTCAAATCTTCCCGGCGGAAATTCCGAAAGGGGCGCCAAGATACGGTGGTGGTGGGGTGCTGCGTGGGTCGGCGCGGGGCATGATGGCGCGCACAACCAGGACCAAACATGCTTGCTTGTGAGGCTGAAACGTTAAAGATGGCACTACTACTCTACTACTGCTGGCTTTGCATTGTGACAGGGACGACGACGACGATGACGATCCTGATTAGCGGCCCGTCTTATCACACCACATCCTCGTAGTACTACGCCGGTGGGTGAGGCCAACTTTGGAGGATTGGACTCCACTCCACTACTGACCGTCTGACCCCCATTGTACGAACTAGCTACGTACGTACAGCACGCATGATCATTTTGTATAATTGGCTTGTGCATCACAGCATCAAGAGGGACTTTGATTGCAGAGGAGAGAAGATTGCGCTTTAATTGGGCCATGTGGGAGCGCTTGCAGCTGCAAATGGGGGGGGCGGATTCTCTAATCACCTCGACCGGGCATCAGGCCTCCTTGAGATCACATGGCTGGCGGTGGCATGTGCCGTCTTGACTGGTACCCCGCTCCAGATTTCCTCTCCTTTTGCTGCTGCTGGTATCTTCCGACCGTCCTTGGGGGCGGGGGTTCAGCATGTGCTTTCTATGAGTAGCTCACAGCGGGGATGTCTTAATCTAACGCCAAGTTGCCCAGGGTTCCCCTTATTAATCATACGGCGTGCTACAATTAATACTCACTCCGTCCGAAAATACTTGTCATCAAAATAGACAAAAAGGGATGTATCTAAAACTAAAATACATCTAGATACATTCCCTTTTATTCATTTTGATGACAAGTATTTCCGGACGGAGGGAGTACTTGCTTCGCCCCTATTGATAACGGCCACCATCCGTTGAATGGAATCCCGGGCGAGAAAAGAATACTCGTAGCAACCGTACCTGTCTACGGGACTGTGCTTAGTGCGGACTGCTGTTTGCGGCCAAACTGTAGGTGATGCCAACGTACGCCCGTAAACCAGTGTGGCTGACGCGCCTGATTTTGCGATTGGTTGTGCGGTCTGACCATTTTTACCAAGCCTTTCGTTTCGGGTAAAGGTGGGCGATAGCTTTCTTTTTAGGTGCGATCTAGATTCCAAAGCACAGACCAAAAACACCATAGGCGAGCATAACATCCATTATCGAAGCAGATAATCATGTCAGGGAGGAGAACCGGCCAAAACACATCCACATCTTTTGTTGCTCACAACACAGGGAAAGCGTCCTAAGATAGCAACAATGCATCTTTCCAAAAGCTCGTATTCTTTTGAACAACAAACGAAAGTATCATTGCAGATCGCGAGAGAAAGCTCAGAAGATATCTGATGGGCCTATAGTTGGCTACATACGCCAGTGCCCAGCCCAATGGTCAATATCGCAGCGCAGATACTTCTTTTTTGGATGTCAAATACTACAGATACCAAGGACACCCGACTCATCATAGAAAAGCCATATTTCAGACTCAAACTGATCTAAACACGGTTGGAACCAATTGTAGATAAACGTTTAGTAAAGTCCCTGTTTGCTCAACTAGAGAGAGCACAATCACGCAATTGTTAACGACAGAGCGCTTTTAATCAGTTATAATGAAGCAGAGTAGTTCATCTAACTAGCAGTTTGAATTCCAATGAACAGCGTCAACACAGTAAATCATGTTAAGAGACACATGTCATAGAAGTACTTGAATGGAAGGGAAAGCGGTGAAACTTTTACTTTGAAACAGCAGAGCTACCGACATATATGGCATGTTTTAATACCCATACCCATGAAGCAGACCACCAAATGTCCAACCAGGATTGAATCAGCTTAACCAAAACCTTGGAATTCCTGAGTCGCGCTCAGCCACGGTACTATTGTTTGGCAGTCTCTGTATTCTGTTTGAGAACTCGTTTGCCTGTGAAAATTTGGCGGAAAAGAGAATCAATAATGATTTTGCATCAGCCCATCTGACCAACTAATCCCACCAAATAAACACTGTTAAAAGAACATATGCATATAACACCAAACCTAACAACAAGTGAAGAACAAAAAATTGGGACCAAGTTTTTCTTATTCCATTCAAAGGAAAGATTTCACCAAAACCATGGAAGGATGGTATTGAGGAAAAAGCAGGATTCCGCAGAACAGTACATGAAGATACAGGGATAAGTTTCCAGGATTTGCTCAGAGGCAACATTCTATCAAACAGTGTGTCAACACAGGAATCAAGTTCCTAAGCTCAACAGCAGGATTCTATTATATCATAGCACAAAATACTGGAAATAATTATTCTGTGTCATATCAGCATTATTGGTAGCGCCTATATTCTCAAAATGTAGGACTGTAGGGATGCAGAAGGTATATACTGAAGAAATAGACGAATCAATGAAAAATATTAGCCGTGCACAATACAAGCTAACACCTTCAGAACACATCAGAAATTATTGAACAAAAACAGGAAATGTGGCACAATTTATTTTACTCCCTCCGTCCCAAAATAAATGTCTTGACCTTAGTACAACTTTGTACTAGAGTTAGTACAAAGTTGAGACACTTATTTTGGGACGAAGGGAGTATTTGTTACCCCCAAATGTAACTAACAATTGCAAGCAGAGCATGTGGATGTGATGAACAGAACATTGAACTAGTCTAAAACATTTTAAAGATAAAATAAATTAAGATAACCCCCTGAACTTTCCCAACGAGATAATGAAACTTCAGCCCCTTGAGATGGTTTTGCACCGTAGTTTAGACTTCCTAAACTCTTTTTTTTTTCAATAAACAACCACCCAAAACTGCCTCGAGAGGTTAAACTATCGTTTTTTATGTTCAGGAGGTTGGGTATCTCATATCATAGTTTAAGAAGTCATGTAGGCCAAGCATCAAAGTTAAGGGAGTAATCTGGGCTTTTTCCAAATATTAATGAACAAATAGTCACAAAAAGGAAACCCTGACCTTCTCGTCAATCCACATTAGAGAGCGCAGTTGATTATCCAGTATTCGGACAGCAACATCAAATGGTGCCATGGTATCTGTAGCCTCAAGCTCACCACCCTGCATTGGACACGGAGACTCAAGCAATGCTCATCACAAGGCAAATGTTACAATCTGAATATTTACCTGTGTAGAATTCATGGTCTGAATGATGGATTTTACTTGTTCTGTCATATGCTGCAACTCATTCTCCACAACTTCACCTTGCTCATACCTTTGCATTGCCAAAAATTTGGTTAGAGATTTTGTTTCTGAAATAAGCTGTATTATTTGTTTACTGGAGATTAAAAAGTCAAACTAAACCCAAGACTAAAATAAGAAGCTAAAACAGCCAAAATGCATTTAACTAACATTATATCCCTTGCCGAGGCAGCCTCATCTTCACGAAGTAAGACCCGCTCATCCTGGAATATACGTTCGGCTTCCTCCTCCATGCTCTGCAGAGCCTTGTCCACCTGCAATTATAAAACATGTAGGTTGAAAGTACAAAGCTGAATAATTAATCTCTGCGGGCTCACCCTATATGGATAAATCGCTAAAAAGACTAATCTCGAAGTCTGGTAGTCTTGGTGACCAGAAAATTCCAGCACATATGTACTCACATCAGTTCTATGAGATTATCAATATTGCGCCTACAGAGTAATCTGTTTCCCTCCAAAACCATGTGACAGTCCAACATTATTATTGTATGTATAGGAAACGTTTACTTCTTGAGCAGTGCGTATTAAATAATTTGATAGAAAACCTAGCTGTAAGTCAGTTCAACGTGTTAAGCAAATATGTGCAATGCAAATTCTGAACAAGCATGACAATCCTCACTCAACTGAATTTCCAATTGGTAAATTGACAGACACAAATGGACAATCAATTAAATGACTCTGATGGCTAACTAACATAGTATAAGTAAATAACACATTCAACAGAGGGCCCAACTGATTATGCAATTAAATCGTCTGATGGGAGCTGTGCTAAAAATCACAAAAAAAAAATGTGCATCTAACCCTCAACAAGGTGGCTTTGTCGGAGACATCACTTAAAAACCATCAACATGACTTTAAACATCAAGAATTTATTAGAAAAATGCACAAAATTCTTGTAAAGATAGAACCGCAATCAGGCAATTATGTGTCGTATTTATTATAGTTATAAACCACAAACCTTAGGTACAATCTATGAGATATTTAAACACACAAAATTAGAAAGAGACCTCAAGGCTATCAGACATAAAAATATCTCTGGTCGGCATATATCTCAAACCATCCAACAACGTAAGTACATGATGGACTAAAATGAAGGAATGATCTCTCCCAAGGCAGCTTATAAATAGCTCCCTCCAAACTTTGCAAAGTTTGACTTCTCAAAAAATCTATACACACTACATTATGGAATGGAGGTAGTGTATCATATAAAGGAAAGCAACTCGATGCCATTTAGAGATCAAGTAGAATGAGACACAAAACAAACACAAAGACTAACTTGTAGCTAATATATGAACAGACAAGAAAAAGTTCACACCCCCACCCACCTCATTCTGATGAGTTTCTATCAACTCAAGTTGCCTCTCCAAGCTTGTTTGTGTCTCAACAACTTTGGCCACATCAGCCTGCAACAGGTAAGCATTCAGTATGAAACATAACGATGAAAATTTACTGTGAACATCATGATTCAAGAGAGAATCTGCTATGAAACATAACGATGAAAATTTACTGTGAACATCATGATTCAAGAGAGAATCTGCTATGTACTGATCTGAAACGCATCAAATGGACTCTGGATGAATAATTAGAGTTGATTAAGTACTGGTTTCTATTTCTTTTCGTTTCAAATCAACTACAAATATTTTAAATTATTTATTTTGATGATGGAACTAATTGACTTATTAAGGCCCCACCTGTAGGTCCAAAATACTTGTTATGTTAAGTCACAGAACACAAAATAGTGAAACTGATACTAAGAATGTAGCACCATGCCATGTTTACCCTGGTTAATGATAAAACCATCACTACTTGGCATCTAGAAAGCACGGACACGCCAGGAATCGCCGAACTGCCGTCCTGATACGCCGGGATACGGGGATACGGCGGGATACGCGGATTTTGGAGTATCCCCGAAATTCGAATTAAAAAATTGAAAAAACGATTGGGATACGCGGGGACACTTTAGGGATACGGCCTGGCCCAAGAAACAGCCTCGGCCCACCAGGAAACCCTATTTTGCAGGGTCACGACATAATGAAGAGGCGCTCCCTCCCTGCTCTGGACTCGCCGCCACCGCCGCCGGCGCGCCTGGATTCGACCGGCGACCATCCCCTCCAGCACCAGCAGCAGCAGCAGCCTCTCCTCGCAGCCGCAGGTAACCCAGCTGCATCCTCTCCTCATTCTTCTTCAACCTCTTCCACTTTTAATCTTCAGATGCTTGCTGCTTGGTGCTCTACTGCTGTTTGCTTGCACTAAGTTATTGGATCTGATGCTTGCTGCTTTCTGCTCTTTGCTTGTGCTGCTGGCTGCTGCTGTTCTTGATAGGAATTGATTGCTTGTTGTTGGCCTGATAGGTACCAAACCATGGCAGCCGGTAGCCAAGAGTGAAGGGCGTCCGGGTCATGGTGCTGCAATTGGGAGCCAAATGGCGTTGCAAATTGGGTGAGCAAAGCAAAAGTCTTTACTCTTTTGATGTGTTCATATTGTCTTCTGGTTATGTCTTCTATTTTTCTAATCTTCTTTGCTGTTTGATGTGTTCTGCAAGATGCAACTTGCAATGATATGGGGGGATGAGGATCAATCAAGCACTTGATAAAAGAGCCACCAAATGGGGGCAATATTCTCTATTCTCGACTCTTTTTCTTTAATTTTCTGTCTTAATTCTATATTATATGTCATATTTTTATTTTATTTTATATATACTCACCGTATCCCCGAAGGGCTGTTTTTGGAAAATGCCGTATCCAGTATCCCCGTATGCGTATCCCCGTCCTTCCGTCCCCGTGTCCGTGCTTTTTAGCTTGGCATTGGCCCAATTGGAACGAGACAAGTGGTTGGAGAGAAGGCATATGGCTGTCAATACTTTGAAATTTTACCTAAAAGGTGCATACTGACAAGTATTGAAACAAGTCCAAGGAGCTGAAATAGGAACAATCAGCTCATCCTATAGTATCTACGATATATGTTAACACAATTTAAGATTCCCTCATAAGTCATAACATATTAACATCTGGCTAGAAACCTGGATAAGCCTGAATTGCACTACATGATACTCCCTACATCCTCAATGTAGGTCGTTTGAGCGATCCTCAATGCAGTGCTTTTAACATAAAACAATGGAATGTGTTACATTTCTGTTAACCACTATCTTGATATCTTCAACAAATGCATTTTAGTTGAAAAAAACTACAAAATCAGCAAGTATATATTTATATTTTAAAGAGCTTCAGGTAGACCTAAAAGCAAAAGCTTGCATGAACTGAACTTAAAAACAGAACTGTAATGGAACATACTGTCTGTTCTCGCCTTCTCAGTTTATATTATAATTCAGTAAGAGAGCTGGCGCTCCCACACATACCATTAATGGGAGTTTAGTACATATAAAATTGGCTACAAGACATACCTCAAGCCTTATAAGAACATTCCTGTTTTGCAGAATTCTCCTGTCCCATTCAGATATGGCAGTTGCATGCTTCCGGAACTTTGCAGTGCGGTCTTGAAGCCCATTGTTCCAGTCCCTAATAATCTATAATAGGTAATTCCATGAGACTTCAATAATAAAACATCACTAGCTTACTGTGCATCTAAGGTGAAGATGTTCAGAAAGCACAGTAGAAGATCAATCCAGCCTGGAAGAAACGACAGTACCCAAAAAAGATAAGTGCCATACCTCCTCAACACATTTACCAACAATTTCTGAGGGAAGTTTAGCTGCTTGAGGTGCTGCTGGAGTGATGGCACTCGTACTAGCTCTGCAGAAAGAATACAAGAGGAACGTTGTAGAAAATGTTAAAACGTTGCTACGCAAGTGCAGTAACAAGTCATAGTAGAAATAAACTGAGGGGGGATGTACAACCCAGTGCTGCTAGCTTGAACAGTTGAGGAAGTCGCCTGACTTGTGGTGGCGATGGTGGCTAGTGTGCTTGCAGCTGTAGTAGAACCGCCTGTGGAATACACACACTTAATACGCTCAAGATTGCCAAAGTTGTCACTTAGGAAATTAGTAAACAGACATAGTGGAACAAAAACTGCCAAGGTTAAAGAACTACATGGGTGCTGAATCCAATAAGTAGTTCAGGATATGTATATTATGCGCTACTGAGACCTAATTGTTTGGTATAGTGTGTAGTACGCCTGAGCTAATCTAAAAAGAAGACACCGAATTGCAAAAGGAAAAGGTACTGAGCATGAAGAAATGTATCTCACCAAGCAGTGTAGACTGAGCTGCCGAAGTTGAGGCAGGCGTGGAAGCTTGCAAGCTAAAACTAGGAAATGCAGTTGTTGTGGTAGAAGGAGTCGTGGCTGCAGAAGTAGTGATAGTGGTGGCAGTGGTTGTAACTGCTGCAGCTGATGACGCCGGCGGTACTGTAAAGCTGAAACCGCTACCGGAGAACAATGATGACCCCGAGGTTGCAGGGGCAGCCGTAGATGATGGCACAGCGGATGCACTCGTTGCGGAAGCAGAAGCAAATGTTGGCGTGGGAGTAGCAAATGATGCACCGAACGGGGAGCTAAGAGAGCTCGCTGACGAGCTTGCAGCTGCACCAGTATTAGAGAACAATGACGGAGCAGATGCAGCCTGCGAAGTGGCCAAGGAGAAACCACTGGCGGGCGCAGAGGCAGGCGTGGTCGGAGCAGCGGATGCACTGTTGGAGAACGAGAAGGCAGAGGCTGAGGGACCGCTCGAGAACAAGGAAGAGGTGGTGCTGGCCGCCGTTGTGCTTCCTGGTGACGGCGTGAAACCAAACGACGGAGCAGAGGCAGTAGCTGCTGGCGCTAGTGAAAAGCCAAGGGATGGCGCGGTCGTGGCAGTGGTTGCCGGAGACGAGGCCGCGGTGCCGAACAACGGCGCGGTGGAGGTGGATCCAAACAAGGACGAACCAGTGGCGGCCCCAAACAGAGCCGGTGCCGAAGCCGAGGTAGTAGCGGTGCTAGATGCGGCGGGCGCGCCGAATCCGAATGATGGCGTCGAGGCGGCGGCGGAGCCTGTTGCCGATGAGCCAAAGCCGAATCCCGTGGCGGCGCCAGAGAAAAGACCTGGAGTGGGCGCAGCGGAAGAGACGGCGCCGAAAATACTGGGGGTGCTGGCGGCGGCGGTGGTCGCGCCGAAGAGACCTGGCGTGGCCGCCGGGGAGGAGACGGCGCCGAAGAGGCTCGGGGTGGTGGCCGCAGACGAGGTGGCCGATGCGCCGAAGGGACTGGGGGTGGTCGTGGCGGCCCCGAATATGCTAGGCGTGGTTGCCGCGGCGGAGGTGGGCGATGCGCCGAAGAGGGGTGAGGCGGACGGGGTGGCCGCGGGCTGAGAGAACCCGAAACCAGTGGCCCCGAAGCCGAAAGCGGACGGGGAGGGAGCGGTGCCGGCGGCCGGAGCGGACGCGGAGGCGGGGGTGGATCCGAAGAGGGACGAACCAAAAGCGGGAGCGGAGGAAGCGGTGGCCGCGGCGGAGAAGGGGGAAGAGCCGAATGCCGGGGCGGGGGACGAGCCGAACGCGGGGGCGGGGGAGGAGGAGAAGGCGGATGGGGCGGTGGAGAAGGAGAAGGGGGAGGACGAGGTGGATCCCGCCCCGCCGGAATTGCCGAACGCGAAGGAGGTCGCCATGGCTGCGACGGCGTGCGTGCGTGCGGCCGCCGATTTGGGGCGGATTGCTAGGTTTTAGCGTGGTTTTGCCGCTGACCCCTTACCGATGAGGTTTGAGGGATTTCCTTGTAGGTGCCTTTCGAAATATAGAGTTTACCGGGGGGAGAGGGCAAGTAGATTTTTTTTGACGCAGCGAACACATACGCACACTCCGAATTTAAATTGCGGAGGTCTTTACTTGAAAACTTCAAAATTCAAACTTTTCAGTTCCAAAGAATTCTGAAAATAAATACACATATACCTAGATACATAATGTACATGTGTTCAAATTTTCGGATCAAAATACATTAAAATGTGAGCTAAAAAATACAAATATGAGGCTTTTTAGCATATGTATTGTTCATCTTTAAAGTCCATGATTTTGTTCTTTTTTTTGCAACTCGCAATTCAAGGTATTTCATCAGGAAATGTTTCACACATACACATACACTTTACATCCTTGCATACATGTGTATTTTTTTCAGAATTTTTTGAAACAAAAATTTATGAGTTTTTAATTTTTTTAAATAAAGGGCTTCAGGGAGCTCGGTCTCCAAAATGCCCTGCTCCATTTGTAACTGATCCTTGAAAAATAGTGAAGTATCCGGCCTAGTATACCTTCGTGGAGTATATATACTCCACTAAAATTTCGCCAGACCTAGCCGATCCCCTAAAGTTAGGGAGTAAAATTAAATTTGCATAAATTCAAGCAAATTTTAACTAAAAGATGCATGCATTTAAACATAAGTTCAACATAGATAGTCCTCGCAACCAAACATTAAACATAATTTAAACTAAAACTAAACTACACTAAAAACTTAAGCTAAATTCGGCTGAAGTGGAGGTCGAGCCAGTCCTTCGTGGTGAGGCCACCCTCCGTGTGTGCTCGGTCCGGGCCGGTGTCGTCGTCGTTGGGGAAGACGCTCCGCCACTCCTCGATGTCGATCTCCTCCTCGTTGTCCTCCTTGTTGTCGCCCTCGTCGTCGGAGATGACGATAACTTCACTATCATTGACGGAGCCTATATCGCCTGCTCTGGGTACTGTCGGCGGAGGTCATTCATGTAGGCCTCGTTGAAGGCTCCGCCTTGAGACGCTCCCTCACCCCACGGTCCTCCCACGCCATCCGAGCACTCACCACCCCCGACTCCGGCCGGACGAGGTGGACCGAAGCCGTACCGAAGGGGAAGTTGAGCCTCGCCTCGCGGCCGTGGAACCAAACCAGCCACCGGTCATACTCAAAGGCCACGAGCTCGGTCGTGTGGAACGACCCGGCCCACATCTGCTTGTGGGTCTCCCGGTCAGTGATCTTTGCCGCCCACGTCCCCGACGACCGTTGTCGGACGCCGAGATAGGTCCTCATTGGCGGCTGCGATGGAGGGAGCTCCGGGAAGTCTTCAAATCGGGGGAGGGGCGCGACGGCAGATGGATTGCGCGAGCGGCGGCGGTTCGAGTAAGCAGGGCGGGACGATGACCCGCGGGCGTGGCGACGCCAACCCCGTTGCGGACCGGAGGAGTGGGACCTCCGACCACCGCGTCTGGCCATAGGGAGGAGAGGGGGCGGGGGACGCGCCAGCGACTAGGCGAGGGGGAGAAGAGGAGGTGGAGGAGAGGAAGGGAGGGGGAGAATTTTACTCAATCGCCGTGAGCCAGAGTAAATATAAGTGGATGAATAGAGATGGAGTAAAAAAATACTCCACTTACCGGTATAAGGGATCGGCTAGGTGCTACGTGGAGGAGAAAAAACTGAAATATATTCCCTTACAGCTGGATAAGGGATCGGCTAGAAATGCCCTAAGCACCTGTAATGCCCAGGATGCGACTATGTCTCCTACGTGTCGATGCACAACTTAAAGACATAAGCGCATTCTAGAATGATCTCAAGTATGGTATCTTTGCACATCTCATGTAAAAGTTCAGGGATGAAAAGGAAAAGATAGTTGGCTTACACTCGCCACATCACACAATGAATAGAATAACATACAATCATCCAAATAACACAGGGTCCGATTACGGACGAAATCCAAACGAGAAAGATACCATAAACACAAGTCTGGATCCTCCTAGTAAGAACCACTACTGATCATCGGGATACGAGACATAGTAACGACCACACTCTTCATCGAACTCCCAGTGAAGTTCTGATCCATCTCCTGCATTGTTCTCAGCGGTACATGCATCTGGTGTGTGTTGAATCTGAGCCACAAGGACTCAGCAATCCCGTTCCCGGGTATCAAAACTACCAAAGCCTTAGGTGTGGAAAGGCTATACAAGTGTTTGCAGCAAGCACTAAGCAACTAGCTTACGAGTTTAGAGCGAGATGAGAACAAGTGCCAACAGTCGCCAAGTTGATCAAGAAATGATCCTAGCTGCTCGCGATCAAACATAACCCCACCGTGTTCACTTCCTGAAGCCCTTCGGAATGAGACCATCACGGTTACTCACACGGGTAGTGTATTCTTATGGATATGGTGTCAAGTTATCTACAACCGGATATTAACAAATTCCCATTTGCCACGTAACCGCGGGCACGGCTTTCGAAAGATCAAACCCTGCAGGGGTGTCCCAACTTAGCAGTTAGCACATCACAAGCTCACGGTCTGCGGAGTCGCAACTCCAAAGTGGGAAGATGTCAGGCCCAAGATGCGATTTTATCCCGATCACGTGACACTTACGTGATTGGGGCACAACCGCATTTCGGACGCTTAGCAAGATGGATATCATTACATCATACCATTACATACATACATGGGGGATACAACAATTCATACAAGCCACATGAATACCACAACATCAATACAAGGCCTCCGACTACGGATGCAAAAATGAAAAGCACAACGACATCCATCTGCTATCCCAGGCTGCCGACCCGGAACCAAACCCAAGACTGAGGAAGAAGAAGAAAGAACTCCAACACAAAGAACATCGTTCTCACGTCAAGTCATCGAAAACCTGCACCTGCAACTGTGTTTTAGTAACTGTGAGCCACGAGGACTCAGCAATCCCATAACCATGGGTATCAAGACTAGGAAAGCTTAATGGGTAGGAAGAGGTAAAGTGGTGAGGTTGCAGCAGCGGCTAAGCAATATATGGTGGCTAACTTACGAGTACAAGTATAAGATGAGCATCTACAAACAGTCGCAAACTAGTAGTGATCGCTAAAGATCCTGAACTACCTACGAGTCAAACATAACCCCACCGTGTTCTCTTCTCAAAGTGAAAAGAGACAGCCATGGTTACTCACACCGTTGTGTGTTTTACTTCGGATCCTCTGTCAAGTTTTCTACAACCGGACATTAACAAATTCCAATCTGCCACATAAACGTGGGCACGGCTTTTGAAAAATCATAAACCTGCAGGAGTGTCCCAACTTAGCCCATCACAAGCTATCACGATCATCAGAAGTAATAATAATATTACCCCTTATCTTAGGGACAATCCGATCAGGCTCGGAATCCCGGTGCACAAGACATTTCGACAATGGTAAAACAAGTCCAGCAAGACCTCCCGGCGTGCCGACACCCTGATAGTAGCCACGCGTATCTCGTCTCAGGCCACGTCCGGATGAGCAATACGTACGGCAACCGAAGACCCCAGATAACTGGGTGGCACCGCAAGTGGCTCTAGTTTGGGACCAACACCATCAGCACTGGCCCCCTACTATGTAGAAGAATCCTCGAGGGTGCGACCCCCTATGCAAATTTAATCAATTAATTAAGTTTCTATTATGAGGCAAATTAAAACCAATGTTGGGCCTTGCTGGAGGAGTTTTATTCAAAGACGAATTGTCAAGGGGTCCCCATATACCCAACCGTGTAAGGAACGCAAAATCAAGGCATATAACGCCGGTTTATCGGCTCCTAAGGCGGCATGAGTGGAACAAAACACCGAGCAAAAGGCCAAGCCTTCCACCCATAGCCAAGTATATAGGTGTGTTAAGATATATAAGATATATTGTGATATTCCCAAAACTTCAAGTTCCAACATGGAACTATCTTCATCTTCACCTGCAACTAACAATGCTGTAAGAGGGGGTGGGCAAGTGGGCAACATAGCCAAACAACGGTTTTGCTGGGAAGGTGTCAAAGGTTAGAGGTTTCATGGCATCAAGGAGAGGGGCTGACAATAAAAGATGGGTAGCGCGACATATAACGACAGCATCGAGACATCTAGCATAGCAATGATAGTAAAGGTATCCAAGGTGATGGTCATCTTGCCTGAGATCCCGCAAGGAAGAAGAACGGATCCATGAAGAAGATGAAGAAGAAGCCTCGAAGTCGAACCATGTGTAGTCGAACGAATCCTCACGATCGCAACGAAAAAGAACTAGCGAGGAGAAGCACACAACATGGTAAACACACCACTCAAGAACATGACAAGAAGCTCAACCAAGTATGATGCAAGACAAGTCTATATGATGCACTTCATGGCAAAGGATGAAGCACTCAAGAACAACACAAACCAACAAGTTTAAATGAGGCCGGAATCAACATATAACAAATCCGGTAAGTCCCCATATGCACATTTAGAAATTGGTCCAGATCTGAACAAACCTTAAGTTAAAGTTGTTAAACAGCAGGTTAACATGCACCATGATGATCTACATGAAATTCTAGTCAAGTTTCATACAAAGTTTGTTTAATTCGGAGCTACGGCCTAGAAGATATGAGCAAAACAAGACAAACAAGTCAACGGTGCAAGATGCACCCAAACATCAAGCAAACACACTCCAAGCAAGAAAACAACATGATATTATGCTTCTACATGCAAAATCACACAAGTTTCATATAGGGCATGCTCAAAACGGAGCAACGGTTCAACACATACACATGGAACAAGATATAACAACAAGATGCCCAAAAACAGCAACATAGCAACTTTAGAGCAAGGTAAATATATGCTACAACACCCAAACATGATAACAAGAGGCATGGATGTGAAATAGACATGATACTTAACAAGCATGAACTTAGAGCTCACCCAAAAACTTGTTGGAACACAATTAACCAAGCATGGCAAGTTGCAATAAATTTATCCACACTTAGTCAAAATCTGGGAAGGCAAAAACATCATCACGATGTTGCCTTCGGAGGCACAAAACAACAAGCATATCAACTTGTCGGGGAAACTGATCCACCCACGAACACCTATGGGACCGGAGCCCCTTTCGGTACGGCAGGGGGCGGAGATTGCACGAAGAGCAGATCGAGGCGAGGCACACGAGCAGTTTACCCAGGTTCGGGCCGCACGGATGCATAAAACCCTACTCCTGCTTTGGTTTGTATTGAGTTATTGGCTCGGGAGCGCTGGAAGCTACAGTGCTCCTCAGCGGCTGGCGAGACCGAGCGTGAGAGTGTTCGAATGTCTAACCCCCCCTCTACGTTGCGCATGGGCCTCCTTTTATAGGCATAAGGGGTCACCGACAGGTGGCAACGCGGATGAGGGAAAAAATGGAAATATGTTGTAGTAGGTACAGCTACCTGTACAGTGCATCGCACCTAACCCTGACGGCAGGGGACAAGGGCATTAAATGCCCGTCGCCGTCGCCCAAACAATGCGAAAAAGGGCCGTCAGGGGAGCCACCGTTCGCCACGATGGCCTCCTTGTCAGCACCGCTTGCCACCGCGTACCCCTGGCTGCACAGCCTCCCGCCACGTACGTCTGGAAAGGTCCGAGAGCGACACGTGGGTGGATGCGCTGGAGCGCGGGTACTGAGTGGAAGCTTGCCGCGGCAAGTGCCTTGCCGCGGTTGCTATCTTGTCGCTTCCGGGAGCTTGTCGCTCACCGGGCCTTGCCGGGACGCGTGGCGCGTCGCGGCAAGTTTCTTGAGATGCCTTGGTTGGCCTTCCCGGCAAGCTCCTCTTGCCAGGGTCTTGCGCCTTGAGTAGTCTTGTGCCTTGAGTGGCCTTCCCGGCAAGCTCCTCTTGCCGGGGCCTTATCTCCTTGGCTTGGATACTTTGTTCTTGAATGGCTCCAAAGGAACCACGGAGGACCTTGGCGATCACTCGGCTAGCCTTGTCGCGGGACGCTGCGACTGCCCATGCACAAGTTCGGGATACTAAGGGTACTCCTACTTTAGTACACCGACAGGAGCCCCCGGGCCTGGGCCGTACACGGTGCCGAGCGTTGTTGGGCCAGGTACAAGATAGTGTTCGGGCACGCGCGGCCTGGTTCTCGCCGTATCTTACTCTGTATCCACCGCGCCCTCCCCTAACGGCACGTGTCGATTGCGGCGTCGTGGGAGAGATCGCGGGCGATTTCTTTAATCGGAAATGCGGAACGTCCGCCCCCTCCCCCCTTATAAGCAGGGGAAATAGGGGCAGTTCGCCCATCTGCCCGTTGCTACTCCATCGTTGAAAGCCTCCGCCGCTCCCCTTCTTCCCAAAGCTTGAAAGAGAGCAGCGCTCCGCCCCCCGTCGCCACCAGCACCACCAGCGTCGTCGACCTCCCTCGCCGCTTCCGCTATGGCTCCGAAAGGCGAGAAGGGGAAGACCGCGAAGTCGGCCGAGGCGCTGCGGCTCGCGGCGCTGCGAAAGGAGAAGGTTGTCTTCCCCCCCCCCCCAAGCTTGCCGCGAGGAAGCTGAGGGAGAACTATTACCTCTTCTGGTCGGGGGAGACGCGGGCGCATCCGCGCACCAAGGTACTCCCGGCCGTTGCTTGCAAAATGTTTCCGAATGGATATGCGTTCTTTGCCTCGTTCTTCTACTGCGGGCTCTGCCCGCCCTTCTCTAAATTCTTCTGCGACATCATGAACACCTACGGGTTCCACCTCCTTGACTTCACCCCCAACGCCGTTCTGACAATGGCAGTTTTCGCACATCTCTGCGAAAACTTTGTCGGAGTCTTCCCCAATGTAGCCCTTATCCGCCACTTCTTTACGCCCCGAGTAGAGAGAGGAGAGCCCTTATCTGGCGGAGTCTCCTGGGTCTCGAGGATGCACAAGAAGGAAGCTTATCTGGAGGAAGAGCTCCGCAGCAAATGGGAGGAATGGAGAGCCAATTGGTGTTGGATTGTAGAGGAGAACCCGCAGCCATTCACCGCCCGGCGCCAAGCCCTAGTAGTACGCGGCAACGACTGGAGTGACTTGGCCCCGGAAGACAGTAGACTGAAGATTGCCACTGCCCGGATCTTTTGCCTCAGGCTTGCCGGGCTCACTGTAGGTGCAGTTGGCGCAGACTTTCTCCGCCGCCGCATCGCCCACCTGCAGAAGAGGAAGAGGCCCGCCTGAGAGTTCGAGAACGCGACAGATATCATGAGGCTGCGCCCGGGCCTCAATTTCAATTTCACGGTCCTGGAGCTCAACGGGATGCTGCAGGAGCTGTTCAAGTATGACCCTGATCATCCCGAAGTATTCAGGTTGCCGCAGGGCGTCGTTCCGCTGTGCAACAACTCCGCGCTCAGCCGCATCCGCGCAATGATGCCGCTGTGCAACTCTCACGGGATCGACCCAACTTGGCAAGAGCCTGCCGAAGACGCCTGATACGTCCGAAACGTATCTATAATTTCTGTTTGCTCCATGCCTTTTTTGTGTGATATTGCTATGATATTTATGCACTTCCATACACTTTTGATCATATTTGGACTAACCTACTAATGGTTGCAAAAGTGCACAATGTTCTTATTTTACACTTTATTGTGTAGGAATTACTTGGAAAATTGACAAAAACGCAAAAGAAGTCGTATTGGAGTAGGACTCTGACTTTCCTGAAATCTGTCTGAGAACGTTTTTTAAAGATGGTCACGTTCCGGCCCGAAGACAACGTCAAACGGAAAAAGTCTAGTTGCGAAAGTTGTGGGGAATTTCGAGGCGATGCTTCTGGATATAAAATTCGTCCAAATCGGAGTCCGGACGGCCGAGTAAAGGCCGTTTTACCGAGGCCCAAAATCTGATGACGGGAATCCGAGAGTCTATATAAAGAGAGGAAACCTAGGTCACCAAGGGCCACGAATTTTCCTCCTCCCGAGCCGCCGTCTTGGAGGGGAGGACCAGCACCATTGCAGCACCATCCACAAGGAAGAAGGGGGGGCCAAGGAGCCGCTGCCCCCTAGGGCCGCCGCCGCCCCGAGGGCCGCCGCCGCCCCCTAGGGCCGCCGCCGCCGCCTCCGCCGTCTCCGTGGCTGCCGCCGGCCGTCTCCTCCTCGCGGGGCTACACCTCTCCATCAACACCATCATCAACCTCCTCCTCACCATGTCCATGTGTGAGTAGTCTTCTCCGGGGCCGAGGGCTCGTACGTGTAGCTATGTGGTTATCTCTCTCTCCCATGATGTGATCTTCGTTGTGATCATAGGCTATGTTAATCTAGGGTGATCCCATGATATTTCCCCTTCCTCTATGTATTGGATTGATGTACTCACTTGTCTTTATCTAGTATAATCCTCGAGACCAAGGTGACAGCGGTCTATTGGACATGGATTAGAAAAATATTTTCATGAGTGATTTCCTCTCTTGTGTGTTGATTGAAGATTGAGAGTCTCTTGGTGCTTGTCTTTGACTATCCTTTAGATATGTTGTGATGATTGTGGGACTCTCTTTGGATGGCCGCGGTGACATTGGGAAATCCTTAGATTGAGAACTACGAACTTTGAGGTATGCTTTTGTAGCCCTACATAATTCTCGTCCTCTCTTGACCACGAAGGAATGACCTCCGGGTGCGTCTCCATTGCATGTTTTATGGGAAATATCATGTGATTCGATTGTGTTAATGTTGTTGGGAGTTGCCACTAGTGAAAGTATGATCCCTAGGCATTGTCTCCACTATTGCAATACCATTTGTGCTCCCGTTTACCACTTGTTTGCTTGCTGCACTTTTTATTACAGATTTATATTACTTTGTTTTGCCATCCATATCACTTGCCATTTAACATCTCTTCGCCGAACTAGTGCATCTATACAACTCCTAGTTGCATTAGGTGTGTTGGGGACACAAGAGACTTCTTGTATCTTAGTTGCAGGGTTGCTTGAGAGAGACCATCTTCAACCTCTACTTCCCTGAGTTCGATAAACCTTAGGTCATCCACTTGAGGGAAATTGCTGCTGTCCTACAAACCTCTGCGCTTGGGGGCCCAACATAGTCTACAAGAGTAGAAGCGTGTGTAGACATCAAGCTATTCCTGGCGCCGTTTCCGGGGAAGTGAGTTCTTGAAGGTATATCTTTAGATCTTGCAATTAAATCTTTTTGTTTCTTGTTTTTATTTCACTAGTTAAGTTTATGGAAAACCGCATTCTTAGTTCGCTGCTTGTGGGAAGACGCCCCTGTTGGAAATATGCCCTAGAGGCAATAATAAAAGAGTTATTATTATATTTCCTTGTTCATGATAATCGTTTATTATCCATGCTATAATTGTATTGATTGGAAACTCAAATACATGTGTGGATAAATAGACAGACTTTGTGTCCCTAGTGAGCCTCTACAGGACTAGCTCGTTGATCAAAGATGACCGCGGTTTCCAGGTCATAGACATGAGTTGTCATTTGATAACGGGATCACATCATTAGGAGAATGACGTGATGGACGAGACCCAAACGTTAAACATAGCTTTTGATCGTGTCAGTTATCGCTATAGTTTTCTGCATGTCAAGTATAAGTTTCTATGACCATGAGATCATGTAACTCACTGACACCGTAGGAGTGCTTTGTGTGTGCCAAACGTCGCAACGTAACTGGGTGACTATAAAGGTACTCTACAGGTATCTCCGAGGGTGTCTGTTGAGTTGACATGGATCGAGACTGGGATTTGTCACTCCGTGTGACGGAGAGGTATCTCCGGGCCCATTCGGTAATACGTCATCTCAATGAGCTCAAAGTGACTAAGTAGTTGGTCACGGGATTATGTATTACGGTAACGAGTAAAGAGACTTGCCGGTAACGAGATTGAACTAGGTATAGAGATACCGACGATCGAATCTCGGGCAAGTAACATACCGACGAGACAAAGGGAATTGTATACGGGATTGCCTGAATCCTTGACATCGTGGTTCATCCGATGAGATCATCGAGAAACATGTGGGAACCAATATGGGTATCCAGATCCCGCTATTGGTTATTGACCTGGGAGTGTCTCGGTCATGTCTACATGGTTTCCGAACCCGCAGGGTCTACACACTTAAGGTTCGGTGACGCTAGGGTTGTTAGTGAGAAAAGTGCATGGTTACCGAAGGTTGTTCGGAGTCCCGGATGAGATCCCGGACATAACGAGGGTCTCCGGAATGGTCCGGAGACGAAGATTGATATATAGGATGAAAGGTTTCGGAGTCCGGAAGTGTTCCGGGGAGTATCGGGAAATCGGCGGATAACCGAAAGGGGTTTCGGGGGTCCCGGAAGGGGTTTCGGGCCTATTGGGCCACAAGGGGGGACACAACAGCCCTCATAGGGCTGTGCGCCCCCCCTGGGCCCTCTCCTCATGCGCAAGGGGAGGTGGCCCCCCCTAGGGCTGCCGCACCCCTATGGAGTAGGGGGCAAGGCACTTGGGGGGGGGGGGAACCCTAGCCCCAGGGGGCGCCGCCCCCTTCCCCCTTGCCCTGGCCGCCGCCCCTAGGGGAAACCCTAGGGCGCCCCTCCCCTCTCCACCCCCCTATATATAGTGAGGCAAAGGGAGGGCAGCCAACACAAGTTCGTGCCTCGGTGCTGCCCTCCCTCTCCCATAACATCTTCTTCTCCCGCGGTGCTTAGGCGAAGCCCTGCTGGAATTCTTCTACACCATCACCACCACGCCGTCGTGCTGCCGGTTCTCCATCAACCTCTCCTCCACCCCTTGCTGGATCAAGAAGGAGGAGACGTCCCCGAGCCGTACGTGTGAAGAACGCGGAGGCCCCGTTGCTTCGGTGCTTGGATCTTCAGCGATCTGAATCGCGGCGAGTACGACTCCATCAACCGCGTTCTTAACGCTTCCGCTTAGCGATCTACAAGGGTATGTGGATCCTACTCTCCCCTCGTAGTTGCATCTACTAGATTGATCTTGGTGAACGTAGAGAAAATTTTTTGTTTTCCATGCAACGTTCCCCAACAGTGGCATCATGAGCTAGGATCTTGCGTAGATGCTTTCTCGAGTAGAACACAAAAGGGTTTGTGGCGTTGATGTTTAAATTGCTGCCCTCCTTAGTCTTTCTTGATTCAGCGGTATTATGGGATGAAGCGGCCCGGACCAACTTTACATGTCCACGTACATGAGACCGGTTCCATCGACAGACATGTGACTTTTGTTGCATAAGATGGCTGGCGGGTGTCTGTCTCTCCTATCTTAGTTGAATTGGAATAGAACAAGGCGGTCCTTGTAGAAGGTTAAATAGCAACTTGAATATCACCGTTGTGGCTTTGCGTAGGTAAGAAGCGTTCTTGCTAGATACCCATAGCAGCCACGTAAAACATGCAACAACAAATTAGAGGACGTCTAACTTGTTTTTGCAGGGTATGTATGTGATATGATATGGCCAATGACATGATGAGATATATTTGATGTATGAGATGATCATGTTGTAATAGTTAATATCGACTTGCATGTCGATGCATACGGCAACCGGCAGGAGCCATAGGGTTGTCTTTAATTTTTGTATGACCTGCGTGTCAATCATTAAGCGCTTTGTAATGCTTTACTTTATCGCTAAACGGTAGCAATAGTAGTAAGAGCATGGTGGGCGCCGACAACCCCGATGGCGATACGATGATGGAGATCATGATGATGGGGATCATGGTGTGGCGCCGGTGACGATGGAGATCATGCCGGTGCTTTGGAGATGGAGATCAAAAGCACGAGTTGATGGCCATATCATGTCACTTATGATTTGCATGTGATGTTAATCCTTTTATGCATCTTATTTTGCTTAGGACGACGGTAGCATTATAAGATGATCCTTCACTAAAATTTCAAGATAAAATTGTGTTCCCCCCGAGTGTGCGCCGTTGCGAAGGTTCGTCGTTTCGAAGCACCACGTGATGATCGGGTGTGATAGACTCTACGTTCGCATACAACGGGTGCAAGCCAGTTTTGCACATGCAGAACACTCGGGTTAGACTTGACGAGCCTAGCATGTACAGACATGGCCTCGGAACACGGAGGACCGAAAGGTCGAGTATGAGTCATATAGTAGATATGATCAACATGTTGATGTTCACCATTGACACCACCTCATCTCACGTGATGATCGGACTTGGGTTGGTGAATTTGGATCATGTCACGCTCGAATGACCGGAGGGATGTCAATTTGAGTGGGAGTTATAAATAATTTGATTAGGTAATAACTCACTTATCATGAACAATAGTCTAAAATGTCTTTGCAAATTTTTGGTTGTAGATGGCTCGCGCAGTAGCTCCCCTGAATTTTAATGCGTTCCTAGAGAAAGCTAAACTGAAAGATGACGGGAGCAACTTTGTGGACTGGCTCCGCAATCTGAGGATCATCCTCACAGCTGCCCAAAAGGTTTATGTCCTAAATGCACCGCTAGGTGACCCCCCCCGCTCCTACAGCCCCTGCGGACGTTTTGAACGTCTGGCAGACACGTTCGGATGACTATTCGATAGTGCAGTGTGCCATGTTGTACGGCTTGGAAGGAGGACTTCAAAGGCGTTTTGAACGTCATGGTGCATATGAGATGTACACGGAGTTGAAGTTCATCTTTGAAAAGAATGCTAAGATCGAGAGGTATGAGACCACCGATAAATTCTTTGCTTGCAAGATGGAGGAGAATTCGTCTGTCAGTGAGCACTTACTGAAGATGTCTGGGTACTATACCCGCATAGCTGATCTGGGACTTGTGTTCCCGGATGAGGCTATCATTGACAGAATTCTCCAGTCACTCCCTCCAAGCTACAAGAGCTTCGTGCAGCAGTATAACATGCAAGGGATGAACAAGACCATCGCCGAGCTGTTTTCGATGCTGAAAGTCGCTGAGGCAGACATCCAGAAGGAGTATCAAGTGTTGATGGTCAATAAAACCACCAGTTTCAAGAAAAATGGCAAGGGCAAGAAGGGTAACTCTAAGGAGGGTGGCAAAGCAGTTGCTAATCCAGTGAAGAAACCCAAGGCTGGGCCCAAGCCAGAGACTGAGTGTTTCTATTGCAAGGGGAACGGCCACTGGAAGCGGAACTGCCCCAAGTATCTGGCGGACAAGAAGGGGGCCAACAACAACAAAGGTATATGTGATATACATGTTATTGATGTGTACCTTACCAACTCTCGTTGTAGTGCCTGGGTATTCGATACCGGTTCGGTTGCTCACATTTGCAACTCTAAACAGGAACTGCGGAATAAACGGAGGCTGGCGAAGGACGAAGTGACGATGCGCGTGGGAAATGGTTCCAAGGTTGATGTGATCGCCGTCGGCACGCTCGCTCTTCGATTACCATCGGGATTAGTTATGAACCTGAATAATTGTTATTTAGTGCCTGCGTTAAGCATGAACATTATATCTGGATCTTGTTTATTGCGAGACGATTACTCATTTAAGTCAGAGAATAATGGTTGTTCTATTTATATGAGTAATATCTTTTATGGTCATGCACCCGAAGTTAGGGGTTTATTCTTATTGAATCTCGATAGTGATGATACACATGTCCATAACATTGATGCCAAAAGATGTAGAGTTGATAATGATAATACCACTTTCTTGTGGCACTGCCGTCTGGGTCATATCGGCGTGAAACGCATGAGGAAGCTCCATGCTGATGGACTTTTGGAGTCTCTTGATTTTGAATCACTTGACACGTGCGAGCCGTGCCTCATGGGCAAGATGACAAGGACCCCGTTTTCAGGGACAATGGAACGGGCAAGTGACTTATTGGAAATCATACATACTGATGTGTGCGGTCCGATGAGTGTAACGGCGCGCGGTGGATATCGTTATTTTCTCACCTTCACTGACGACGTAAGTAGATATGGGTATATTTACTTGATGAAGCATAAGTCTGAAACTTTTGAAAAGTTCAAGCAATTTCAGAGTGAAGTTGAAAATCATCGTAACAAGAAGATCAAGTTCCTACGATCTGATCGAGGGGGAGAATATCTGAGTTATGAGTTTGGTGATCACTTAAGAAAATGTGGAATTGTTTCACAGTTGACGCCACCTGGAACACCACAGCGTAATGGTGTGTCCGAACGTCGTAATCGAACCCTATTAGATATGGTGCGTTCTATGATGTCTCTTGCCGATTTGCCACTATCGTTTTGGGGATATGCGTTAGAGACAGCTGCATTCACTTTAAATAGGGCTCCATCTAAGTCCGTTGAGACAACACCGTATGAACTATGGTTTAGTAAGAAACCGAAGTTGTCTTTTCTCAAGGTTTGGGCTTGCGATGCTTATGTCAAAAGGCTTCAGCCAGAAAAGCTCGAACCCAAAGCGGACAAATGTGTCTTCATAGGATACCCAAAAGAAACAGTTGGGTACACCTTCTATCTCAGATCCGAGGGCAAAGTGTTTGTCGCTAAGAACGGGTCCTTTCTCGAGAAAGAGTTTCTCTCGAAAGAATTGAGTGGGAGGAAGGTAGAACTTGATGAGGTTATTGAACCTCTGCTTCAACCAGAGAGTAGCGCAGCGCAGAAAGATGTTTTTGTGGAGCCTGCAGAGGTTGAAGAGGAAGCCAATGATGATGATCAAGGAGCTTCTGATCAAGTTACTACCGAACCTCGTAGGTCGACAAGGGTACGCACTGCACCTGAGTGGTATGGTAACCCTGTCTTGGAGGTCATGTTGTTAGACAACGGTGAACCTACGAGCTATGGAGAAGCGATGGTGGGCCCGGATTCCGACAAATGGTTAGAAGCCATGAAATCCGAGATGGGATCCATGTATGAAAACAAAGTATGGACTTTGGAAGTATTACCTGAAGGGCGGAAGGCCATTCAGAATAAATGGATTTTTAAGAGGAAGACGGACGCTGACGGTAATGTCACCGTGTATAAAGCTCGACTTGTGGCAAAGGGTTTTTCACAAGTTCAAGGAATTGACTACGATGAGACTTTCTCACCCGTAGCGATGCTTAAATCCGTCCGAATCATGTTAGCAATAGCTGCATATTTCGATTATGAAATTTGGCAGATGGATGTCAAAACGGCGTTCCTTAACGGTTTTCTTAAGGAAGAGTTGTATATGATGCAACCGGAGGGTTTTGTCGATCCAGAGAATGCTGACAAAGTGTGCAAGCATCTCGGAGTTGGAATCTTCGCTTTGATGAGGTGATCAAAGCGTTTGGGTTTATACAAGTTTACAATGAAGCTTGTATTTACAAGAAAGTGAGTGGGAGCTCTATAGCGTTTCTAATATTATATGTGGATGACATATTGCTGATTGGAAACAATATAGAATTTTTGGATAGCGTGAAGGGGTATTTGAACAAGAGTTTTTCGATGAAAGATCTCGGTGAAGCTGCTTTCATATTGGGCATCAAGATCTATAGAGATAGATCAAGACGCTTGATAGGACTTTCACAAAGCACATACCTTGATAAAGTTTTGAAGAAGTTCAAAATGGATCAATCCAAGAAGGGGTTCTTGCCGGTATTGCAAGGTACAAAGTTGAGTAAGACTCAATGCCCAGTGACTGCGGAAGATAGAGAAAAGATGAGTGTCGTCCCCTATGCTTCAGCCATAGGCTCTATCATGTATGCAATGCTCTGCACAAGACCAGATGTCAGCCTTGCCATAAGTATGGCCGGAAGGTTTCAAAGTAATCCTGGTATGGATCACTGGACAGCGGTCAAGAATATCCTAAAGTACCTGAAAAGGACTAAGGATATGTTTCTCGTTTATGGAGGTGATCAAGAGCTCGTCGTAAAGGGTTACGTCGATGCAAGCTTTGACACTGATCCGGATGACTCTAAGTCTCAAACCGGATACGTATATATTCTCAACGGGGGAGCGGTAAGCTGGTGCAGTTCCAAGCAGAGCGTGGTAGCTGATTCTACATGTGAAGCGGAGTATATAGCTGCCTCGGAGGCGGCAAAGGAAGGTGTCTGGATGAAGGAGTTCATGACAGATCTTGGAGTTGTGCCTAGTGCACTGAACCCAATGACTCTGTTCTGTGACAACACTGGTGCCATTGCTCTAGCCAAGGAACCAAGGTTTCACAAGAGGACCAGACACATAAAGCGACGCTTCAATTCCATCCGCGATTCGGTCAAGGAGGAGGACATAAACATTTGCAAAGTACACATGGATTTGAATGTTGCAGATCCGTTGACTAAGCCTCTTCCACGGGCTAAGCACGATCAACACCAAGACTCTATGGGTGTTAGATTCATTACCTTGTAATGCCAGATTATTGACTCTAGTGCAAGTGGGAGACTGTTGGAAATATGCCCTAGAGGCAATAATAAAAGAGTTATTATTATATTTCCTTGTTCATGATAATCGTTTATTATCCATGCTATAATTGTATTGATTGGAAACTCAAATACATGTGTGGATAAATAGACAGACTTTGTGTCCCTAGTGAGCCTCTACAGGACTAGCTCGTTGATCAAAGATGACCGCGGTTTCCAGGTCATAGACATGAGTTGTCATTTGATAACGGGATCACATCATTAGGAGAATGATGTGATGGACGAGACCCAAACGTTAAACATAGCTTTTGATCGTGTCAGTTATCGCTATAGTTTTCTGCATGTCAAGTATAAGTTTCTATGACCATGAGATCATGTAACTCACTGACACCGTAGGAGTGCTTTGTGTGTGCCAAACATCGCAACGTAACTGGGTGACTATAAAGGTACTCTACAGGTATCTCCGAGGGTGTCTGTTGAGTTGACATGGATCGAGACTGGGATTTGTCACTCCGTGTGACGGAGAGGTATCTCCGGGCCCATTCGGTAATACGTCATCTCAATGAGCTCAAAGTGACTAAGTAGTTGGTCACGGGATTATGTATTACGGTAACGAGTAAAGAGACTTGCCGGTAACGAGATTGAACTAGGTATAGAGATACCGACGATCGAATCTCGGGCAAGTAACATACCGACGAGACAAAGGGAATTGTATACGGGATTGCCTGAATCCTTGACATCGTGGTTCATCCGATGAGATCATCGAGTAACATGTGGGAACCAATATGGGTATCCAGATCCCGCTATTGGTTATTGACCTGGGAGTGTCTCGGTCATGTCTACATGGTTTCCGAACCCGCAGGGTCTACACACTTAAGGTTCGGTGACGCTAGGGTTGTTAGTGAGAAAAGTGCATGGTTACCGAAGGTTGTTCGGAGTCCCGGATGAGATCCCGGACATGACGAGGGTCTCCGGAATGGTCCGGAGACGAAGATTGATATATAGGATGAAAGGTTTCGGAGTCCGGAAGTGTTCCGGGGAGTATCGGGAAATCGGCGGATAACCGAAAGGGGTTTCGGGGGTCCCGGAAGGGGTTTCGGGCCTATTGGGCCACAAGGGGGGACACAACAGCCCTCATAGGGCTGTGCGCCCCCCCCCCTGGGCCCTCTCCTCATGCGCAAGGGGAGGTGGCCCCCCCTAGGGCTGCCGCACCCCTATGGAGTAGGGGGCAAGG
>LR738711.1:842105416-842200427 GCA_902687465.1 Secale cereale
CCTCCCCTCTCCACCCCCCTATATATAGTGAGGCAAAGGGAGGGCAGCCAACACAAGTTCGTGCCTCGGTGCTGCCCTCCCTCTCCCATAACATCTTCTTCTCCCGCGGTGCTTAGGCGAAGCCCTGCTGGAATTCTTCTACACCATCACCACCACGCCGTCGTGCTGCCGGTTCTCCATCAACCTCTCCTCCACCCCTTGCTGGATCAAGAAGGAGGAGACGTCCCCGAGCCGTACGTGTGAAGAACGCGGAGGCACCGTTGCTTCGGTGCTTGGATCTTCAGCGATCTGAATCGCGGCGAGTACGACTCCATCAACCGCGTTCTTAACGCTTCCGCTTAGCGATCTACAAGGGTATGTGGATCCTACTCTCCCCTCGTAGTTGCATCTACTAGATTGATCTTGGTGAACGTAGAGAAAATTTTTTGTTTTCCATGCAACGTTCCCCAACAGCCCCACACCTGTGGTGGTTGCTCCTCCCCCTACTGAAATTGTGCCCTATAAAATACCAGCTAGTATTATCGATTATGTTTTGGCTAATCGTTATGCAGGAGACAGACATCCCGGTGAACACTTGCTATATCTGTCACAACTATGTTCATTATTTAAGCTTGCAGGTGTATCAAGGGAGTTTGCCATGAGGAACTTGTTCGCCGTATCACTTATAGATAAAGCTTCAGATTGGTATAAGCTTCTCGATAACTCGCACTTGCTTGATTGGCAAGAGCTTATGTCTCTCTTTTATACTAAGTTTTATCCTCTTCATGAAATTCATCGAGACAGGAACGATATCTATAACTTTAGGTCTCGTGACGGAGAGAGCGTAGCTCAAGCTTGGGGGAGACTGAAAACGTTAATGCTAAAATGTCCTAACCATGGGCTCCCCAAAGATGCTTATGTGGAGAGTAAGAGTACCTTTTTGCATGTGGATCATGGTAACAATGCTTTATGTGATGCTTATATTGTTGAGTTTATTCGTGATCCCACTGAAAATTATTATGAGAAGGGAACATATGCTTATAGATATTTCAATAATATTAAGTTCCCTCTCTTTATGTTGAAGGTTTTGAAGCTGCACTTGTTTTGTCTTCCTATGCTTATTGCTTTGTGCTTCAATGAATTATTCTATTGCAATATTCCTATGCATAGGAAGCATGTTAGGCTTAAATGTGTTTGATATTTACTTCTTGATGCTCTCTTCTGCTCTTCAACTCTTATTCCTACGAGAGCATCATCAAAGTCTTAAGCCTATCTTTATGGCTATAAAGAAAGAGCTCTAGGGAGACAACCCTTGTTATCTTTGCTTTCAGTTTGTTCTTTCAGTTTTTAGTGGTCTTGATGTTTGTTACTACTGTAGCAACATCATTGTATCTTTGTATCTTTACTTTTCAGCTTTGTGCCAAGTGTAGCCTCTGATTGCAAGAAAGTTCAAAAGTTGTGACGTGCTGTCCAGAAAACAGATTCTGTCCTTGGACAGAAAAATTCGTATAAAATCACCAGATCATCTTTTTGGTCTGAATTTTTTTGACAGCGTGCTCTATACAATTGTATTTCGGGCATCTGTTCTGAGTTTTTTGATTAGAGTTGCAGAAGTGCTCCGAAAAAATCATTTACTACCTGCTGGTCTGTTTTTCACAGATTCTGTCCTGTTTTGCCTTTCCTTCATTTTGCAAACCTTCAGCTTGCTTTTTCTTTGCAAAAACCTTTTGGCAATCTTGAGAAACAGTAGACCTTCAAGAATATCCTTATTTCCAGCAAGGAACAATTATTTTATTATGGGTACTAACCTCGCTAATCAGATTATGATGAGTTATGTATGAAGGGAGTTTTCAAGTGTGCGAGGGAAGATGATAAAAGAAGATCCAGGAGGGTCAAACGCTCAAGCTTGGGGATGCCCCCGTGCACCCCCAAGAAATATTCAAGAAGACTCAAGCGTCTAAGCTTGGGGATTCCCCCATGCATCCCCTTCTCCATCAACAATTATCAGTTCGTCTTTCGTTCCACTATATTTTAATCACTTCATGCGTTATGTGCTATGCTTGGAGCGTCTTGCTCTTAGTTTCCTTTTTAGTTTTCTTTAGCTTTGCTTGCTTTTCATAACAAGTTAAAACCCAGCTTTCTTGTGTGGGAGAGAAACACGCTCCACTTCAACCTAGAACACAACATAGGATTTTCATGTCTATCTTTGTTGTGTGTGTTCTTTGTCTTTCAATAGCTACTATCATGCTTAGCTCTTAGTTTTCATGCTTATCTTTTTAAAGAGCTTTTGTTTAGTTGGTCGCTGGAACTCTCTTTAGTTATCATGCTTATCTTATTAAGAGAGTTGGCTTCTGTTGCATTGGTTGATATGTCTATGATAAAATGCTATGTGCATAATGATGCTTGGTAGTTCATGTTTTCTTATGGTTAGTCTCAAATAGCTGGGGGGGTTCTCAATGTGTTATTGAGGTACCAACATGATTTGTTTGCCTGTGATGTGGTATGGTTTAGTGATATCTTCCTTCAAGAATTTATTTTGATTGACTTGGCGTATGCTCACGCATATTTAAGACTGTAAAGAAAGTCTGTCAAGCCTTGATGATCTTTAATTTCTGAGTAGCGATATAACTTCCATGCCTGATTCAATGTTGCTTTGTCGCTCTGCATGATTATGACCGTCATTGCTCTTTTAGTTGGTCGCTCCCAGTCTATTTATTGCTAACCTTCGCCTGTACTAAGCGGACTGACTGCTTGTGCATCCAAAATCCTTTAAACCAGTTATGCCATATGAGTCCACCATACCTTCCTATACATGGTATTTACCTGCCATTCCTAACGAAGACTTTCATGTACCATCTCGAAATTATTCAAAAAAAAGCATTTCTCTTTTGTGCCTCTGTTTTAGCTCATGAGGAAGTAGTAGTTAATTCATGATCTTTTTAAGTTGGACAAGCTTCACCCCGGGACTGCATGTCTAATGTGCAAACCCATAATACGAGAAGGAACTGGCATAGAGTGCGCCCGGCTCATTAAAAAATATACAACAAACAAACCCTCCTTCACGCTTTGTTCATGAGAAATCAGAAAACTTTGACAGTAATAAACAAAGGAGATTAAGAGGATGTGATCGTCCTCATTCGGGAGCCGTTCCTCGAAACTTGTCCAGCTCAAGAAGTAATTGAGTTATCTGCTAGCATTCATTGACGAAATATGCATATTCAAAATAATAATAATTATTACCTCTGTTTTCAAAACCAAGAGCTCTGGTACATGTTTAGTTTTTGTTTCCGACCATGGGTTTTCAACCTTGCCATCAAAAGCCACGGTTCGAGAGTCTCCACCTTCTTTCAAGCACCAACTATTGAGAGCATGATTGTCATTCTGGGTGTAATGTGCATTGTCCCAAAGTACCATTGTCTTTTGCATGATTATGATATCGTTTATTCTGAAATCATTGTATCTAGTCGTCACTTAAACTTTGGAGGTGCCCCTGCATTTATGTTTTGCTTCACTAAAGGGGGCAAGCGAGATATCACTTTGCCATGTTTGCACACCATGCTCATCGCAAATCTATTGAGTGTTTCAGTATCATATTGTAAAACTTTCAGTTCTTTGTGATTTTTTCATGAGGCAACTTAATTACTACAGATTCATTGTCTCAGTAAGCATTTGTCATGTGACTACGAAAAGTTCTTACATGGTTAATAGCATGTCACCACAGAAATTATGCTTGTTATCATTTACCTACTCGAGGACGAGCAGGAATTAAGCTTGGGGATGTTGATACGTCCAAAACGTATCTATAATTTCTGCTTGCTCCATGCCTTTTTTGTGTGATATTGCTATGATATTTATGCACTTCCATACACTTTTGATCATATTTGGACTAACCTACTAATGGTTGCAAAAGTGCACAATGTTCTTGTTTTACACTTTATTGTGTAGGAATTACTTGGAAATTGACAAAAACGCAAAAGGAGTCGTATTGGAGTAGGACTCTGACTTTCCTGAAATCTGTCTGAGAACGTTTTTTAAAGATGGTCACGTTCCGGCCCGAAGACGACGTCAAACGGAAAAAGTCTAGTTGCGAAAGTTGTGGGGAATTTTGAGGCGATGCTTCTAGATATAAAATTCGTCCAAATCGGAGTCCGGACGGCTGAGTAAAGCCCGTTTTACTGAAGCCCAAAATCTGATGACGGGAATCCGAGAGTCTATATAAAGAGAGGAAACCTAGGTCACCAAGGGCCACGAATTTTCCTCCTCCCGAGCCGCCGTCTTGGAGGGGAGGACCAGCACCATTGCAGCACCATCCACAAGGAAGAAGGGGGGCCAAGGAGCCGCTGCCCCTAGGGCCGCCGCCGCCCCGAGGGCCGCCGCCGCCCCCTAGGGCCGCCGTCGCCGCCGCGCCCCGGAGGGCCGCCGCCGCCGCCGCCTCCGTGGCTGCCGCCGGCCGTCTCCTCCTCGTGGGGCCGCACCTCTCCATCAACACCATCACCAACCTCCTCCTCACCATGTCCATGTGTGAGTAGTCTTCTCCGGGGCCGAGGGCTCGTACGTGTAGCTATGTGGTTATCTCTCTCTCCCATGATATGATCTTCGTTGTGATCGTAGGCTATGTTAATCTAGGGTGATCCCATGATATTTCCTCTTCCTCTATGTATTGGATTGATGTACTCACTTGTCTTTATCTAGTATAATCCTCGAGACCAAGGTGACAGCGGTCTATTGGACATGGATTAGAAAAATATTTTCATGAGTGATTTCCTCTCTTGTGTGTTGATTGAAGATTGAGAGTCTCTTGGTGCTTGTCTTTGACTATCCTTTAGATATGTTGTGGTGATTGTGGGACTCTCTTTGGATGGCCGCGGTGACATTGGGAAATCCTTAGATTGAGAACTACGAACTTTGAGGTGTGCTTTTGTAGCCCTTCATAATTCTCGTCCTCTCTTGACCACGAAGGAATGACCTCCGGGTGCGTCTCCATTGCATGTTTTATGGGAAATATCATGTGATTCGATTATGTTAATGTTGTTGGGAGTTGCCACTAGTGAAAGTATGATCCCTAGGCCTTGTTTCCACCATTGCAATACCATTTGTGCTCCTGTTTACCACTTGTTTGCTTGCTGCACTTTTTATTACAGATTTATATTACTTTGTTTTGCGATCCATATCACTTGCCATTTAACATCTCTTCGCCGAACTAGTGCATCTATACAACTCCTAGTTGTATTAGGGGTGTTGGGGACACAAGAGACTTCTTGTATCTTAGTTGCAGGGTTGCTTGAGAGAGACCATCTTCAACCTCTACTTCCCTGAGTTCGATAAACCTTAGGTCATCCACTTGAGGGAAATTGCTGCCGTCCTACAAACCTCTGCGCTTGGGGGCCCAACATAGTCTACAAGAGTAGAAGCGTGTGTAGACATCAACGTCGTGTAGCAGTTCTTCGACAACTTAGAAGAAACGCCGATCTGCTCCGACGAGAAGAAGGGCCTCACCCGCGACACCACCGACAAGGAGATGGCGTACATTGCCACCAGGCTGGAGGAGGCGGCGGCAGCCGCAGCCGCGGGCGAGTTCGGATACACCATGGAGGAGGCGGAGGCAGCGGAGGCGGCAAGCCTTGCCAAGCGAGAGGCGTTTCTCAACGCGGGGAAGCTTGCCGGGCAAGACGCCGAGTCAAGCGAACCCGCCAAGCAAGGCGTCGAGTTGAACAGGCCCGCCGAGGACACGAGCGGCTCGCTGGAGATCGACCCCTCTTCCTCCTCGTCTTCAGGTAGCTCGCCACCAGCAGAGCCTCCAGCTCCACCAAGAAGGCGTCTCCGCAAGGCCGGGGACGTAATGGAGCGGCAGACGGGTCAACCGCCGTCGCGCCGTGCGACGCGCTCCACCGCGGCAAGCAAGGTTGCCGCGGGAGTGCCTCGTGCTTCTGCAGCAACTGGAGTGGGGTCTTCCCGGACCGCCGCTTCTGCTCCTGCCGCCCCTCATGCCACGGCGGCAGCCGGAGCGGGGTCGTCTCAGACCACCGCCCCTGCTCCCGCCAAGCGGCCAAGGGAGCCCACTCCTCCACCTCCTCGCGCCGGGACGCGTGAGCCAGACTTCGACTTCTCTGCGCTCAGCTCCGACGAGGAGGAAGAAGAGTAAGATTTTTTTGTTCTTGTATTTCTTCAATTTTTGCTGTTTGGTCTTGTATCTCTTTTGCCTCACTCTGAACCTGTTCTTTTTTTCAGAACTCTGGCCCAGAGGGCGGCGAAGAGAGCCAAGGTCCCGGTGATTGTCATCGAGGACGGGCCCGCCGTGCGAGCAGGGGGTGCGCCTGAGACAAACTTGCCGGACCCGGCAACTGATCTTCAGAGCAGCCCCCAGCGCAACCCCCAGCGTAAGTGTGTGGTTTACTTTCCGCAGTTAAGCGCGCATGGGCGTTCTATCTTTGCTGACGTCTTGTTTGTTGATTTGTGTAGGAGCAGAGCAGACACACCAGGAGCGCCCAGAGACCGTCCCCGTCGTGCCATCTGCTTCAACCACGCCGCTGAGGGGAGGTTCTCCGGCAAGGAGGAGTCCTCCGCCAAGGGCGAATTCTCCGCCAAGGGCGAGTTCCCCGGCGAGGGACAGCACCAGCGGCCCTCCGCCGGCGGGGACTACAACCACGCCGCCGAGGGAGAGCTCCCCGACAAGGATCCTCACCGAGGAGCCGGCCCGTGCAGGTAATCCCTTTGCTTCAAATTTTCCTTGGGCTTTTCTTCCTTTGATTCTTCTTTTTTTTGGATATTTGCTTGACTGTTTTCCTCCCCTTTCCTACCGTCAGACCCATCTGCTGCGGAGCCTATGGAGACGGAGGCTGCCGTCGAGGAGAATGCGCGCGGCGACACCGGTGACGCCGCTGCTACCGAAGAGGCGGCCGGTGCCGACGAGCCTGCCGGCGACGAGGCTGCCAAGGCTGCTGCCGCAGCGGCTGACGAGGGGTCCGGCGGTCGTACTGACGGCCCTGAGGCCGCAGGAGCGCCAGGCGCTACGCCGATTGCCGATCCCTTCGCTGCTGCCGCCGCTCCGGGCTCCGAAGAGCCCGAGCCAGGCGCCTACTTGGAGGCCGGTAATGGCATCTTCATCAGCCTCCCATGGGCGTCCATGTCCAGGGCGCCGGTCGAGGGAGAAGCCTTTGACGGGGAAATACTTGCCTCCGCCGGGCTGAAGCTTGTCGACGCGCCGAGCAACAGCAGCGGCGAGCCCGAGGAGGAGCGACTGCTGCGTAAGCTGCTGTCACTCTACCGCGCTCGGCATGCCAAACTGGAGTCCCGCGAGGCGCTGGCCGCCAAGGCGGGAGCTGATATGGAGAAGCGTGCAGAGGAGCTCCGGGGTCTTCACCAAGCAGCTCTCCGATCCTTGGCAGAGGAGCGGGAGCAACTTGCCGGAGAGCAGACGGCCTTCTTCCTCGAGAAGGCCGAAGTCGAAGAGCAGCAACGGCTTGCCGCCGAGAGGCTATCCACGCGAGAAGGCGAGCTGGCGCAGCGGAAGGTCAACCTCGACAGCCACGAGGAAGAGCTTGCCGCGCGCGAGCAATCACTTGGCGGGGCACTCCAGGAAGCAAAGGACGCTGCCGCAGCTGCCGAGACCGCCAAGAAGGAGTTGGAGACGAGAGTGGCGCAGCTCGAGGCCAACCTCGAGGCGAGCGACGAGGGGGTTGCCGCGCTCAAGCTTGAGCGGGAGAAGGACGCCCACAGCCATTCAGAGCTGCAGGTCCGCCTCGCCGAGAAGGACAAGGAGCTTGCCGCCGCCAAGAACTCCAACGCCGATCTTGAGTTGAAGCTGACCACTTTGACCAAGACGCTGGACGGCGCCAAGGAGCGGGAGACGGCCCTGAAGGAGGAGGTCAGGGCCGAGAAGGCGTTGCTGGCGAGTGCCGCTGTCACCCAGAACAACTTCAGGGCAACCGTCGAGCACTGGACGGAGGGTCTTGTGAACGCCGCCGTGGATATCGACAGGGAGCTGGCGCAGCTGGGGGCGGAGTATCTCGGGTATTCTTCCGACGAGAACCTCCACCCTAGCGCCAAGCTCACCCTATTCTTCATAGGCGTGGCGACGGCCCTCCAGCGACTCCGGGAAAGGATCCCAAAGCAGCTGGCGAACGAGTCGCGCAAGCTCTGCGCGGGAGCCCTTCAAAAGGTGCTGATGAAGGTGGCCTTCCGCAACCCTGGCCTCAACCTCACCAACGTCCTCAGGAGCTTGCCGTCGGACGCTGATCTGGAGGCGCTCAAGGCCCTTGTCGCACCCATTGTGGACAAGGTGAGCGGGATCAAGAGGGTCGAGGGCGATTGCGCAAATTAGGCTGCCCATTTTCTTCTTTTCTTGTCGCTGCTAGTCATGTTATGGAAACAATCTGTTAGAGCTGCGACAAGCTATTTTGTAATATAACTCTATTTTGGGTAATGATTGCTATGTTATCTCCTTTACTTGACTCCTTCCTTTGTATGTTTTAGCCCTACGCTTTTAGGGAACTTGCCGGCGTAGGCACCCTTATCCGCGAGCGCTGAGTGCGGAACGTCAGCAGCCTGCTGGCGGTGCCGCTACCGACAAGAAACCTTGTCGCAACTAGTCGCAGCACACTTAAGTTGTTGAGCGGACTCAAAAACAAAGTAAGGGTGCGACACTAGTTGCAGCACACTTAAATCGTTGAGCGTACTCGAAACAAAGTAAGGGCGCGGCTAGCCATGAGTTGGTTCCTCCACGCACATGTTTTCCATACAAAGCATGGTCGTTCAAGGAAGATAACTTAAAAATTTAAAAATCTGATTACTCAAACTTTGGCAACTTAGCTTTTGTGTTGTTTGCTCCCCGGCAAGGCGAAACTTTCTTGAACAACGCCTGGTCCATACCACTATCTTCTCCTCCCCCCCGGCAAACTTGTGCGCGAGGGAACCTTCCCTTGCTTGAGAAAAACAAAAGAAGAGAAAATACAGATATGGAGCCTTTAGGCTCGTTATTGCTTATCGGGGGTAGGCGCTGCACAAAGTGTCAGATGATACATGCATAAAGTAAAAAAGCATGAAATTGACAAGATGTGCGGGGCACATGAGCTTTACTGATGCACGGGGTCTGCGCCCGGCTTTGTACAAAGGATTACATGCAACAGCGGCAAGACTTGTACAAAAGGTGGTTGCCGGAGCGGGTCACGGCAACCGCGCCTTACGGGTAAAACTTACGAAGATGCTCGATGTTCCAGGAGTTGCTCACCGGAAAACCATCTTCGGTCTCAAGGCGGACAGCGCCGGGCCTAGTGACTCGCTTCACCCGGTAAGGGCCTTCCCACTTCGGCGTCAACTTGTTGGAATTCTTGGCGGACTGAACACGCCGAAGAACAAGGTCGCCTTCCTCGAGACTTCTGCATTAACTTTGCGGCTATGGTAGCGACGCAAAGCTTGCTGGTAGCGAGCAGCTCGTACAGCAGCCTGAAGACGGTCTTCCTCAAGGAGCAGCGCGTCATCTTGTCGCAGCTGCTCTTGCTCGAGCTCATCATAAGCGAGCACTCGAGGTGACCCGTATACGAGTTCCATGGGGAGAACTGCCTCTGCTCCATAGACTAGAGCAAAAGGTGTCTGTCCAGTGGCTCGATTTGGCGTCGTCCTGATCGACCAAAGAACCACCGGCAGCTCCTCGATCCAGTTTCTTCCGCACTTGTGCAGCCTGTTGAAAGTTCTGGTCTTGAGGCCACGCAGCACTTCAGCATTTGCCCTCTCCACTTGACCGTTGTTTCTCGGGTGAGCAATAGAAGCGAAGCAGACCTTGGCACCAAGATCTTGGACGTACTGCATGAAGGTGCGGCTCGTGAATTGCGTACCGTTATCGGTGATGATCCTGTTAGGGATTCCGAAATGGCAAACAATCGACCTGAAGAACTTGACTGCTGACTGTACTGTCACCTTCCTCACTGGCTCCACTTCCGGCCACTTTGTGAACTTGTCGATTGCCACGTACAAGTACTCAAAGCCCCCGGCTGCGCGGGGAAAAGGGCCGAGGATGTCGAGCCCCCAGACCGAAAATGGCCAGGATAAAGGGATCGTCTGGAGAGCTTAAGCTGGCTGGTGTATCTGCTTGGAATGGAACTGGCACACTTCACACTTGGTTACTTGTGCAGTTGCATCCTGGAGGGCTTCCGGCCAAAAGAAACCTTGCCGGAATGCTTTGCCGGCAAGTGCTCTTGGGCCAATGTGGTGAGCACATATGCCTCCATGTATCTCTGCCAACAGCCTTTGTCCATCTTCCCGGGGAATACACTTCAATTTCACACCGTTGAGTCTTATTCTGTACAGTGTGTTGTCAACAAACTGGTACATACTTGACTGTCGGGCTACTCTTTCCGCTTCTTCTTGCTCTTCGGGAAGTTCTCCTGTCTGAAGGAAATGGACGATCTGCTGTGCCCATGCTGGAGCTTGTGGCTCGACAGCAAGGACTAAAGGCACATCTGCTGCTGTGGGAACATCCGCTTCTACGGCGAGAACCTGCGGCTCAGCCGGAGCTTGATGTTCCCCGGCAAGCTCGCCGGAGCAAAACTTGTCGGGAGCGTTTGCTTCAACGGAACAAACCCTGGGGCTTGCCGGAGCAGACTGCTCCTCAGCACTCTTGGTGTTGATCTTGGGGACCTTCTTGGCGGCGGCTTCGGGAAGCTCTGCCGGAAAATAGTCGCCAGAGATCAACTTCCTCTTCTTGCTTTGTCCAGTCGACGGTGCTACGGACGGTTGAGTCAGCCTGAGTACAAAGATCCCTGGTTCCACAGGTAACTTAAGTGCGGCGTACTTTGACAGGCCATCTGCGATGTCGTTCTGTGCTCTTGGAACATGCTCCATCTGTAGGCCGTCAAAGTGCTCTTCAAGCTTTCTTACTTCGTCGACGTAAGCTTCCATCAACGGACTCTGATGATTCTTGTTCACTTGGCGGACGACAAGCTGCGAGTCTCCCCTGATAATCAACTTCTTGATCCCAAGGTCTGCCGCGATTCTGAGACCGGCAAGCAAACCCTCATACTCTGCAGTATTGTTTGTTGCTTGCTCCTTGGGAAAGTGCATCTGGACCACGTACTTGAGGTGTTCTCCGGTGGGTGCGACAAGCAGCACACCAGCACCGGCGCCTTGCAGCGAGAAGGCACCATCAAAGTACATCAGCCACTCTTTGCTTGCTTCCTTGACGGGGATGCTCGTTTCTGGAATCTCTTCGTCTGGTGTTGGCGTCCACTCTGCTATGAATTCTGCCAATGCTCTGCTTTGGATAGTTGAAGTACTTTCAAACTTGAGGCCAAAGATTGACAGTTCCAGTGCCCACTCTACAATCCTGCCTGCCGCTTCTGGATTCTGTAGTATCCTCTTCAGCGGAAAGCGAGTGACAACTGTTATCTCATGTGCTTGGAAGTAATGGCGCAGCTTTCTCGAGGCCATGAGAAGGCCGAAAAGCAGCTTCTGCACACCAGAGTACCTTGACCTAGCCCCCTGCAGAAGGGAGCTGACAAAGTAAACTGGGCGCTGCACCATTTTCTTTCGTATCTCCTCTTGCGTCTACGCAGATCCATCCTTGTCGGGACCAGAGCTTGTCGGGGAAGCCCCCTGCTTGTCGCTGGACGTGCTTGCCCTGGTTGCTGGCTCATCATCTGCCTCCCTCTCCGCTACTAACGCAGCACTAACCACTTGATTGGTTGCCGCTAGATACAACAGCAACTTCTCTTGTGGCTTAGGTGCGACAAGTATCGGAGTGGAGGACAGGTACCTCTTCAAGTCCTGCAGCGCAACCTCCACTTCCGGAGTCCATTTCATTAGACCTGCCTTTTTCAAAATTTTGAAAAACGGCAGGGCGCGCTCAGCTGACTTAGAGATAAACCTGCTGAGAGCAGCCACGCAACCGGCAAGTCTTCGTACATCCTTGACGCGCTTCGGTGCTTCAATTTGCTCAATGGCCTTGATCTTGTCGGGATTGGCTTCAATCCCCCTCTGAGACACGAAGAACCCGAGAAGCTTGCTGGAAGGGACTCCAAACACACACTTCTCGGGGTTGAGCTTGAGCTGGATCTTGCGCAGATTTGCGAAGGTCTCTTCTAAATCTTGAACCAGGGTCGCCCTGTCCTTGCTCTTGACCACTATGTCATCCATGTAGGCTTCCACATTTCTGTGAATTTGTGGCTCAAAAGCTGTATGGACCACCCTTGCAAATGTTGAACCAGCATTCTTCAAACCAAAAGGCATCTGTATGAAACAGTATGTGCCACATGGAGTGATGAATGCGGTCTTCTCTTCATCCTCTTCTGCCATGAAGATTTGATGGTACCCTGAGTATGCGTCAAGAAATGAAAGCAGGTCACATCCGGCCATGGAGTCAACAATCTGGTCAATGCGCAGCAAGGGAAATGGGTCTTTTGGACAAGCTTTATTCACATCGGTGAAATCGATACAAAGCCTCCATTTCCCGTTTGCCTTGCGCACGACTACAGGATTGGCTAACCACGTAGGATGGAGTACTCCTCTGACAAGGCCTGCTGCTTCCAATTTCTTGATTTCTTCTACGATAAATTCTTGGCGCTCCACTGCTTGTTTTCTAACTTTCTGCTTGACAGGCCGCGCATGAGGACAGACGGCAAGCTTGTGCTCAATCACTTTCCTGGGAACACCGAGGATGTCAGACGGTTGCCATGCAAACACGTCGACGTTCGCCCGCAGGAAAGCAACGAGTGCGCTTTCCTATTTAGGGTCAAGCGTGGCACTGATGGCGAAGGTACCACCAGTGCCGTCCTCCTTGGCGGACACCTTCTTGGTCTCTGGCGGAGCCGCCATCGTCTTTTTACACTTGCCGGTGGAGCTCGATGGTGCGTCCTCGACGGTGGCGCAGCACTCCGAAGAGGTGCGCTTGCCGGAGTGGGCCCCAGAGCTCTTGCCGGACTTGGTCTTCTCCTTCCCCCCCGGGAGCTTCAGCGGCAAGTGTCTTGCGATCTGTTGCGGCTACTGCATCCCGGTAGATCTTGTCGGCGCAGATAAGAGCGTCCTTCTTGTCGCGAGGGACAGAGATGACGCTTATCGGGCCTGGCATCTTCAACATATTGTATGCATAGTGAGAGGCTGCCATGAACTTGGCGAGTGCTGGACGACCAAGTATTCCATTGTAAGGCAATGGAAAACCAACTACGTCAAAAGTGACCCTCTCGGTCCTGAAGTTCAGCTCCCCGCCAAACGTCACTGGCAGCGTGATCTTCCCCTTCGGCTTGCTCCTTCCCGGGTTTATTCCTTGGAATGTGCCGGTCTCTTCGAGCTCGCTGTCAGGGATCTGGAGTTTCTGGAGTACCGTGGAGGAGATCAGATTCAAGCCGGCCCCGCCGTCAACTAACATCTTAGTGACCTTGAGGTTGCGGATGGTTGGCGAAACCAACATCGGCAAGCACCCGACCGCAGTTGTGCGATCAGGGTGGTCCTCAATATCAAAGATGATAGGCGTGCTGGACTATTTCAGAAGTTTGCGCGATTCGACAGGTGGTTCTGCTGCATTAACTTCCCGCACCCATTGTTTGAGTTGGCGGTGAGAAGTATGCAGAGAGGCACCGCCGTCAACGCACAAGACCTCTGTGGCTTTCTGGAACTCCTGCTCACTGGTCTCAACATCCTCCATGTCTTCATCGTCGTCGTCGTCTTCATCCTTGTCGCGGCCGCGGGGAAGTCTATCTCCTTGCCGCTGCTTGGCCTTGCCGCGGCGTCCTCCCCGGCCGGCGAATGTCCGCTTCTTGCCGGATCCTCCATCACCTCCTTGGGCCTTCTCCTTGTCGCGTCGCTCGTACTCAGCCTTCTGCTGCTCGATGAGCTGTTCGACCCTCTTGCAGTTCTGGAGGTCATGACCCTTGGTGCGGTGGATCTTGCAATACTGCTTGTCGGTGCCGTCCTGCTTGTCGGCGGCCGCCACAACCTGGCAGTTGGTGCATGCGGCAGTCTCCTTGCCGGAGCCACCAACTTTGGCCTTGTCGGCGCCACCTCCGTTGCCGGACTGCTCAACGGCTAGCACCTCTTTGTTTTTCTTCTTCCTGTTGTTCCGCCGCCGGTTCTTCTTTGCCGGGGCAGCATCCTCACTGTCAGATCCTCCTGCTCCTGTATCCTCTCCGGGGAGTTTCCTCCCTTCTTCAGCGCGTGCACACTTGTCGGCCAGGGCGTACAGCTCACTGACGTCCCTGATCTTGCACATCGCCATCTCCTCCCTCATCCTGCGGTTACGCACGTTCTGGTGGAACGCGCTGATAACCGCGGCAGGGTGGACGTCTGGGATGTTGTGCTGTACACGGCTGAATCTCTGGATATACTTGCGCAGGGGCTCTCCTTCCTTCTGGGCAAGCAGGTGAAGGTCACTCTCTTGGCCATGGGGTTTGTGTCCGCCTGTAAAGGCGCCGACAAACTGATGGCATAGGTCCGCCCAAGAAGATATGGAGTTATCCGGCAAGTGCATGAGCCAGGATCTGACGTTGGGTTTGAGTACTAGAGGGAAGTAGTTGGCAAGGATCTTGTTGTCCCGCCCCCCAGCAGCTTGCACCGCGATGGTGTAGATGCTGAGGAACTCCGACGGATGCGTCTTGCCGTCGTACTTCTCCGGTACGCCGGGTTTGAAATTCTTCATGCTGGGCCACTGGACTTGCCGCAGCTTACGAGTGAACGCAGGACAACCTACCGTGTACGGCAAGTCGCCTGGTCCCCCTGGCGCATGCATGTCGATAGTGGGCCCAGCGCGCTAGTCTGATTGACGCCGCGCTTCTCTTTGGCGCTCGATGCGAGTACGAGCGTCTTCTTGCTGTCGTTCGTGGAGAACTTGGCGCTGGTCGCGATGAGCTCGTGGATCTGATGATGCAGTGGAGTCGCCGTCGATGTTGATCCGGCGAGTCGGCGATTTTGGCCTTCGGGGTGCAGAGTGCACGGTGGTTGCACCCCCACCGGTCTTGTCGCCATCGGCCCGCGCCTGGCTGACTTGCCGCGGCTGCGATGTGCTCGGTTGCCGTGGAGTGTCGCCGTTGGCGAAGGCGATGAGACTCTGAATGGTGGCCCTCCAGTCGTTGGCCTTGTCTGCCGCTGGAGGGAAGTCTAGGAGCAGTTGAGCTCGTGCCAGAGCTTCTGCTGGAGTGGTGGGTAGCGGTGGCGAATGGTGCGAGGAGCGGGATACGCTCGGACTTCTAACTACGTTAGAAGGAGCAGCATCCCGTCCCGGTGACCGTGCCTTGCTCGTGCCGGCATGTTGGCGTGCATGCTGGTCTTGAGCTTTCCGAGATCCGCCAGCTTGACCTTGGCCCAGCAAGCGTACGGTACCGTGAGTACCATGACGCTGCCAGTCCCGCGCCTCCTGAGATGGGCGCGGTGCATGTACGGACGCCGAGGTCTTGGAGTGCGCCCGGTCGTCGTGGGAGCCGGCTACGCCGCCGATGGGCAGCGCAGCCTTGTCCTTGGACTTGGCGGCACCGTGAGCTCCCTCGTCGACGTCCGTTCTTCCGCCGGCGTCTACCCCACCAGCCGTTGGCTCCGGCGGTGGTGGGATCGACGCGGACGGACCAGCTGCCTCCGAAGCCTTCTTCTTCGGCGGCATGTCGATGAAGATGATGAAGATCTAGCTCGTGTGGACGCCGGATCGGGTTCACACAATCTCGACGCACCCCCTACCTGGCGCGCCAAAGATGTCGGGGAAACTGATCCACCCACGAACACCTATGGGACCGGAGCCCCTTTCGGTACGGCAGGGGGCGGAGATTGCACGAAGAGAAGATCGAGGCGAGGCACACGAGCAGTTTACCCAGGTTCGGGCCACACGGATGCGTAAAACACTACTCCTGCTTTGGTTTGTATTGAGTTCTTGGCTCGGGAGCGCTGGAAGCTACAGTGCTCCTCAGCGGCTGGCGAGACCGAGCGTGAGAGTGTTCGAATGTCTAACCCCCCCTCTACGTTACGCATGGGCCTCCTTTTATAGGCTCAAGGGGTCATCGACAGGTGGCAACGCAGATGAGGGCAAAAATGGAAAGATGTTGTAGTAGGTACAACTACCTGTATAGTGCATCGCACCTAACCCTGACGGCAGGGGACAAGGGCATTAAATGCCCGTCGCCGCCGCCCAAACAGTGCGAAAAAGGGCCGTCAGGGGCACCACCGTTCGCTATGATGGCCTCCTTGTCAGCATCGCTTGCCACCGCGTACCCCTGGCTGCACAGCCTCCCGCCACGTACGCCTGGAAAGGTCCCAGAGCGACACGTGGGTGGGTGCGCTGGAGCGCGGGTACTGAGTGGAAGCTTGCCGCGGCAAGCGCCTTGCCGCGGTTGCTATCTTGTCGCTTCCGGGAGCTTGTCGCTCACCGGGCCTTGCCGGGACGCGTGGTGCGTCGCGGCAAGTTTCTTGAGATGCCTTGGTTGGCCTTCCCGGCAAGCTCCTCTTGCCAGGGTCTTGCGCCTTGAGTAGTCTTGTGCCTTGAGTGGCCTTCCCGGCAAGCTCCTCTTGCCGGGGCCTTATCTCCTTGGCTTGGATACTTTGTTCTTGAATGGCTCCAAAGGAACCACGGAGGACCTTGGCGATCACTCGGCTAGCCTTGCCGCGGGACGCTACGACTGCCCGTGCACAAGTTCGCGGTACTAAGGGTACCCCTACTTTAGTACACCGACACAACTCCACTAAGTATATAAAGATCATGGACATGTAATAGACATATCATACATCCAACAACTCCATTGGAGCATCTCCATTGGAGGCATGGATCAATAACAACAAGCTTCACCAAATTGATCATGCTGATAAAAGTCTGACAGGTAAAATTTATAGCAACTTGAGAGCAAGAAATAAATAAGCTACAACAGTCCATATGAGCAAATAAGGGCATGGATGGATAGAGCATAACATTGACAACAAGACATGATCATTTGATATACTAAAACATGCATGGATGTGAGTGAGGCATCAAGCAAACATAGCATCAGGTTTAACAGATTCCAGACTTAGCAGTTTTTTCACTAAGTATAAAACAACAACATTGGCATGGCATGTTTACAAGCTTGTTTAAGTCACCTCAAGGCATAACATGGAAAGTGGATTGCACCACAGCAAAGACCATATGATTGTGCTTCTAAAACATATTGACATGTGGCATGAAGACAAACACACCAATAGCAATGAGCAAGTCAAATCAGCATCTCATAACAAGCTTTAGCACTTAACAGCCAAATGCACTTTTTCAACAGAGATTTAACATGGCAATATGGCACCTAACATGAAGGCTACAGCAACCATCATGTAGAGCACTTCACAATGAACATTTTGACATATCATATGCTCCATTTGGATAAACATGCACAAAGTTATCACCCTCACAAGCATGCAACAAAATTACAGTTAACAGCAGTTTTAAACATATAGCACTCTTGCAACGTGGATTAAAGCAACAAGATGAACTCAAACCAGCATGCCACAATGGAACAAAATGAAGAGCATATCACAACGAACATTTTTGACATATTATGTGCATCAATTGGACATACACACAACAAGTTACAGCCATGCAAAGTATGCAATAAAATTACAATAAACAGGGACTTAGCCGTTTTTCTGGGAAAAACAGAGTGAGTGAGAAATAGATAAACTGCGCCCAGGCGAAGGATACATATGGTGGAGGCGCTCACCAGGTGGGATGAGGCCCAGGTTGGAGGAGAGGGGGCCCGACGGCTTGGGCCGGCGGGGAGGCTGGGCCTCGCGGCCTGACGGAGGGGGCGCGGAGCTGGGCCGGGCGGCTCTGGCCCACGAGGCCGGCGGCTCCTGGCGTCGGCTCCCTCGCGAGCAGGATGAGCGGAGCAGCGCACGGCGCGATGACACCGGTCACGGCGACGGCGGAGGAGAGCACTCCGGCGACGGGGCGAGGCAGATCCGGTCGGCCCCTGGCCGGATCTGGCCGGCGGCGGCGGATGGTGCAGGGTGCGGCGGCGGGACGGCGAGAGGTTGCGGAAGGCGAGGCGGCGGAGATGCTCACCGGAGTAGCTGCGGCGGGGCGGCGTCCGGCTCCGGCGATGCTCTGGTGGCCGGAGCGGCGAGGCATGGAGGCGGCAGCTGCGGGAGGTGGACGAGGCGCTGGCGGCGGCGGGCGCGAGGATCCGGTCCCGGCGGGCCGGATCTGGGCGGTGCGGGCTTCGGTGGTGGGAGAGAGAGAGAGAGAGGTGAGGTGGCGAGCTGTGAGTGGAGGAGAGCGGCGGCGGCGCTGAGGTGGCACGCGGTGATTGGTCGGGCGACGTGGCTGTGCGGACATGTTCGGCTGCTCTGCGGACATGTCCGGCGGCGCGGGGAGGAGGATTTTTAGGGTTGCACCGAGAATTTCGGGAGGAGGGGCAAATATATAGGCATAGGGAGCTAGGAGACTCCAAATGAGGAGTGGTTTTCGGCCACGCAATCCCGATCCGACGACCGAGAGCATGGAGGGGGTTAGGATGGGCTTGTGGGCTGATGGAGTGGGGTGCTGGGACAAAAGAGAAAGAGGCTTTCGGCGGTTAACGCGGTTAACCGTTGGGCTAACAAACGAAATCCGAACGCGACGAAACTTGACAGGCGGTCTACCTATGCTATAATAAGACCACACACCAAGTTTCAACCCATTTCGAGAACATTTTCTGGCCACTCATAAAAGAAGGATTCGAAGGTGCCGCGGGCACGTGCAAGTGTGTCTGGGCTCAGAACGGACAACGGAGAGGACGGGCGGACTCGGACGAATGCAAGTTTTGAAAACATGAGGATGCAATGCACACGATGACATGGCAAGATGCAACACGCAAGCAGATAACATGGCAACGACGACGAATAACTGGCTGACACCTGGCGCACCGGTCTCGGGGTGTCACAACACTCCCCTACTAACAAGAGATCTCGTCCCGAGATCTTAGGAACGAGACAGAAGAGAAAAAGAAGAACAAAGTTCTTCTCGAACAAAAGAGTGAAGCCAAAGAACCTTGAGAGGTTGAACAATTTGAAAGAAAGGATACAACGGAGATGAACGAAGTTGCAAAGACTTCGATAAAATAAGAGGAACAAGGAATACACGAGAATCAAGGAGGTTGAAAGGCACGAAACAAGAGTTGAAGGAATAAGAATGAATTCGAAACCACTCCGGTTAAAAGAGATAGAAAGGAATCTCCACGAAGGAATTCGGGCAACACTTTGGCTGAAAATGGAAGGAAAAGGACACCGGTTGAAGATGAATTGAAAGAAGAATAACTTGAGAGATGGAATAATATTTGACGAGAGGAACAACACATTGCCTCCGGAAGAAAATAAAGAATGGAATGAGAAGAAGGGAGAAGAACAACATCTTCTAGCACAAAAGAATTGAAAGAGCATCTTCAAAAGAGAAGCCTGAACGGAGTTGTTCGAAAAAATCAACAACAAAAGATTAAGCTTATGTGGACTTATGAAAAGCATCCCAAAACTTGAGGTGATATTATGCCTCAACCAAAATATTGATGAGCTGTGAAGAGCAAAGAATGCAAAACTCCACTTCAAAAGAATACGGGGAATTATTTGCACTCGAGAGGCAAAATAAGAATGTTTGAGCTGCTCCAGAAGAATCTTGATGAACACTTGAAGAATGAATTGAATCACGATGAACCACTATGAAGAACTCGGTACGAAAATGATGATGATAAAGAAGTGAAGGATTCAAAAATAAGAATAAAGCCTTGCGATGATTAGACGGGGTTCCGACGAGATAGACGAGAAAAACTTGAACTCCGGAAAGAAAAGAATAAAACACGTGGGATTAGAATTTATTCATCAATAATAAACTCTGAAGGAAGGAATAAATCAACTTCACAAAGAAGAATAAGAATTATGTTATGCTTATCCTCCACCAATAAATTGATGAGAAGCAATGGATTCACATACCACTTATTCGCGTTGAAATTGAATAAAGAGGGATATAGCACAAAACTTGAGAAAGTCTTCATGAAACACCGGCATGATTGGAATAAAAAAAATGAATGGATTGATATGATAACACCGGAAAAGAACTCTTGAGCGAACAACCGTAAGAATTGAAGCCGAGTGAAGAAAAGGAACAAACCACCGTGAAGAATTGAAATTGAATGAAGAAAAGAGAATGAATCGCCGGGAAGAATAAAGCACTTGAGGAAATTAGAATGATGAGAATGAAGAGAACATGAACTAATTAAAGAATACTTGAACGAAGCACCGGACGAATGTGAGATGAACGAAGAGGCATCGATGAAGAATATTTGGAGGACGAAGTTGAAAACTGAAAACGAATAAATCTTCTGAAATGATGGCCTTCGGAGGAACACAAAGAAAAGAATTTATGAACTACTCCGGATGGTAGAAGAAAGAATTTGACACGAATCAGAACAAGTAAGAGGATAACATGAAGCTAGAACGACGAACAGTCGAGAGAACGGACAATATTGAGAGGAATTCTTCGTCGGTCTTGAAATGATGAAGAGAAATACCACCAAAAATTATTGAGATACTCCGGAAGTATGAAAAGAGAGAAAAGGTTGAACCAACGATGAAAAAAATTGAAAGCGATATTGGAGAAGGCATATGACTGATGGAATCCATACTTATGTCACACTTGAAAATAATTTCGAAACACTCCGAGAAATTAGAAGAGTCAGGTAAGTTCCTGGGAATAAACCTGTGGGTTATGAGCCCACCAAAGAGAAAACACCGTTGTAAAGAATTGAAAGGAGATAATGCACCGGAACGATTGAAAAACTCGAATGAGGTGACAACCTTGAATTAATTTGAAGGCAAACATGAATCTTGTAAGATATCTTCAGAACTCTAGAATGATTAATTAGCGAGAGGTGAACGAGCAAGGGGAAAACACCTGAGCCAAGAAAAGAATATGATGAACACCGAATACTAGAATTGAATCCACTGGAAAAGAAAGAGATGAAGAAGGACGAACAAGATGAGAATTCACCAGTTGAAACAATTGACGAAAGAATGCAAATACTTCACATGAATAGGATGGATACTCGATTAAGGACTCCGGTTCCGAGAAGAAAAAGGGTGGGCGGGTGGGAAAAAGAAAGACCACTTCGAACGGGGAAACAACATCGGTTGGAAAGAACTAAGGGTTAAAGCAAAAGACGAGAAGGGTCAGATCGACTTCACAAGAGATGCACCAGATGAAAGAACAGGCAACGCAACAACGAAAAACTAACCACGTGATCCTAAAAAAAATTGAAAGGGAAGAGGGGTAATTCAAAACACATATGTCAAGATTCCTCACCAGAGCGACGAAGGGACTGAGGAGTAAAAAGAATTCCTACTCTCCGATATAACTAGACTCTGAAAAAGTTTTCTGCTAGACTCAACAACGGCCAAACTACGATCAATAAAGGGGGCTCCTATGGTCGGTCGGGGCTCTGATACCAACTTGTCAGGCCCAAGATGCGATTCTATCCCGATCACGTGACACTTACGTGATTGGGGCACAACCGCATTTCGGGCGCTTAGCAAGATGGATATCATTACATCTTACCATTACATACATACATGGGGGATACAACAATTCATACAAGCTACATGAATACCACAACATCAATACAAGGCCTCCGACTACGGATGCAAACATGAAAAGCACAATGACATCCATCTGCTATCCCAGGCTGCCGACCCGGAACCAAACCCAAGACTGACGAAGAAGAAGAAGAAAGAACTCCAACACAAAGAACATCGCTCTCACGTCAAGTCATCGGAAACCTGCACCTGCAACTGTTGTTGTAGTAACTGTGAGCCACGAGGACTCAACAATCTCATAACCATGGGTATCAAGACTAGCAAAGCTTAATGGGTAGGAAGAGGTAAAGTGGTGAGGTTGCAGCAGCGGCTGAGCAATATATGGTGGCTAACTTACGAGTACAAGAATAAGATGAGAATCTACGCAAACGGTCGCAAACTAGTAGTGATCGCTAAAGATCCTGAACTACCTACGAGTCAAACATAACCCCACCATGTTCTCTTCTCAAAGTGAAAAGAGACAGTCACAGTTACTCACACCGTTGTGTGTTTTACTTCGGATCCTCTGTCAAGTTTTCTACAACCGTACATTAACAAATTCCAATCTGCCACATAACCGCGGGCACGACTTTCGAAAGATCATAACCCTGCAGGGGTGTCCCAACTTAGCCCATCACAAGCTCTCACGATCAGCAGAAGTAATAATAATATTACCCCTTATCTTAGGTACAATCCGATCAGGCTCGGAATCCCGGTGCACAAGACATTTCGACAATGGTAAAACAAGTCCAGCAAGACCTCTCGGCGTGCCGACACCCTGATAGTAGCCGCGCGTATCTCGTCTCAGGCCACGTCCGGATGAGCAATACGTACGGCAACCGAAGACCCCAGATAACTGGGTGGCACCGCAAGTGGCTCTAGCTTGGGACCAACACCATCAGCACTGGCCCCCTGCTATGTAGAAGAATCCTCGAGGGTGCGACCCCCTATGCAAATATAATTAACTAGATCATTGATGGCAAGCGTTGCTGCGCCCATCTATTTTTTCACGTGATGCTAGGAACTTTTGTAATGCATGCACTTGTGAAAATAAAGTTATGCTTGTGTAGACAAAGAAACACATGTTCCACACTAATAAAAAAGTTAATAATCTACATAATTAGTGTCTTGGAAAATATGTAACAAATCAATTTTTGTGAACACCAGAAAAGAATTATAAGTCAACATATATAAACAGCCAAAAGCTACAACCTGCGCGAAAGACAACTCCCTCAATAGGCAATATTTCATCGAAGAATGGAATACTATCCTCTAGTTCCATTAGAAGAGAGGCATTAAATTATTTTTATGGAAGGAAAGGAGAAGAGAAAACTTAAATCTTTTATATTCAATAACAAAAGAACCCAATTAAACAAAAGCAAAGCAATATACTCCCTCCGTCCGAAAATACTTGTCATCAAAATGGACAAAAAGGAATGTATCTAGAACTAAAATACATCTAGATACATTCACTTTTATTCATTTTGATGACAAGTATTTCCGGACGGAGGGAGTAGTAAATAAAAGCCTAGTTGTAGCTGAAATTTGGTTCTATTTGTACAATTATTTATTAAAATATTAACATCCCTACATTAGCTTATAGGATGTGTGCCATTTTTTAAATTTTGTAAGAGAAAGACAAGCTACACCTCACAGTCAAAAAGATGTGCTTGCTTCTAGGGAGAGGTCAATGTGATATGCTCATACAACTGAACCATGAACTACTATTTGACAACTATAACTGCACACGGAGGTTTAATTGGCTCCACAAAATACAGAACTATTAGATCGTGGAATGAGGGACATGTGTTACCGGAGCAGAGCAAATGGTTGACACCGGATGTACTCGTTGACAGGGAATGCAAAGCCTCAATAGATGATGCCTGCACCAGATCTTATGTAAGAAGATTGAATGCCAAAGTATGGAGTCCCATTGGATTCAGATTGTAATAGCTGGTCGAATGATTAAATCACGGCCAAGAAATGTTCCTCCAAACTAATGAGAACAATTCCACAACCATGAAGCGAGACTGCTTCTTATTTGTAGATGCCCACACATATCCATAACCAAATGCATGATGATTAATCAAGGAAAATAGAGAAAAAAGTAATTGGTCGAACAAAATCAAACAATGTATAGGGCAGCAAAATGCTGATATAGGGCTCACCTCCAAACAAGAGCAGATTGTGGGTATGTGGTATTGATGCTGTTCCTGGAGAAAAAAGGCTCAATAGAAGGGGAACAAAAGCCTGCCATCATCTCCCTCACCTACAAGTGCCCTAGAAGTTAACTTGGATTCCACCACGGGAAGAGAGCAAATAATATGTCGTCGGTATCATGTTCAGGTTGTTAAGACTTAATTGTAATACAGTTCACTAAAAATAAAAGATATAAATATGAAGTTCAGTTTGCAATGCTAAACATCACGTTGACATATTTACATAGATACCTATGGAGATAACAAACCTAGTCAACATGTCTCATCATAGAAAGAAAAATATTATCAAACAAAGTATACTAATCACCGATGGTATATCATGCAAAGATCGCTATCCTGCAACATGAATAATCTCACACTCTAATCTCTCTCTAGTATATGATTTGCTCGACCTACAAATTAGTGCTACATATATATGCAGGGAGAATATTATGCAGAGAATCACACACGATGATAGTTTGACTTACTTCCATATATGTAGCAAAATATAGTTTGACTTACTTCCATTGGATTTAAGAGTCGAACCTGTAGGCTGTGTTTTTTTTCTCTGCCCAGTATAACAACCAGATGGAGCCTTGAACGAATTTGTAGGTGTCGCTCGGGTGGAGGCAGCACTGAGACGATCTGCTCCCATGTGGATTTGATTTGGGGGCGCACGCACCGCCGCCTCGTTGCCTGGAGGTGAGAGGATGTCATGTCGTCTGTGGTGGCCGTCGCTGCCACGACGTTGATTAGGGCTTCAGAGACAGAGAGAGGCGCTGCAGATCTCACCTAGAAGGGGAACACATTTGGCCGCCACCGCAGGGGAAAGAACAACCGGCATGGCGTCCATCTTGGACTCTGGCATTCAAGTTCAAGGCTGGAGTATAAAAATAGGAGAACATGACCAGGATAAACATGGTGTAATACACAATCATGCATCCAAGATATTAGATGCTAGTCTTTTAAACACTCCCAAGTTCCACCTCTAAGTTTTTATATAAATGTTTGTAGGTAAAGAGAGGGAAAGGGAAAACGTAGGGCAGCAGAAGATTAACGCCACACATATCTCACAACATTTGCAAAGAGAATAATATATGAAACAACGGTAAATCAGATCTGCAGAATTAAGCACCACGTTAGAGCCTTGTTTAGAAGTAAGAACCTGGAGTGCTTTTTCAGCAATTGTTTCTACGATCACACCAACTGCTGCATTTGCTGACCTATACAATCAAAATAAAAGCCATCTTATTAGTTATTGTCTTCATTTGGCACTTGAAACATCATCTTCCTCACGTAGGATATATTCTCCAAACTGGATCAACTTACAAATGGTTCCAAAAATAGGAAGAAAACATACTGATCGATTGGACTTCAGGTAGAGCTTATGAAAAGACCGCTACATATCAAAATGACTACACTCGGGCATTAATCTTTCTCTCTTAAATAATTGCTCAACCTAGAAATTCAATGCTACGTATATGCAGGGAGGAGAATATTTTGCGGAGAATCTCAAGTTTATAGCAGCGACAATCATCAACGGTAAGGTCTGAGTGTGCAGTATTATTAATAGTTTAATACTGAATGTAAGGTACATCTCTTGGGCAGTCAATATGGTGCACTGGGCTAAGCAAAAGGTTGAATTTTCATAGAAAATAGAAAGAGCTTTGTCCAACAATTAGTGTACACCTCTTAAAATACAATGACCAACATCTATTCAGGCCAAGTTTAGGAACATGAAGCAAACACTTTATGAGCTAAATAAACAACATTCTTGCATCCAGTCGACACAAAAGACAAATTCTATTGAGAAATTTTTCAGATTTACAATTCCGATGGTCACAGTTTTGCATAAGAACTGGAAAATACTAATGTTGTTTTATACTTTTGATGACCCACCTTACAACCAAGCAGAACCAACCCATCCAGGCACCAAGCACAACCCACCTCGAATCCGAGAACTGCATTCATTTTGGAGTAGAGAGAACACCGTAAATCATAATATATTCTAAGAGCAGATGAAGAATTAGTGGATGATGAGAGCTAGGAAGGAAGGAAGATTGGCTCGCAGCTGACGAGGCAATAGGGGAGGGGAGGGGAAAAAAGGCTTGGGAGTGGCGAAACTCACATCATCGCCATGGTTGGAGCGAAGGGGTTGAGGCTCGGAGAGCACACGGTCGAGGGTCGGGGAGAGCGGAGCAGTATTTGTGGAGTCGCCGTGGCCTCGTGCACGGCTTGTGCGCCATCGCCGGCGCCTGGCACCGCCTCCGCCTCGGTCACCAACTTCAAACCCTAGGAAGATGCCCTCGCGCGTCTCGGCTGGATCCGCCGAGAAGGCCGCACTCCTTTGGATCTCCTTGAGCGCCTCGGCTCGATCCACTGAGAAGACCAGCGGACGCTGTATCCCATCGTGGATAGCCCGGGTCGCCGGCATCCCTGTTTCGAGCGCCCCCACCGATTTGTTTCCTCCTGTTTGAGCGAACAGTTTTTCCTAGCGGAGCGTCGGATCAGTTTCTAGCTAAATGGACCGCGCGTAGAAGCCCAATCAACCACGGGCCTTCAAAAAAGTTTCCGGAATAGCGGCCTATTAGGACAGACAGCCCAGATCGCGGTTAAATGCCGCTTAGAGGAATATCTGACGGCCAAAAACTAATCTAAGGCGAATCTGACGGCTGAAAACGCTGAGGGCGTGAGAGAGCTCGCTTTAGGCTCGGTTATACTGTCCTAAATTAATTAAGTTCCTATTATGAGGCAAATTAAAACCAATGTTGGGCCTTCGTGGAGGAGTTTTATTCAAATACGAACTGTCAAGGGGTCCCTGATGACCCTCAACCGTAAGGGATCTATTGCAGCGTTTTCGATAAGTAAGAGTGTCGAACCCAACGAGGAGCAGAAGGTATTGATAAGCGATTCTGAGCAAGAAATTACTGCAAGCACTGAAAGATAACTTTTAGGGGTTTTCTCGGTATAAGCAACAGGAATGTAAAGGCAAGTAACATAAAAGGTACTGAGAGTAACAAGTGGCCCAATCCTTTCTTAGCAAAGGAGAGGCCTAGCAACTGAACTTATAAAGACTAAAGCGTTCCTGAGGACACACGGGAGAGGTAGTCATGTGCTTTCGCCATATTCCGTATCGATACTATGTTTTTTTTTTGAGGAAATGACAGTAGGAGAGGCTCCTACTGTATATGTATATAAATATACAGGGGTGTTACAAATGTGTTACATATGGCATTGCAACTGCATGTGCATTTCATTCCTTGATCCCCTCATCTCAAGGAGAGAGGGGAGGGGTACTATGTTATGTGTTGATAAGTGTTGAGTGGGTGGATCTATGCTAGTGCACTCTCTAGACTAAGATGAATGCACTTTTATGATTAAACACCTTGCAAGCATCCGCAAATACAAGATAGAATTTAAGGCAAAAGCCTAACCATAGCAATACGATCGAGGATCCATTATTCCCTTATGCAAAAGCGTGCGAACTGGGGTTCAGGTTTCTGTCACTCCGGCAACCCACCGTAAGCATTCTTTATACACAATGTATTCTCCTAGGTCCTTAATAAGGCGAAGTGTTGGGTGTTCGACTCACACAACACCACCAGTAGAATGGCAACACAACTTAAGTATCAAACAACACATATTACTTCAACAGCATATGACTACTAACAACAAGACTTTCCCCATGTCCTCAAGAACTAAGGTAACTACTCACAAGACATAAAAGAGATCATGATCAGCGGGGATAAATATGTGATAAAAAATCTGGACATAATAATATTTCTCCAACAAAACTCAATAGCATTCACCACAAAGTAGTAATCAACACCGATGGAGTAGAGAGGATAGATAGTACGAGTTACAACACGAGTTGCGATTGTAAGATGAGAGTTGGATGAAGATGGAGATGGTGCTGGTGTTGGGGATGATGTTGATGATGATCTCGATGATGCCCGTGACGATGGTGATGACGATGGCGACGATCTCCCCTTCCGGGAGGTGATCTCCCCGGCGGAATCTGCCCGCCGGAGATGCCCTTTTCTTCTCTGTAGGTTTCCGCCTCGAAGCGGCGGCGGAACTCCGTAAAAAGTCCCGTGCCTAGGGTTTTTGGATCACGGAGAACATATATGCAAAAGGGGGCGACCAGAGGTGGGCCAGGGGCTCCAGGCGCCCCCCCCGACGCGGCCAGGGGGGCGCCCCCAGGCCGCCTGGGCACCCTGTGGCCCCCCTCTGACTCCCCTTTTGCGTGTCTTCGTGATTTATCTGAAAATACCTCCCGTCAATTTTCAGGTAATTTGGAGGTATTCTTCTTCAGCAACTCAGCATCCACTTTTTCCTGCTGAATCCTGCGTCTGCTGTTCCGGCATCGGAAAGTTGCAAACTGTGCAAAATAGACCAAAACAACATAAGAACATCATCATAATGTGAAATATATCAATGAATAGGGATAAATTATGATACAAAATAGTGATGCATTTTGGACGTATCAACACCCCCAAGCTTAGACTTCGCTTGTCCCCAAGCGAATATGAACTCGGTAAACCTGTCCACAAGTTTAGAGAGTGAAGTGTCGATAAATAGAATACAGACAAGAAGCATCATAGTTTCTTTACCAACTCAAATATCCTCAACAGCAATCTTCAACTCATAAGGCCCTTATGAAAGAGTGATAACACTTATATTCGAAAGTAGGGCGAAGGAAACTCATTATATCATGGCAAACATGTCCTTTGGTCAAAGAACAACAAATAGTTTTAACTTTTGCTTATATTTTGATGGGATTAATTGAAGCTTTTTGAAATAACATGTTATTAGGCAAGAAGTGAAAGTGTTAACACAAAGGAAGATATTTGCCTTAGCTGGGCATGACAAACAACTTACTTATCAAATGATAATGTCAACAAGGATATGATATGACAAATCTTAATGCAGCTTTATATGAATGAATCCTTATCAACATCAAACGTCTGCTCTCTTTGAGAAATAGAGAGAAGTAGGAATAACTGACTCAATTTAAAATTAAAAGATAGGCCCTGCTCTAGGGTAGTAGGGAAAACTCATGTGCTATCCTCAAATCAATCAGAATGAAAACAAGTTTTGAGAGGTGCATGATTTGTCAACGAATGCTAATAGATAACTCAATTGCTTCTTGAACTAGACAAGTTTCGAGGAACGGCTCCCGCACGAGGACGATAACATCCTCTTATTCTCCTTTGTTTATCACTGCCAAAGTTTTCTGATTTCTCATGAACAAAGCGTGAAGGAGGGTTTGTTTGTTATATTATTTTCAAGCCGGGTGCACTCAATGCCAGTTCCTTTTCGTATTATGGGTTTGCACATTAGACATGCAATCCCGGGGTGAAGCTTGTCCATCTCAAGAAGACTATGAATTAGCTATTACTTCCTCATGAGCTAAAACAGAGGCACAAAATAAAAGATTTTGAACATTTAAGGATAACACATAAATTTTATACTTTAGGAAGTGGTATTGGAATACCACGAGTAGGTAGGTATGGTGGACTCATAAGGAAGGTATTGGCTTAAGGGTATGGATGCACAAGCAGAATTCCGCTTAGTACAGAGTTAGGATAGCAAAGGTTTTGAGAGAACAGACAATTGATGATGACTAAGATGCAAAGCAATATAAAGCATGAACATTGAAATAAGCATAACACATCAAGTTGTCTTCCTTGTCAGCATAACACTTCAAGCATAATAACATAAAGGTTTTGGCTATGTTGATACTTTAAGAAAATCATGCTTGTTGTTATGACCAAAGCTATGTTTGCCAAGATTAAATAAAGTCTCATAGCCATACCTGACATAAGGTTAATACTCCCCATAAGAATCATCATATAAGGTCGATTGCGTGAAGAGAATACCGAGTGCAGCAAAAGGAACCGATAAACTTCTCATTAATATTCCATCATAAACGACTCCACACTCACGGATACAATTCCTTACCGAAGGAGCGATAGACCTCAATGCACACACCTATCTCATATAATAACCTCCCTATGCATGATACGACTCTACTTGACTCTAAAAGACAAAAGGTAAAGATAAAGATACCGAGCACTCCCCCAAGCTTGGAACAAGCCAAGGGAATGCCATTACCCAAGGAGATTCCACCCATGCTTGTTGGCGTTAATCACGTAGTCCTTGGCGAAACGCTTCCATGGAAGGGGTTCTCCAGTCTCATATGAGAAGCTCGTCTCGTGGATCCTGCATTCAGCACCCAAGCCCATGCGCAAAAACCTTAGTTCATACTCACAGTTCTGGTTATGTAGATCATTAATTTGCCCTTGGAGCTCTATAATTCTTTCTTCAGACGCGGTGATTCTTTCCCACATCTCCTTCATCTCCTTCAAGAAGTAGTTCTTCAGCTCGTTGGTGATGTCAAAGTTAGCTTCGACACCACGCTCGATCATCTTCTTATACTCGAAGACTTCTTGCTCCACTTCTTCCAGCCTGGCCTGGATGCTCCCCTCCTTGATAGGTCCCTTCAGATCTTCTTGATGAAGGACGCCGTCCTTCATCTGAACAACCTGAGGGTGCTTCTTCGCCTCAGCGAGGTAAGGGTTGATGACGTTGACGACGAACTTGTCCTTGGGGGAACTTGTAGAAGCCATGGCACCTAAATTTAGCTGAAAGATTTCCTGGCAGAAACAGATCGAAGAGAAAACACGCGAAATCGCAAGATACGTTGCCGGAACAACCCGGGCAAATATATAGGAAAAATTTATGCACAGAAAGGAAGGTAACGGACCAAAGCGGGGTCTGAGGCGGACTCCCGGGTGTCCAGGCGGCCTACCGGCGCGGCCCAAGGGGGGCGCGCCAGGGGGGCGCTTGGACTCGCTGGAGGTCGTCTCCGGCTCCACCTAGGTTTGGAATTTTACTAATTTTTCAAAAACTCGTAATACAGAACTTTTATGGCGGTTCGCGATGTTTCCTTACCGTACTACATACCTTTTCTTTATTCTGCTTCTGCTGGCGTCTGAAACAGGGCTGCAACATGTTCTTCGTGGGTTGTTGTGTATATTATATTCACATCAACATCGACAGGGTCTCCTGCTATGTAATGTTTAAGTCTTTGCCCATTCACAACTTGAGGTTTGGTGCCTTCAAAATTATTAATCTTAATTGCACCAGACCGATAAACTTCTTCAATATGAAATGGTCCTTCCCACCTAGAAAGTAGTTTACCTGGAGAAAACCTGAAACGGGATCTAAACAACAAAACTTTATCACCAACATTAAATTCACGTTTCAGAATCTTCCTATCATGCCACTTTTTTACCTTTTCCTTGAACATTTTAGCGCTCTCGTAAGCTTCACTTCTCCATTCGTCTAGAGAAGTCAAGTTCATGAGACGCTTCTCGCCAGCTAGTTTTGGGTCAGCGTTGAGCTCTCTAACAGCCCAGAAAGCTTTGTGCTCTAACTCTAATGGCAGATGGCAAGCCTTGCCATACACCATCTTATAGGGGGACATGCCCATGGGGTTTTTGTAAGCAGTTCTATATGCCCACAAAGCATCTCCTAACTTGTTTCACCAATCCTTACTATTTATGTTTACTGTTTTCTGCAAGATCAACTTAATCTCTCTATTGGTGAGCTCAACTTGCCCACTAGTTTGAGGATGATATGGTGAAGCAATTCTATGATTAACATCGTATTTAGCCAAAGCTTTTCTAAAAGCTCCGTGCGTGAAGTGTAATCCTCCATCGGTCATGAGATACCTTGGTACACCAAACCTAGGAAAAATTATATCTTTAAGCATTTTCAAAGATGACTTGTGATCAGCACTTTCAGTGGGGATTACTTCAACCCACTTGGTCACATAATCAACAACTACTAAAATGTGAGTGTACTTGTGCGAAGAAGGAAAAGAACCCATAAAATCAAAACCCCAACAATCGAAAGGTTCAATTACTAGTGAGTAATTCATAGGCATCTCATTCCTTCTACTAATGTTACCAACTCTCTGACATTTATCACAGGCTAAAACATAATTTCTAGCATCTTTAAAGAGAGTAGGCCAATAAAAACCTGATTGAAGAACCTTATGTGCAGTCCTCTCACCGTCATGATGTCCTCCGTAGGGACTATCATGACACCGTCTGAGAATGTCCTTCTGCTCATGTTCCGGAATGCATCTTCTCACGATCCAGTCGGGACCTTCTTTGAAAAGATGTGGGTCATCCCAAAAGTAGTGCCTCAAATCATGAAAGAACTTCTTCCTTTGCTGAAATGTTAGACCTGGAGGCAAATACTTTGCAACAATAAAATTAGCATAATCTGCATACCAAGGATCGGAAAGAGATTGTACTTTTACAACGGCAAGTTGCTCGTCCGGAAAACTATCGTTAACTGGGATGGGGTCGTGCGGTATATCTTCCATCCTTGAAAGATTGTCCGCCACCGGATTGTCTTCCCCTTTCCTATCAACAATCTGCAAATCAAATTCTTGAAGAAGGAGTACCCATCTGATAAGCCTTGGCTTGACATCCTTCTTTGTCATAAGATACTTAATGGCAGCATGATCAGTATGAATAATAACTTTGGAATCAACAATATACTTCCTAAACTTATCACAAGCAAAAACTACAGCTAAGAATTCCTTCTCAGTAGTAGCATAATTTCTTTGAGCACTATCAAGGGTTTTACTAGCATAATGTATAACATTCAATTTCTTATCGACTCTTTGTCCTAAAACAGCTCCAACAGCAAAGTCACTTGCATCACACATAATCTCAAAAGGTAAATTCCAGTCAGGTGGTTGTACTATAGGAGCAGTTATTAAAGCTTTCTTAAGGACTTCAAAAGCTTCCTTACAATTTTCATCAAAAACAAAAGGAACATCCTTCTGGAGAAGATTAGTGAGGGGTCTCGAGGTTTTAGAAAAGTCTTTAATAAATCTTCTATAAAAACCTGCATGACCGAGAAAACTGCGAATACCTTTGATGTCCCTTGGATAGGGCATCCTCTCAATAGCTTCGATCTTGGCCTTGTCCACTTCAATTCCCCTTTCGGAAATCTTGTGACCAAGAAAATTCCTTCATTAACCATAAAGTGGCACTTTTCCCAGTTGAGTACCAAATTTGTCTCCTCGCATCTCTGCAAAACTTTATTAAGGTTGTGAAGGCAATGGTCAAAAGAAGTTCCATAGACGGAGAAATCGTCCATGAAGACTTCCATAATATCCCCGCAGAAACCATGAAAGATAGCAGACATACACCTTTGAAAAGTAGCAGGGGCATTACATAAACCAAAAGGCATACGTCTGTAAGCATATGTGACGCCCGGATAATTACGCTACAGTAATTCCGCGCTAATGATGCCACGTCACCACGATCACTATTGCTAATCTCGTGTTAGTTCGAAACCGATCCAAATTAAAAATTGAGTTAAAAGAAGACAACAAAAGATTTCAAATATCAAACTAAAATGTTCAAGTTGTGTCAAATAAATCGTAAGTAAATATGGTGGAGAAACCACTCCTTCATAAAATAATTAAATACTATTAGGTGAAGAAAACAGTAGCAAAAACTATTAGTTAAATATTATACAATAATAAACAAATACGAACTATTTTATTTTGGTGACAAGTTAATTGTGGTAGTGGCATGACTATTAATATTGTTTTAGGTATAACCTTTTGTATTTAATATGAACAAAATATAATAAAACACAAAAGTATAATCACAAAAAAAACAACAAACGAGAAAAACCCCTCTGGCCAACTGGGCCAAACGGCCCAGCTGGTCAGCCCACCAGGGCACAACCGTCCAGCCCACCTCCACCATCCCCTACCTCACGCTACAGGAAGCAGAGGAGGGCGTGGCGTGCATCCATGGTACCTTGGCCATGGATGGCCTCCACGTGCCTCCCTCGGCCTATAAAACATGCGCAGCCGAAACCCTAAACCACCCTCTTTCATTCCCCCCTCATTCCCCCTTCGCCCCTTACCTCTACTGCGCGAATTCGACCTCGGAAGACAGTACGGTGACCGCTGCCTCGCCTTCATTGTTGCGGCCACCGAGCTCTCAGGCGTGCGGGAGAACGTCCAGGAGATCCTCCGCATCCGACTTCGTCCGTTCAGGGGACCAACGAAAGCTAGGACGTCGCCAAGCCATCGACCTCGACCTTCTTCTTCGACTACGGCTACCACATCACGTCGTCGGTTCACTCAACATTGACCTTCCCTGGGTTCGTCGTCTGCTCCACCGGCTCCGCGGTGAGCTCCTCCTCCTTCCCCCTATTTTCGCGCTCGTTCCTTCGCCGTAGGACGCCAACCATAGCCATGACCGGAGCTCGACGCCCGCGAGCCCCAGGTCGCGTTCTCGCGCCACCCCTGTCCGCCTCGCCCCGTTGTAGCTTCTGCTACCGCCGCCGTGCTCGTCTCCGCGTCGCCCGTACCCCCGCGTGCGCCCGCTTCTTCCCCTCAATCTCCTCTGTTCGTCGCATGTTCCGCCATGGTCGGAGGTCGCCGTGGTTGCGCCCGCGCCCCGGCCGCCTAGTGCGCGCCTGGCTCCCCTGACCGCGCTCACGCCGCGGCCTGGCCGTCCCAGGGGCACTCCCTGGCCGCGCGCCGCGTCCGCTTGACGCGCCACTGCTACCCGCTCACGCTGTAGCTGCCCTGCGGCGTCCGCTCACCCGCTCCCGTGCGTTGCTGCTACTGTGCCGCTGCTGCCGCCTCTGCTTGCTGCTCTTGCCGTTGCTAGCTGATGCTCTGCTGCTATTGTTATCTGCTGCTGCTGATGTGCGCTACTTGCTGCTGCTAATGGCCACGGCGGCCTTGCTGTGTGCGTGGGTGTGCACAGCCACCCGTGGCCGGCTGTGAAAATTAGATTAGGGACTAATTGGTAGTACTAGTTAGGTTAGTAGCTACACTATGACAATGGGCCCCACTTGATTAAGTTAATTTTTATTGGATTAGCTATTGCTTTATGATAGGTGGGCCACCCTTTAATAGGCCTATTAGGAATTAACTAAACACTATTAAAGTATTACACAATATGATAACTAGGTCCCGTGGGACATTTGACTGGTCAACCGTGGACCAGTCAATTACTGAGTCAGCAGTTGACTGGACCCACTGGTCAGCCTCACTGGTGCACTGCACCGGATGCACCCAGTTTTTAACTGCTGAATTTCGAAATAGAAAATAAATAAGGAATTCTAGAATATTGTTAAAACTTTAAAAATTAATATAAAATAATACGTAACTCGGATGAAAATAATTTATATATGAAAGTTGCTCAGAACGACGAGACGCATCCGAATACACGGTCCGTTCGTCCGCCACACATCTCTATCATACCGAACATGCAACATTCCCCTCTGTTTCATCTGCCCGAAAATGCCTAACACCGGGAATACTTTCCCGGACGTTATTCCTCTTCGCCTGTATCACCGAGCACCGCGTTAGGTCACACGTAGCACCGCCTTTTGCCATGTTATGCTTTGTGATGCTATTGTTTGCTCTGTTATTTATTTGTTTCCCCTTCGTTGATTATTTTCGGTAGACTCAGATACTGTGATAGACCCCGAGACCATTGGTGCTTCGGTGTTCGACTACGGCTACGCTTCCGAAGATTCCTTTCGTCTGCAGGGCTTCCAGGCAAGCCCCCCCCCTTGATCACCAGATATCGCCTATTCTCCTCCCTCTTACTCTTGCATTAGTTTACTATCGTTGTTGATTCGGTTACTCCTATTCTGCTGCATAGCCTGTCATTGTTGGTACAACTGTTGATACTTTACCTGCCATCCTAATGTTTAGTATAGGATGCTAGTACTCCATCAGTGGCCCTACACCCTTGTCCGTCTGCCCTGCTATTCTATCGGGCCGTGATCACCTCGGGTGGTGATCACGGGTATATACTATATACTTACACTTTACATGATACATGATGTGACTAAAGTCGGGTCGGCTCATTGAGTACCCACAAGTGATTTGATGTGGGGGCTGAAAGGACAGGTGGCTCCATCCAGGTAGTGGTGGGCCTGAGTTCCTGACGGCCCCCGAGTGGATCTTTGTGGCGGAGCGACAGGGGCAGGTTGAGACACCCAGTCGAGAGGTGGCCTGGCCCTGGTCGTTGTCCGTGGTTATTTCATAATAACACGATTAACGAGTTTGGATATTTGATCTGAGTCTGGCCATTTGGTCTATACGCACTAACCAGCTACGTGGGAATAGTTATGGGTACTCGACGTCGTGGTATCAGCCGAAGCCTTCTTGACGTCAGCGGTTTAGCGGCGCGCGCCGGGTTGGACCGCGTAACGCAACTTCCTTAGTAATGGAGGTTGCTAGGTCTGCTCACCGGCCGCCCTCGCAACGTGCAGGTGTGCATTGGGCGATGGGCCCAGACCCCTGTGTGCTTAGGACTTAGACCGACGTGCTGACCTCTCTGTTGTGCTTAGGTAGGGCTGCGACGTGTTGATCTTCCGAGGCCGGGCATGACCCTGGAAAGTGTGTCCGGCCAAATGGGATCAAGCGTGCTGGGTTATGTGGTGCACCCCTGCAGGGAAGTTAATCTATTCGAATAGCCGTGTCCCTCGGTAAAAGGACGACCCGGAGTTGTATTCCGACCTCATGATAACTAGAACCAGATACTTAATAAAACACACCCTTACAAGTGCCAGAGATAACTCGGTGGTTGCTCCCTCACAGGGTGATGTGCGGGAGGATCGCCGAGTAGGATTATGCTATACGATGTTACTTGGTGAACTTACCATCTACTCCCTTCTACTGCTGCAAGACGAAGGCTGCGAGAAGCGAGGATACTTGTTACTTTCCAGCTACCCTCATCGTCTGCTGCAAGATGGAGGTTACGAGAAGCGTAGTCTTCGTTTGGATTAGCTATCCCCCTCTTATTTTGGCTTTCTGCAGTTCAGTCCACAGATATTACCCCTTTACACATATATCATTGCATATGTAGTGTAGATCCTTGCTTGCGAGTACTTTGGATGAGTACTCACGGTTGCTTTCTCCCCCTTTTCCTCTTTTGTCCCTTCTTCTCGGATGATGCGACCAGATGGTGGAGTCCAGGAGCCAGAAGATCCCGATGATGTTTCTACAAGGAGTTCGGCTTCGAGGAGTAGTTAGGAGGTCCCAAGCAGGAGGCCTTGCCTTTTCGATCGTTGATGTTTTGTGCTAGCCTTCTTAAGGCAAACTTGTTTAACTTATGTCTGTACTCAGATATTATTGCTTCCGCTGACTCTTGTGTTTCCGAGCTTTTGTATTCGAGCCCTCGAGGCCCCTGACTTGTAATATAAAGCTTGTATTATTTTAATTTGTGTCTAGAGTTGTGTTGTGATATCTCTCAGTGAGTCCCTGATCTTGGTCGTACACATTTGCGTGACTGATTAGTGTACGGACAAATCGGGGGCGTCACAAGTTGGTATCAGAGCCGACTGCCTGTAGGAATCCCCCTTTCCAACTCCTTGGCCGAAGTTGAGTCTAGTCTTTGAAAAACAAATTTACTAACTTGTTGTGTGGCTTACGGGCCCACAGCACCATTGGTTGGTATTAGGATCTTTTACTCCCAGTCTATACTCTGGGACTCTTATCTCTCTTCTATTCGGGATAAATGAATTTTGCTAAATCTAACATTAGGATCTCGTTATCACTTTCACCCGGAGAGCACCTTATGATCGATGATCGTCCGCTGCACCAGAAGGCCCTGAAGATACTCTCCGTTGTTAACCCGAGAACTTGTGTTCGTCGCCTTTGTAATTCACCGCCACCGATATATCCCTATGGATATCTGCTTGCACTTGTCATTCTCACGATCGTTACTCGTCGCTCTTGTCGTTACAAGATGCCTCGAAATATTCTCCATTGTCCCGAGAATCCTTTGAGTTTACTCTCTTGCAGTTTTACTTCATATGAAAACCCTTATGGTTATTTCCTCACATTTTTCGAGGATCCGTTCTTCTCAATTGATCATGTGTCTCACAAAATCCTTCGGAATACTTTTCGATGTTTCGAAAATCCTCTGCAGGCTGTTACTCTTGAAATTGTTGCCTGCTTGCATTATGGTTAATTCCATATGACTAGTAGTCTTCGTCAATATCGCTTGACTTAGCTAATTTTGAGCCTATTGATTCAATGTGTGCATATGCACGCAGTCATCGGTTATCCTTTTTAAATTTATCCTTCCGGCTCACACGTCATTCCGTACATGAGTTGGTTCTCGGCAATTCAAGCCTTTATTGATTGCCCAACTAAGTGTTTTCAACTTATCCATCTTGGATCAGAGCGTCTACTTCTGATCCTTCGTTTTGGAAACCATAATTTCTTTCTATTTAAGCATCATACTAATTAGGTGATTCCTGAATCTTATGCCTCTACATTCTTCTTCCTCTGAGTGAGTACCGATACTCACATCAGCTTCGTTGTGGATCGCTCGATCCATTGTTGGATTGTTATCCGACAGTGCCCTTCATATTCAATCACCTTGTGAGTTCTTCCCCTGATACATAATGCCTTTGGTAAATTGTATCCTCTGTTTGGCCAACCATGCTCTGCTTTCGAGCTTGTGATATTTACTTTTGAAACTTGTGGTATATGTTACTAAGATGCCCGATGGGTTGAACCTATGCCTTCCCCTAATCTGTGAAAACCCGAAAGTTTCCACAAGTCATACTCTTCCGGTGTTCTACCAGATAAAATTCGAACACTACAGTTTTATCAAAGCGAGAGGTGAATGAAAAGATATGCATTAAAGAAGTGGGAGTCGACCTTGAACTTGTGTTCATGCCCATGAAAATGATGTAGACCATCTCAGAAGCTTCTTGCAAAATGATTATCCAGCTGTATGATTCTTTTGACATTCTTGAATTGATTCCCTAGAGTTATGGTTCCGACCATGCTGTCCTGATTTGATATATCCGATGGGAATTCATTCCAGTGCCTCGTCTATTTTTGGCAAGGTTGAAGTATCTATTGTCATAGGTCAATGACCCGGTTCTACTTCTATCATGTTCTACCTTCGAGTATTACCCCCCTGGTATCTCGAAGATATCATGCCTTTGCACTACACCTTTCGAACTTTTGATGAAATAATACCTTTGCTTGTCGTAATCACTCTACGGGTTCTAGGTTGCCGTCAACCGAGGACACCGTTTAGTAAATCAAATCCGCGCTAAAAATTCAACACCCCTAATAGATGTTACTGGAAATTTTTAAACTCAATCTGGTTTTATTCCTAGACTATCGGGTACATCCCTTGTCTAGCTGTCTTTGACCGTGCTACCTCGTCCTTCTTTGGTGCACGAATTCTTCAGTGTGTGAGCACGACTTACATCGAGCTTTCAATATCATGTTGCTTGTCTCGAACGGCAACGTTGGTTCCGATCTAGCATCTTTTATATTGATCCTATAACTTGCCACTTCATCATTCTCTGGCCTGTTGCCGTTGTTGTTTGATTGCATCCCCTTGAAACCTCCCGGGAAATGTGTCATGATCACCTTCAACACTTTGACTTCCTCCGAGATATCAACGGAGTTTATGATGAGAAATACCCTCCTTGCCCTCGATGATTTTTATTATCATCGACTACACCCTTGACTTCCTTTCATCGCGAGCTTGTCCACGTTATGATTAAAACTTACTCTCCAACTTGTAATATGTTCTATCTTGAAGTATTACCATCTTTTATGTCAAGAATATTGCGAGACTGCTCCGCCTCATCAGAATTCTTGGTATAGTGATACTACTCCCCATCACCATTCTTCCTTGGTACCCATGTTGTTTTCAACCGGGATACCAATATGCTAAAGATGCTACTTGAGTTATGTACTTCTAGCAACCCTATTGCTCTGAAGTTAGCGATCGACAGTTCGTTCTTAGACTGTTGGTTATTGAATCATCACCCTAACATTGATCTTGCTGCCTAAGGTCATATTTCGGGCACACCTTTCAACTAATGATTAATGGTGTATGTTTTCCTCGAGCATACAACATTATATCATTTTAATTGACAATTGTCATATTTTTGTTCACATTATTGTGGAAATCCATCCGTTTGTAATTCTTGATGGATTGCCGATGCGCCCATCAGCCACCTCCTCATCCTCTCCTTGGATTAATGATGAACTATTGTTTCGGGAACCCACTCCAGTAGTTCATTTCCCGAGAATCTTGTAATGTCATTTCGTCGATTAGTGTTGCACCTTTTCTTCTCGAACATCCTGAGTCTGAGGTATCATGACACCAATCGGATCTGAATCTCGGTCATATATGATGGTTGGGACAACTTTCCAAGAGAAATATGTTGGTCCTTTGATGACCCGGTATTATGATGTCATGCCTAGAACCCCTAGCTGGAGGATCTATCATTATAATTTCTTTTGCAATGATAACCATTCTTCCAGGTGGAAATTGCAAGACTTATTTTATAAGTTGTTCTTGATGGATCATTCGTGTATCCAGAGTCTGGCCCTTGATTGAAACACCATGTCATTGCTACCTCGAAGCATGGCAATTATACCCCGCTCATCAACAAGAACATTGGAGGCGCGATGCTAAATGTTTCTTGGTCAGTTATCCAAACACCGTTGTATGAGTAACCTCTTGATTAATCCTTGCCTCTTTATCTGAATGGTTGGTACTTGCTCTCTACCCTGTATGCCATGTTCTTCTTGTCCAAGGGAAGGATATACTCCTAATAACAGTGTGTAATCACTATTTTCCTTTCCATTTGTTTGTTGAACCTTTCTTTGATCCACATATAATCTAAGTCTGCTTAGATTAAACACCTTGGTGTATAACTCCGTCAGTAAGAACCTGTTACTATTGTTCATAACATTCCAGTAACCATCGATGGACGAAAACATTGCCTACCGGTCCGCCTCATGTTGACGAGCAAGAAAATGGTTATCTTCGTTCCCAGTCCTTGGTATCGACATTGTTGCCGACATAGCTGACAAGCTATCCACTGACATGCCTCCTTGTCGCGGCTGTGCAAGATGTCACCGCCATTCCTATTTTCAACCCACATGGTGGGCCCATAACCCACAGGTCCCAGGATCGAAACCTGACTCTTATTTACAACCCGGATTCTAATGTATCCTTGCGCCTGGCTTCGTATGTGATTCACGAGCTAAATTTTATACCATTACTCATCTTGGAATCAAACACCATGTTACTCTTGTTGTTCAAGCCCCCATTCCAGCTTCTGTCCAGGCATCGAATGATTGCCTACCCATTTTGAAACTTTGGTACCATCGTTTATTGCACTCAACGAATTCACTGAAATACGACTCGTGGGATACCTCGTGTATTGCCCATTGAGTTCACCGTCAGATGCCCAACTCTGTGGAGATGCGTTCTTCCGGAGTTTTTCCCCCTGGTCGCGTTCGTAGGACGATGGAGATCCCGAAGAAAGGATGTCGACTTGATCACGATGACTTAAAGCGGAGAAATGAAGACATCATCGAAAGAGATCAACCTCTTCGAAAGGGCAGTCAAGACCGAAGACTCGTTAGAATTTCGCTACCAGCACTTCCCCCCTTACTCCACCGCTTAAATCTCGGGACGAGATTTCTTGTAGTGGAGGAGAATTGTGACGCCCGGATAATTACGCTACAGTAATTCCGCGCTAATGATGCCACGTCACCACGATCACTATTGCTAATCTCGTGTTAGTTCGAAACCGATCCAAATTAAAAATTGAGTTAAAAGAAGACAACAAAAGATTTCAAATATCAAACTAAAATGTTCAAGTTGTGTCAAATAAATCGTAAGTAAATATGGTGGAGAAACCACTCCTTCATAAAATAATTAAATACTATTAGGTGAAGAAAACAGTAGCAAAAACTATTAGTTAAATATTATACAATAATAAACAAATACGAACTATTTTATTTTGGTGACAAGTTAATTGTGGTAGTGGCATGACTATTAATATTGTTTTAGGTATAACCTTTTGTATTTAATATGAAACAAAATATAATAAAACACAAAAGTATAATCACAAAAAAAACAACAAACGAGAAAAAACCCTCTGGCCAACTGGGCCAAACGGCCCAGCTGGTCAGCCCACCAGGGCACAACCGTCCAGCCCACCTCCACCATCCCCTACCTCACGCTACAGGAAGCAGAGGAGGGCGTGGCGTGCATCCATGGTACCTTGGCCATGGATGGCCTCCACCTGCCTCCCCCGGCCTACAAAACATGCGCAGCCGAAACCCTAGACCACCCTCTTTCATTCCCCCCTCATTCCCCCTTCGCCCCTTACCTCTACTGCGCGAATTCGACCTCGGAAGACAGTACGGTGACCGCTGCCTCGCCTTCATTGTTGCGGCCACCGAGCTCTCAGGCGTGCGGGAGAACGTCCAGGAGATCCTCCGCATCCGACTTCGTCCGTTCAGGGGACCAACGAAAGCTAGGACGTCGCCAAGCCATCGACCTCGACCTTCTTCTTCGACTACGGCTACCACATCACGTCGTCGGTGCACTCAACATTGACCTTCCCTGGGTTCGTCGTCTGCTCCACCGGCTCCGCGGTGAGCTCCTCCTCCTTCCCCCTATTTTCGCGCTCGTTACTTCGCCGTAGGACGCCAACCATAGCCATGACTGAAGCTCGACGCCCGCGAGCCCCAGGTCGCGTTCTCGCGCCACCCCTGTCCGCCTCGCCCCGTTGTAGCTTCTGCTACCGCCGCCGTGCTCGTCTCCGCGTCGCCCGTACCCCCGCGTGCGCCCGCTTCTTCCCCTCAATCTCCTCTGTTCGTCGCATGTTCCGCCATGGCCGGAGGTCGCCGTGGTTGCGCCCGCGCCCCGGCCGCCCAGTGCGCGCCTGGCTCCCCTGACCGCGCTCACGCCGCGGCCTGGCCGTCCCAGGGGCACTCCCTGGCCGCGCGCCGCGTCCGCTTGACGCGCCACTGCTACCCGCTCACGCTGTAGTTGCCTTGCGGCGTCCGCTCACCCGCTCCCGTGCGTTGCTGCTACTGTGCCGCTGCTGCCGCCTCTGCTTGCTGCTCTTGCCGTTGCTAGCTGATGCTCTGCTGCTATTGTTATCTGCTGCTGCTGATGTGCGCTACTTGCTGCTGCTAATGGCCACGGCGGCCTTGCTGTGTGCGTGGGTGTGCACAGCCACCCGTGGCCGGCTGTGAAAATTAGATTAGGGACTAATTGGTAGTACTAGTTAGGTTAGTAGCTACACTATGACAATGGGCCCCACTTGATTAAGTTAATTTTTATTGGATTACCTATTGCTTTATGATAGGTGGGCCACCCTTTAATAGGCCTATTAGGAATTAACTAAACACTATTAAAGTATTACACAATATGATAACTAGGTCCCGTGGGACATTTGACTGGTCAACCGTGGACCAGTCAATTACTGAGTCAGCAGTTGACTGGACCCACTGGTCAGCCTCACTGGTGCACTGCACCGGATGCACCCAGTTTTTAACTGCTGAATTTCGAAATAGAAAATAAATAAGGAATTCTAGAATATTGTTAAAACTTTAAAAATTAATATAAAATAATCCGTAACTCGGATGAAAATAATTTATATATGAAAGTTGCTCAGAACGACGAGACGCATCCGAATACGCGGTCCGTTCGTCCGCCACACATCTCTATCATACCGAACATGCAACATTCCCCTCTGTTTCATCTGCCCGAAAATGCCTAACACCGGGAATACTTTCCCGGACGTTATTCCTCTTCGCCTGTATCACCGAGCACCGCGTTAGGTCACACGTAGCACCGCCTTTTGCCATGTTATGCTTTGTGATGCTATTGTTTGCTCTGTTATTTATTTGTTTCCCCTTCGTTGATTATTTTCGGTAGACTCCGATACTGTGATAGACCCCGAGACCATTGGTGCTTCGGTGTTCGACTACGGCTACGCTTCAGAAGATTCCTTTCGTCTGCAGGGCTTCCAGGCAAGCCCCCCCCTTGATCACCAGATATCGCCTATTCTCCTCCCTCTTACTCTTGCATTAGTTTACTATCGTTGTTGATTCGGTTACTCCTATTCTGCTGCATAGCCTGTCATTGTTGGTACAACTGTTGATACTTTACCTGCCATCCTAATGTTTAGTATAGGATGCTAGTACTCCATCAGTGGCCCTACACCCTTGTCCGTCTGCCCTGCTATTCTATCGGGCCGTGATCACCTCGGGTGGTGATCACGGGTATATACTATATACTTACACTTTACATGATACATGATGTGACTAAAGTCGGGTCGGCTCATTGAGTACCCGCAAGTGATTTGATGTGGGGGCTGAAAGGACAGGTGGCTCCATCCAGGTAGTGGTGGGCCTGAGTTCCTGACGGCCCCCGAGTGGATCTTTGTGGCGGAGCGACAGGGGCAGGTTGAGACACCCAGTCGAGAGGTGGCCTGGCCCTGGTCGTTGTCCGTGGTTATTTCATAATAACACGATTAACGAGTTTGGATATTTGATCCGAGTCTGGCCATTTGGTCTATATGCACTAACCAGCTACGTGGGAATAGTTATGGGTACTCGACGTCGTGGTATCAGCCGAAGCCTTCTTGACGTTAGCGGTTTAGCGGCGCGCGCCGGGTTGGACCGCGTAACGCAACTTCCTTAGTAACGGAGGTTGCTAGGTCTGCTCACCGGCCGCCCTCGCAACGTGCAGGTGTGCATTGGGCGATGGGCCCAGACCCCTGTGTGCTTAGGACTTAGACCGACGTGCTGACCTCTCTGTTGTGCTTAGGTAGGGCTGCGACGTGTTGATCTTCCGAGGCCGGGCATGACCCTGGAAAGTGTGTCCGGCCAAATGGGATCAAGCGTGCTGGGTTATGTGGTGCACCCCTGTAGGGAAGCTAATCTATTCGAATAGCCGTGTCCCTCGGTAAAAGGATGACCCGGAGTTGTATTCCGACCTCATGATAACTAGAACCAGATACTTAATAAAACACACCCTTACAAGTGCCAGAGATAACTCGGTGGTTGCTCCCTCACAGGGTGATGTGCGGGAGGATCGCCGAGTAGGATTATGCTATACGATGTTACTTGGTGAACTTACCATCTACTCCCTTCTACTGCTGCAAGACGAAGGCTGCGAGAAGCGAGGATACTTGTTACTTTCCAGCTACCCTCATCGTCTGCTGCAAGATGGAGGTTACGAGAAGCGTAGTCTTCGTTTGGATTAGCTATCCCCCTCTTATTCTGGCTTTCTGCAGTTCAGTCCACAGATATTACCCCTTTACACATATATCATTGCATATGTAGTGTAGATCCTTGCTTGCGAGTACTTTGGATGAGTACTCACGGTTGCTTTCTCCCCCTTTTCCTCTTTTGTCCCTTCTTCTCGGATGATGCGACCAGATGGTGGAGTCCAGGAGCCAGAAGATCCCGATGATGTTTCTACAAGGAGTTCGGCTTCGAGGAGTAGTTAGGAGGTCCCAAGCAGGAGGCCTTGCCTTTTCGATCGTTGATGTTTTGTGCTAGCCTTCTTAAGGCAAACTTGTTTAACTTATGTCTGTACTCAGATATTATTGCTTCCGCTGACTCTTGTGTTTCCGAGCTTTTGTATTCGAGCCCTCGAGGCCCCTGGCTTGTAATATAAAGCTTGTATTATTTTAATTTGTGTCTAGAGTTGTGTTGTGATATCTCTCAGTGAGTCCCTGATCTTGGTCGTACACATTTGCGTGACTGATTAGTGTACGGACAAATCGGGGGCGTCACAGCATAAGTACCAAAGGGACAAGTAAAAGTGGTCTTCTCTTGATAAGCAGTGTTAACATGAATTTGAGAGAAGCCAGAATAACCATCGAGATAACAAAAGTGGGTATTTTTGGATAACCTTTCAAGCATTTGGTCGATGAACGGCAACGGGTAGTGATCCTTCCTGGTTGCCTTGTTCAACTTCCTGTAATCAATACACATTCTATATCCAATAATAATCCTCTGAGGTATTAATTCATTTTTATCATTAGGAACCACAGTTGTACCTCCTTTTTTAGGAACACAATGTACCGGACTTACCCACTTACTATCAGCTATAGGGTAGATAATACCTGCGGCTAGAAGCTTGAGAATCTCAGTTCTCACAACATCCATCATCTTCGGGTTCAATCGTCGTTGATGATCAACAACTGGTTTAGCATGAGGCTCAAGGTTGATAGTATGTTGACAGATAGATGGACTAATCCCCTTAAGGTCATCAAGGGTGTAGCCAATTGCGCCTCGGTGTTTACGAAGTACTTCCAATAATCGCTCCTCTTCATATCCTGAAAGGTTAGAATTGATAATAACAGGATATACTTTCTTTTCATCTAAATAAGCATACTTGAGCGTATCGGGAAGAGGTTTAAGATCGAACACCGAGTCTTCTTTCGGTTTTGATAAAATTCCCAAAGGTTCAACCGGAAGGTTGTGCTTCAGGATAGCAGGCTGCCTCAAGAATATTTCATCTAGTTCATTTCTTTCCTGCATATGCAAATCATTCTCGTGGTCCTCCATGTATTGCTGCAAAGGATCATTAGTGGGAATAGCAATAGAGGCAATACTTTCAATAATTTTATCATCGCTAGGTAAATCAGTACCAAGAGGCTGCTTAGAGAACTTAGAAAAATTAAATTCATATGGCTCACCATCGAATTCAACAGAAACTTTACCTTTCTTGCAATCTATTATAGCTCCACAAGTTCTAAGAAAAGGTCTACCAAAAATAATTGGACAAAATTTGTCTCTCTCTGAACCAAGTACTAGAAAGTCGGTAGGGTATTTTACCTTTCCACATAGGACTTCAACGTCCCTCACAATTCCGATAGGAGAGATAGTTGTTCTATTTGCAAGATGAATAGTAACATCAACTTCTTCAAGTTCACAAGGGGAAATCTCACCGATGATCTCTTCATAAAGTGAGTAAGGAATAGCACTTGCACTCGATCCCAAATCGCATAGCCCATAATAATTGTGATCTCCTATTTTAACAGATACCACTGGAGTACCTGAAATTGGGCCTTTATTCTTGGCTGTGACAAGGTTAGTGGAAACAGCACAAAAATTTATATTAGAATCCAAAACATCATCAGTAGCAAGATCTTTAATCAATGCAACTTGAGGATCGACCTTGATCTGGTCCTCAGGCTCATCAACTCTTCTCTCACTTTTATTTATTATGCCTGTCACAAGAGAGTGCTCCCTTATCCTCGTGGGAAAAGGAGGCTTTTCATATATAACTGCATGAAAAATAGGGTCAGCAACATAAATATCAATAGGTGGTTCTTTAAAAGGTTCATGGTGCTGGTCTCTCTTCTTTTTAAAAGAATCAACGTGAGAGGCAAAATTCTTACACAAATCAATCACTAGATGGGAATCAAGACCAATCTTAGAGCAAAAAGTATTGAAGTAATCAGTTTTCACATAGCTCTCAATATAATCATATTCATAATTTATAGCGGGTTCAATACCTTTATCAATTTCCCAATCTTCGGTATTCCTCTGGGTTCTTTCAAGGAGATCCCACCTTTCTTCAACACTCTTCTTCTGAAATACCCCACTAGAGGAGGCATCCAGCATTTCCTTATCCTAACGAGAAAGCCTGGCATAAAAATTTGTAAGTATAATTTCCCTGGGAAGCTTATGAATAGGGCATTTGAGCATTAGAGACTTCAATCTCCCCCAAGCTTGAGCAATGCTTTCTCCGTCACGAGACCTAAAGTTATAGATATAATTCCTGTCTCGATGAATTTCATGAAGAGGATAAAACTTAGTATAAAAGAGAGACATAAGCTCCTGCCAGTCCAGCAAGTGTGAGTTATCGAGAAGCCCATACCAATCTGAAGCTTTATCTATAAGTGATACGACAAACAATTTTCTCATGACAAACTCCCTCGATACACCTGCAAGCTTAAATAATGAACATAGTTGTGACAGATATAACAAGTGTTCACCGGGATGTCTGTCTCCTGCGTAACGATTAGCCAAAACATAATCGATAATACCAGCTGGTATTTTATAAGGCACAATTTCAGTAGGGGGAGGATCAACCACCACAGGTGTGGGGCGTCTTCCCGCAAGCAACGATCCAATAATAGGGTTGTCCATAAGGATAAAGAGCAGCAATAGCAAAAATAAAGACAGAATTATAAAAACTTTCTTACCAGTTTCACTTTACCAATAGCGCTACGCTCCCCGGCAACGGCGCCAGAAAACGGTACTTGATGACCCTCAACCGTAAGGGATCTATTGCAGCGTTTTCGATAAGTAAGAGTGTCGAACCCAACGAGGAGTAGAAGGTATTGATAAGCGATTCTGAGCAAGAAATTACTGCAAGCACTGAAAGATAACTTTTAGGGGTTTTCTCGGTATAAGCAACATGAATGTAAAGGCAAGTAACGTAAAAGGTACTGAGAGTAACAAGTGGCCCAATCCTTTCTTAGCAAAGGAGAGGCCTAGCAACTGAACTTATAAAGACTAAAGCGTTCCTGAGGACACACGGGAGAGGTAGTCATGTGCTTTCGCCATATTCCGTATCGATACTATGTTATGTGTTGATAAGTGTTGAGTGGGTGGATCTATGCTAGTGCACTCTCTAGACTAAGATGAATGCACTCTTATGATTAAACACCTTGCAAGCATCCGCAAATACAAGATAGAATTTAAGGCAAAAGCCTAACCATAGCAATACGATCGAGGATCCATTATTCCCTTATGCAAAAGCGTGCGAACTGGGGTTCAGGTTTCTGTCACTCCGGCAACCCACCATAAGCATTCTTTATACACAATGTATTCTCCTAGGTCCTTAATAAGGCGAAGTGTTGGGTGTTCGACTCACACAACACCACTAGTAGAATGACAACGCAACTTAAGTATCAAACAACACATATTACTTCAACAACATATGACTACTAACAACAAGACTTTCCCCATGTCCTCAAGAACTAAGGTAACTACTCACAAGACATAAAAGATATCATGATCAGCTGGGATAAATATGTGATAAACAATCTGGACATAATAATATTTCTCCAACAAAACTCAATAGCATTCACCACAAAGTAGTAATCAACACCGATGGAGTAGAGAGGATAGATAGTACGAGTTACAACACGAGTTGCGATTGTAAGATGAGAGTTGGATGAAGATGGAGATGGTGCTGGTGTTGGGGATGATGTTGATGATGATCTCGATGATGCCCGTGACGATGGTGATGACGATGGCGATGATTTCCCCTTCCGGGAGGTGATCTCCCCGGCGGAATCTGCCCGCCGGAGATGCCCTTTTCTTCTCTGTAGGTTTCCGCCTCGAAGCGGCGGCGAAACTCCGTAAAAAGTCCCGTGCCTAGGGTTTTTGGATCACGGAGAACATATATGCAAAAGGGGGCGACCAGAGGTGGGCCAGGGGCTCCAGGTGCCCCCCAGGCCGCCTGGGCACCCTGTGGCCCCCCTCTGACTCCCCTTTTGCGTGTCTTCGTGATTTATCTGAAAAATACCTCCCGTCAATTTTCAGGTAATTTGGAGGTATTCTTCTTCAGCAACTCAGCATCCACTTTTTGCTGCTGAATCCTGCGTCTGCTGTTCCGGCATCGGAAAGTTGCAAATTGTGCAAAATAGACCAAAACAACATAAGAACATCATCATAACGTGAAATATATCAATGAATAGGGATAAATTATGATACAAAATAGTGATGCATTTTGGACGTATCAGTCCCCATATACCCAACCGTGTAAGGAACACAAAATCAAGCAACATAACGCCGATTTATCGGCTCCTAAGGCGGCATGAGTGGAACAAAACACCGAGCAAAATGCCAAGCCTTCCACCCATAGCCAAGTATATAGGTGTGTTAAGATATATAAGATATATTGTGATATTCCCAAAACTTCAAGTTCCAACATGGAACTATCTTCATCTTCACCTGCAACTAACAATGCTATAAGAGGGGGTGGGCAAGCGGGCAACATAGCCAAACAACGGTTTTGCTGGGAAGGTGTCAAAGGTTAGAGGTTTCATGGCATCAAGGAGAGGGGCTGACAATAAAAGATGGGTAGCGCGACATATAACGACAGCATCGAGACATCTAGCATAGCAATGATAGTAAAGGTATCCAAGGTGATGGTCATCGTGCCTGAGATCCCGCAAGGAAGAAGAACAGATCCATGAAGAAGACAAAAAAGAAGCCTCGAAGTCGAACCACGTGTAGTCGAACGAATCCTCACGATCGCAACGGAAAAGAACAGACGAAGAAGAAGCCTCGAAGTCGAACCACGTGTAGTCGAACGAATCCTCACGATCGCAACGGAAAAGAACTAGCGAGGAGAAGCACACAACTTGGTAAACACACCACTCAAGAACATGACAAGAAGCTCAACCAAGTATGATGCAAGACAAGTCTATATGATGCACTTCATGGCAAAGGATGAAGCACTCAAGAACAACACAAACCAACAAGTTTAAATGAGGCCGGAATCAACATATAACAAATCCGGTAAGTCCCCATATGCACATTTAGAAATTGGTCCAGATCTGAACAAACCTTAAGTTAAAGTTGTTAAACAGCAGGTTAACATGCACTATGATGATCTACACAAAATTCTAGTCAAGTTTCATACAAAGTTTGTTTAATTCGGAGCTACGGCCTAGAAGATATGAGCAAAACAAGACAAACAAGTCAACGGTGCAAGATGCACCCAAACATCAAGCAAACACACTCCAAGCAAGAAAACAACATGATATTATGCTTCTACATGCAAAATCACACAAGTTTCATATAGGGCACGCTCAAAATGGAGCAACGGTTCAACACATACACATGGAACAAGATATAACAACAAGCTGCCCAAAAACAACAACATAGCAACTTTAGAGCAAGGTAAATATATGCTACAACACCCAAACATGATAACAAGAGGTATGGATGTGAAATAGACATGATACTTAACAAGCATGAACTTAGAGCTCACCCAAAAACTTGCTGGAACACAATTAACCAAGCATGGCAAGTTGCAATAAATTTATCCAGACTTGGTCAAAATCTAGGAAGGCAAAAACATCATCACGATGTTGCCTTCGGAGGCACAAAACAACAAGCATATTAACTCCACTAAGTATATAAAGATCATGGACATGTAATAGACATATCATACATCCAACAGCTCCATTGGAGCATCTCCATAGGAGGCATGGATCAATAACAACAAGCTTCACCAAATTGATCATGCTGATAAAAGTCTGACAGGTAAAATTTTAGCAACTTGAGAGCAAGAAATAAATAAGCTACAACAGGCCATATGAACAAATAAGGGCATGGATGGATAGAGAATAACATTGACAACAAGACATGATCATTTGATATACTAAAACATGCATGGATGTGAGTGAGGCAACAAGCAAACATAGCATCAGGTTTAACAGATTCCAGACTTAGCAGTTTTTTCACTAAGTATAAAATAGCAACATTGGCATGGCATGTTTACAAGCTTGTTTAAGTCACCTCAAGGCATAACATGCAAAGTGTATTGCACCACGGCAAAGACCATATGATTGTGCTTCTAAAACATATTGACATGTGGCATGAAGACAAACACACCAATAGCAATGAGCAAGTCAAATCAGCAGCTCATAACAAGCTTCAGCACTTAACAGCCAAATGCACTTTTGCAACAGAGATTAACATGGCAATATGGCACCTAACATGAATGCTACAGCAACCATCATGTAGAGCACTTCACAATGAACATTTTGACATATCATATGCTCCATTTGGATAAACATGCACAAAGTTATCACCCTCACAAGCATGCAACAAAATTACAGTTAACAGCAGTTTTTAACATATAGCACTCTTGCAACGAGGATTAGAGAAACAAGATGAACTCAAACCAGCATGCCACAATGGAACAAAATGAAGAGCATATCACAACGAACATTTTGACATATTATGTGCATCAATTGGACATACACACAACAAGTTACAACCATGCAAAGTATGCAATAAAATTACAATAAACAGGGACTTAGCCATTTTTCTGGGAAAAACGGAGTGAGCGAGAAATAGATAAAATGCGCCCAGGCGAAGGATATGGACGGTGGAGGCGCTCACCACGTAGGCTGAGGCCCAGGTTGGAGGAGAGGGGGCCCGACGGCTTGGGCCGGCGGGGAGGCTGGGCCTCGCGGCCAGACGGAGGGGACACGGAGCTAGGCCGAGGCGGCTCTGGCCCACGAGGCCGGCGGCTCCTGGCGTCGGCTCCCTCGCGAGCAGGACGAGCGGAGCAGCGCACGACGCGATGACGTCAGTCACGGCGACGGCGGAGGAGAGCGCTCCGGCGACGGGGCGAGGCAGAGCCGGTCGGCCCGTGGCCGCATCCGGCCGGCGGTGGCGGATGGTGCAGGGTGTGGCGGCGAGAGGCGGCGGAGATGCTCGCCGGAGTAGCTGCGGCGACGGGGCAGCGTCCGGCTCCGGCGATTCTCCGGAGGCCGGAGCGGCGAGGCACGGAGGCGGCAGCCGCGGGAGGTGGACGAGGTGCTGGCGGCGGCGGGCGCGAGGATCCGGGCCCGGTGGGCCGGATCTGGGCGGTGCGGGTTTCGGTAGTGGGGGAGAGAGAGAGAGGTGAGGTGGCGAGCTATGAGTGGAGGAGAGCGGCGGCGGCGCTGAGGTGGCAGGCGGCGATTGGCCGGGCGACGTGGCTGTGCGGACATGTCCGGCTGCTCCGCGGACATGTCCGGCGGCGCGGGAGGAGGACTTTTAGGGTTGCACCGAGAATTTCGGGAGGAGGGGCAAATTGTAATGCCCCGGATGTAACACTTTCCCTATATGGCAATATATAAACTTTGGCTTCATCAATTCCATTCCGGGTTCTTCGTCTTTTCGGGTTTTCGTCGTTTTGTCGTGTGCGTGTGTGCATTCACCCATGTCATGTTGTCATGTGCATTGCATTGCATGGCGTTGTCGTTTGCATCCGGTCCCACTCGTTTCTTCCGTTGCCCGTTTCGAGTTCCGACGCTCTCACACGTGCCCGTGGCATCCCCGAGTCCTTCTTTCGTGTTTGGCCGTGTAACGTTTCCGGAATGGCGTGAGACTTGTCGCGCGATGTTGTTTTGATACGTGTAACCCGCCTGTCAACTTTTGTCGCGTTTGGAGTTCGTTTGGTACTCCAACGGGTACCCTCGTGGGCTAAAAGTACCTCCTCTTTGAGGCCCAGAACCCCCCCTCCAACAGCCCAACAACCCAGCTCAACCCTTCCCATCATCTAGGCCGTTCAATTGTGATCTCGTGGCCGAAAACCGCTCCTCATTTGGACTCTCCTAGCTCCTTGTGCCTATATTAACGTCCACCCCCTCCAATTTTGCGTCCAAAACCCTAGTGCTTCCACCGCCGTCGCACAGTGCTTCCACCGCCGTCGCACAGTGCTTCCACCGCCGCCGCGCGGGCCCGCAGGCCCAGCGCCGGCCCGCAGCGCCGCCGATCTGGGCTGAGTCCCCAGCCGTGCCGCCCTTCGTCTTCTTCCCGCCCGAGGCCGACGCCGCCGGGAGCTCGCGCCGCCGCCGCCTGTAGCTTGCACCGCCGCCTCCGGCCACCCGCCAGCCAGCCCCGCGCCGCCGCACCACGAGCTCGAAGGCGCCGCCGATCCAAGCCCGCCGGCTCGCGGCCATCGAGCTCTCAGCCGCCGCCAAGCCTTGGCCCCCTCGCCGCCGGGTCGCCGCCGACCCTCTCCATCCCCACCGCCGATTGCCAGGGGCCGGCCACCGCGGGGTTCCGCCGGCTGGGATCGAGGGACTCGCCGCTGGGATCCCGATCTAGACCCTAACGGGTAGAAACCCTAGCGGGTACGATCCACCACTCCGACCCGCACCGGCGCCCGATCCACTCCCGGCGCGTTGACCCGCTCCACCGACCCGTTGACCCGACCCGCGGAGGTTGACCCTCGTTTTTCTTCTAAGTGTTTAGTTTTTCCTTGTCTGATGCATTCTTGTAATAGCAATATCTTTTACTGTGCTTGTCCGATTTGTGCATATAATATGTCAAAATGATCGTGGTGACATGTACTATGTTTTGTTCCATTGTGTCATGCATGTTTGAGTCCATCTAGATGTCTTAATCTTCATGAGAAGAGTGCTACTTGTTATAAACTGCTGCTATTAGTTGTTTTCATGCCATGTTTGAAATGTGATAACTTGATGCATGGTTATCCAAATGAAGCAAATGATATGTCCACATGTTCATCATGAGATGCTCTACATGTTGGTTGCTATAGGATGCATGATAGAATTCATATTGCCATGTTTATCTCCTTTGCAAAAGTGCTTGTGGCTGTTAGGTTGTTAAACTTGTTACGAGATGCCTAGTTGAGGAGCTCGTTGCTATTGATGTGGTTGTCCCCATGTTGCATGCTTATATGTTTTGGACTCCCCATCATGTGTACTTTGCTGTGGTGCAAACCACTTGCCATGTTATGCTTTGAGGTGACTTAAACTTGCTCACAAACATGCCATGATAATATTGCTGTTTTAACACTTAGTGAAATTTCACCAAGTCTGGATTCTGTAATATCCGGATGCTAAGTTTGCTTGTTGTTATAGGCAAATCCATGTTAGTTTTGGGGTGACTATTGATGATCCCTTGTTGTATATGTTGTTGGCTATCCATTCATGCTCTCACATGCTCATTTGGGTGGCTGTAGCATATTTAATTCTTGCTCCCAAGTTGCTATAAAATACTGCTGTTAGGTTTTTGTTGTCATGTTCAAAATGTTGTAGCTTGTTGCTATTGATCCATGCCTCCTATGGAGATGCTCCAATGGAATTGTTTGATGTAGGATATGTCTACTTCATGTCCATGCTTCTTGTCTTGATGTTTGAGTGCTGTAGAATATATATTTCTTGCTCCGAAGTTGCTTGTGGCTGTTAGTTTCAGCTTTGCATTGTTTAGTGTTTCGGGTGTATCTTTTAGCCCGTTGCTCTGTTTTGAGCAAGTCCTATATGAAACTTGTGTGGTTTTGCATGTAGATTAATAATATCATCATGTTAACATGTTTTGAAGTATCTTGCTTGATGCATATTGTCATGTTCCTTGTGCTGTATCTCTGTGTTTCCTATGTTGTCTTGCTGTGCATCCTAAGTGTATCTGCAGTGCTTCCTTAGTGCATCAGCCATGCATCCTGTGGTTTGCGCATTGCATCTTGGTTGATTTTGTGCCTCGTGTGTTTTGTGTTGAGTAGAGCCGGAAGCCGAGACCGAGTACGAGAACGAGGTTACTACCGAGGTTGAGAACGAGGAGCCCTCTTACGATCCCATCAACGACTCGACAGGCAAGATGACCTGACCCAGATATCATTACTATCTTTGCCTATTGCTAGAAGTCTCGCTCTTTAGCTTATTGCCTCAATGCCCATGTTTTGTTTGTCAGCCTCCTATTGTAACCATGAATCTGTTTAACCACCCAACCTATGCAAACCTTTGAATGGCTAAGTAAGCTTCGCTCAGCCCCTCTTATAGCATTGTGTCACACCCTGCATTTTGTAACATGTTATTTGCATCAATGAAGCATGAAAATTTGGACCAACAATTTTTTTTGGCATCATTTGGCTTTTATTTGGAGTTGAGTTTTTCTTCATGTGTTTTTCTTGTGCTCATTAAGGTCAACTATTACCTCTTGTAGAATTCATCTCCACACCTAAAACTTCTGCCCAATGATCATACCAAGTGTTTATAGCAGTATAGTATTTTCTTATGAAAATAATTTGGCCAAAATATATTTTATAAATTTAGTATTCCAAAAACCCCTGAATTGAGGTTTGCACTGCAAGTGCTTGATTTAGGGTGAGAAAATTATTTCAAAAAGTGTATTTGAGACCTAGTAGTCATAGGACTCCCAGGAACCACAAAAGTATAATTTTAAAAGTCATTTTCCTATTTAATTTAAAAGCTTTTTCTTAAGGCCAGAAATGGTCTTTACTAGGGAAAAATTATTTAAGTATTTCAAAAATAATTGCCAAAATTCAGGGAGACTCATAGGACATATATTGTCCATATATAAGAGTTTCAACACTTGGTCATGTACAAAATAATGGGCTAATCCCTCTAAAACCCTTTCTGGATATTTCAAGCTTTTGAAATATTTACAAAGGAAATATTCTCCAAAAATTCCAGGGAAATTCTATCATGTCATATATGACATATTTGATGATCTTGCCAAGCCCCATGCCTTGGGAAGCAAGACAACATCCTCAAAACCCTTTAAAACCATTCTGTCCATATTTGAAGTTTGAGCAACTTTACATTGCCAAACTTGTCCAAATGCTCTCAAACTTGGTGCACATGCTAGAAAGGCCTAATAAGGCATCTAGACCAAATGGCACAAGATTTGGAGTAGGGTAACTTGATCAGAATACCCCAAAACCATTTCTGTTCAAATGCAAATTTGAACAACTTTACATTACCAACTTTTTACCTGGAGCTTCAAACTTTGTGGGCATGATCAATACCCCAAATGATGAAACTACACCAAGTGGTGCATCAAGGGAAGATGATTAGCTTGACTTAAACAAGATGAAGCCATTTCTGTTGATTTCTAGGGTTCACCAAAGTTACATTGGCTAGTTTCTTCAAATGAGCCCAAATTTGGTGAAACACCCTATTTCCATATGTCATTCAATCCTGTTAAGTGCCATGGCTAGTGGAGATCATTTGCTTGTCCAAAACATGATCAAACACCTTTTGCCATTTTTACCAAAACCATCATCTTGGCTTCTTTTACTATTTACTTTTGCCTCAACTTTCTACCACAGCTTCACCTAGTTACATTCTACCTCCAGTAACTCCCCCACGTCCACAGCTCCATGATTGAGGGGTGAAAACCCCAATTCACCTTGCTGGACAGCCCATTTCTACTCATTTACCAGCTCCATCCCTCTCTCACTGCACCAACAGAGCATCCAAGGCCTCATCTGAGTTGTTTACGTTGTCCTGGACCCCCCAGACACGGCGGACACGCCCAGAGAGCCAATGGCATGCCATAAGCACTCTCCAGAGCGCGCTACAGTGCGCACCCGCACTGTAGCTTCGCCTAATCCAGCGCCTCCGACCACCTCGTGCTCCCCCCTCGTGCCTACCGATGCGCCTCGACGTCTGCGACTCTCCCCGGCGCTGTCCCCCTCCTCCTCCTCCCTCTAGTGGCCGCCCTCGCACGCGCGCTGGCCGCCCGCGAGCTCCAACCTCTGGCCTCACACGCGCGCGCCCTCTGGAGCATCCCCCGCTCCTCCTCTCCCCTCTACTAGGCATAGACCTCGTCCATGATCGTCCCCGACTCGAACACGAGCGCCTGCACGGCCTCTGGCCTCGCCCGTGACCTCGCCGGCGCACGAGTCCACGGTGGACCGGGGCTTGGCTATATAAGCACGCCCCGAGCCTCTCCAGCAGCACCCAACTCCCACTCGTACCCCCAGAAGCACTCCAGCACCCCCCATTCGCCCTCAGAGAGCCTCAGTGCTCGGGATCGACCGGAGCTCCGCCGCGTCGGGCAACCGGAGATCTCGCAGTACAGCCTCCCTCCGCCCCTACTTTCACTCGATCTAGCACCGCAGCAAGATACTGATGCGATTCCCCCTCTTTTCCCTCTCCGCAGCTGCCGGAATCGACCGAAGCAACCCCCTCCGACGCTCCTCCGCCGTTCCACCTCGACGTCGGCGAACCAGGCCTCTCCGGCGAGCCGCACCACCACCACTGGAACGGCGACTCCTCGCAGAGCCCGTTCCTGCCCTCCGTTTGCCCCGCCGTGCCCGGAATCGCCGCCGGTGAGCTCGCCGTCGCTTTAGCCGTGAGGTTGAAGATGACAGGCGGGCCTCGCCTGTCATCCCCACCGCTCTCTCTCCCCTCGCAGCCACTGACCGCCGGGCCCCGCCCGTCAGGTTTGAAAACCCTGACGCGCGCGCGCTGGCGCCCGAACGGTGGGCTATTCACCCTGGGCCGTGCACTGTGGCCGTTCTGGCCTAGTGGCACAGGGCCTTTTCTCTTTTTCTTTTTCTGTGATTATTTCAAATAATTTCACAGAAATAAATATATGTCCAAATGAATTAATTCCAACTCCTAAAATCTTGTAAAAATCCAACCTATTTAATGGTGTCACTTTCACACGTATCCATGAACCTTTTCTGTTCTGTTCATATTTAAATTCAAATTTGAACAATAAAACTCCTGTTCAAAAATCCTTAGATCCCATTCTGCAACTCCAAAACTCCAACTAAGAATTTTTGCCATCTTAGTTTTTCCTCTAGTATTTAACAAAAATAAGTTGACATGTTTCTGAGTACTTTGATTTTTCTGTTTTTATTGTGGTCTTACTTTTTCCGTTGTTATTTTGCGACGAATAGATACCGTATTTGACGAAGTTGCTGAAGAAGGAGAAGGGGAAGGATTTGAAGACTTTGAGGACCAAGCCAATCCAGGCAAGCAGCCCTTTGACCATGATACACTTGTGTTCTTCGGAACCCGTTTGTTTCCGAATGCATGATGATAAGAGTTAAGGTGGTGACCTAGTTTAGAACCACCACATGATGCTTGCTTACTCATGATCTTACTATGTGCTAGATGTCATGCAAATGGTTAGTAGTGATGCTTAGTGGTGCATGTGTGCCATGAAACCTTCGTGGTTGCATTCTTTCAAAAAAAAACATCGGGTGCCCCTATTGCCCGAGGGTGATATTGAGTTAGGTCATCACTTGAGGAAGAAGTGATCTGCCGGTAAAGATCTTGTGCATGGGTGAAATGATGGATTAGATTTATGTGTGACTACCGTCCCAACCAAATATGTGCAACCACTCTACCCCTTATGGGACGGGGCGTTATTGATTACTTAGGTCGATACTAGCATGGTGCCCGCATTACTAGTGAAGGGAAGACTTGAGGTCTTTCCCGGGACGGGGTCGTGCTTGGATAGACGACCATGACTGTTTTTACAAGGCACCGGACACACCGTTGGTCCCTTCGGGTACGCGTGACATTGAAATTAGGGCAAGTCCCATGATCTATTGTTTGTACTCGAGGGCCGTGTACCAATGAGTGGACTCTATGTTAGTGTCGTCTAAGGAAAGATAATGATCGGGTGCTTCCCCCGAGTACTTGAGGTACTGCGGGATCGTGCGTGACACGAAAGCTTCCCGGATCTTGTGGGTAAAGTGTGCAACCTCTGCAGAGTGTAAAACTATTCGAATAGCCGTGTCCACGGTCATGGACAGTTGGGTGGTGCTGCTTAAACTATGTCCAGAATTTTACTACATCGGTGAAAGTATGTGTGCGATGAGTCAAGGTGGTGACTTAACTCGATGAGTTGAATCATATTCATGTTGATATCGGTAACCTGTCCTCGAGGTTACGTGAAATTATTGATGCATACACTTGATGATAGAATATTTATTCTAGCTCACAGCTAGATTGTTCATTGTTGTTCAATTGCATTGTTACTTTGAACCAATTCATGGGTTGCTTGCGAGTACATTCAAAGTACTCATTGGCTTGCCACTTGTTATTTAATTGGCTAGGCATGGAGGAACATGAATATGAAGAAGAGTTCTATGGAGACAAACATGCGAACTAGGACGCTATCCCAGTCAGAATGCCTGTAGGGTTAAGGCAGATGGCATGGGTTCTACTTATCATCGAAGACTTCCGCTATTTGAGTTATTTGCTATTCAACCCTTGAGGCTTTATCTATGTAAGACTTGGCCATAATGGCCTTAATTTGTGTAAGACGGTATGTGTGGATGTAAGACTCTTATTATTCAGCTTCTGTGTGTTCAGTGAGCATTGATCTCTGGGATCACTGTACATGTGCATTCGGTGATCTCGACTTCTAAGTCGGGGTCCCCACAGAGCTGGTATCAGAGCCATCCTGACTGCAGGAAGCCTTAGTTAGCATGGGCGTAAGTTAGATGAGACCCCTTTTTCAAAAACCTTCTGAACCTCTCTTCTTTTCTAAACCTTACCAACCTGAGACTTCATCAGCTTATTAACCTCTCCTATTCCACCTTTGTAGATGGCCGCTGTACCTGAAGAGCACCTGACCACTTGGTTTCCCTTGCTTCTCGAGGATAGCCTCGAGGAGTGCCAGTTCCACCGAGCACCCATCCTCACCTACCTTGAGCATTGGGTTAGCGACACTGAGGTGGAGTACCATGTGGAAGTGATCGTGAAGGCAAACGATCCTCCCACAAGTTGGTTCTTCGAGGGACCCCAGATGGCAACACTACCTCTCGCTGTCGAGGGTGCTGCACTCAAGGCACTAACCCGTCTCCGCGAGCTTCTTTCGGAGATGGCAGCCAAGATGACGACCCACTTCTTGCCTTACCGGAAGGAAGGTGAAGATGAAAGCAGCGCACTAGCCCCTCCCCTGAAGGAAGGACTCTCGCTTCGAATCCAGACCTACTTCAGTCTATGTGCCGATAGCTTGGCACAAGACTTGGCCTCGGAATCGATGAAGCTCCGAGAAGAACTTCACAAGACCAAGGCACTTCTTCGTCGAGCACAAGAGAAGACAAACAGGATCAAGAAAGAAGGAGCGCCTTCCGGACAGTCCGCTATCGCATACCGAGGCGGAAGGCCCTCAGGAGATGTATCTTCCAAGGATGAAGAACCACCTCGGCGACGCCGTATGACGGCAAGGGAATATCGCAAGCTTTTCTCGGCACCACCGACAAAGCACCGTCGTATCCAACTCCTCCACTCCCCCACACCCTCAAGCGACAAGGGGCCCAGACAGATGAAGACAAGGAGGAAGACCCCGAAGAGCCAGAATACGCGACCGAGCATTCCGCCGCTTAGGCATTATTCGCTACTCGGGTATGCCAGTTCGTGACCTCAACGGTAGGATAGGTCGTGTAACCCCTATGCGCAGTCGAGTCCTTGTATGGTTCAGATGAAACCATCTAGTGTTTGCTTTGTTGTGTTTGGATGTATGTCGTATTCTTCCTTCGGGAACATGTAAACAACTGCATCACCCGTTTGGATTTTAATGAATGTGTTTGGCCTTTCGGCCCTTGCATGATTTGATTAGTGTCACACCCACCCCCTTACTAGGCACCCATCTATATTGCTCTCCCTCTTCCGAGTCATGAGACCTTTTACCGCTCCAACATGATGCCTGTTGTAACTCGTATTGGTACCTCTACCCAGCAGCCTGAAGCCGGAGCATCCGCTCAGTCAGAGGCCGGCCACGACCAAACCAACGACCAAGCTCCACCACCACCACCTCTTCCGAGCATGGACATGCCTCAGCTTCTCCAAGCTTTCCGAGAGGAACGCCAAGCCAACACTGCAGCCCTTCAGTTGATTGCTCATGCTGTCACCAACAACCGCCAGCCGGCGGGGAATGGCAATGGACGTTCCACGTTGGCAGAGTTCAAGAAGCATGCACCACGAACTTTCATCGAGACTGCTGAACCCTTGGATGCACACGATTGGGTCCGCACCATTGAGGACTTGCTGGAACTAGTCGGATGCACCGAAGACCGTGAGAAGGTGGCTTATGCAGCCCACTGCCTCGGGGGGACTGCTAGAGCTTGGTGGGATGGATTCAAGGTCATGCATGCTGGACAAGACATCACTTGGGCCAACTTCAAGGCAGAATTCCGCAAAGCCCACATTCCTTCCGGGATCCCGGCTATCAAAAAGCGTGAGTTCTGAGCCCTGAAGCAAGGAAGTGGCACTGTCAAGGAGTACATGCAGAAGTTCAGTGTTCTGTCAAGGTATGCCCCTAAAGATGTCAGACTGATGCTACAAAAAGGGAGCGCTTCATGGAAGGCCTCAATCAGACTCTGCAATACTCGCTTGTCGTGTGCAACTGCCCGACCTTCCCTGACCTGGTGAACAAAGCACTCATGCTTGAAGACAAGCGGCGTGATTTGGAAGACACTCGCAAGCGTAAGATGGTCAACAAGGGAAGTTCCAGCAACTAGAAGTCTCGTCCATGGCAGTCAGCCCCGGCCAAGCCAACCAATCAGCAACCAAGAGCTCCTGCACCACCAAATTTCAGCCTCAGCAGTATGCCAACCCAAGGCCAGCTTTCAACCCCAATAACAGTGGTGGCAACAAGATCAACAATCCAAACCAAGTCACTTGCTTTGTATGTGGTCAGTCAGGACACATCTCAAGGGTGTGCCCCACCAAGAAGCCTGATGCCCCGCACCCCAATGCGCAGAACCCAGGACAAGGCCGCAGGATGCCACCAAGGAACCCAGCTCATCGCAACCCGCCTAACCATGGGAAGGGGTGTGTGAATCACGTCACTGCTGAAGAAGCCCAGGAAGACCCCGGACGTCGTGCTGGGTACGTTCCATGTCAACTCAGCACCTGCAACTGTCTTGTTTGATTCTGGAGCAACGCATTCATTTGTCACTCAAAGATTTGCATTAAAAAGTGACATGACCCCTACACCCCTGAATAACCCCATGGTGGTACAAACCCCCGGAGCAGAGATGAGAGACAAGATAGGCTATAAGGGAGTCAGTATTACCATTAACGGTGTAGATTTCCTAGCAGACCTCATCGTCCTGAGATCACAAGGCTTGGATGTGATCCTAGGCATGCATTGGCTCAGCAAGCACCAAGGCTTGTTAGACTGTGCCAATCGGACTGTCACTGTGACCAATGACCAAGGAGTCAAAGTCAAGTTTGCTTCCAACTCCTCTTCCGCTCAAGCCGCTCAAGTCAACTGTCTATCTGAAGTCGGGCTAGAGCAAGTACCGGTAGTATGTGAGTATCCCGATGTCTTTCTGGATGAACTACCGGGAATGCCTCCTGACCGTGACATTGAGTTCATCATCGAGCTCGTGCCCGGGGCAGGACCCATCTATAAGAAGCCTTATAGAATGGGGACGGAAGAATTAGCCGAGTTGAAGAAGCAACTGGAAGAGCAGCTGAGGAAGGGATTTATCCGCCCAAGTGCCTCCCCTTGGGGATCACCTGTTCTGTTTGTGGCAAAGAGGGACGGTACCATCCGCTTATGCATTGATTATCGTTCCCTCAATGAAGTTACAATCAAGAACAAATATCCACTTCCCAAGATTGAAGATCTGTTTGATCAGCTCAGCGGAGCCAAGGTGTTCTCCAAGATCGACCTCAGATCTGGGTACTACCAACTGAAGATCAGACCCCAAGATATTCCAAAGACGGCATTCATAACCCGATATGGCCTGTACGAGTGCACGGTCATGTCCTTTGGGTTAACCAATGCCCCAGCTTACTTCATGTATCTCATGAATAAAGTCTTCATGGAATATTTGGACAAGTTCGTTGTTGTCTTCATCGATGACATTCTTGTCTTCTCGAAGACGGAGGAAGAACACGAGCAACATTTGAGGATGGTCCTAGACAAGCTTCGGGAGCACCAACTATATGCCAAATTCAGCAAGTGCGAGTTCTGGCTGCATAAAGTTGGATTCTTAGGTCATGTCTTGACCGAAGAAGGATTATCAGTTGATCCCGCAAAGATCAAAGCTGTGACCCAATGGCAATCTCCAACGACCGTCAAGGAAGTCAGAAGCTTCCTCGGACTTGCGGGCTATTACCGCAAATTCATGGAAGGATTCTCTAGCATTGCCCGGCCAATGACTCAGCTCCTCAAAAAGGACAAGAAGTTCGAGTGGACGCCAAAATGCGAAGAGAGATTCCAAGAGCTCAAGAAGAGGTTGACCACCGCCCCAGTCCTGGCAACACCTGATATTCACAAGGAGTTCGTGATATATTGTGATGCCTCTCGAACCGGATTGGGGAGCGTTCTGATGCAAGAAGGCCGAGTCATAGCATACCTCTCCAGGCAGCTACGACCTCATGAGGAGAACTACGCTACTCACGATCTTGAGTTAGCGGCAGTGGTTCATGCCTTGAAGACATGGCGGCATTACCTCCTAGGGAAATGGTGTGAGATATACACAGACCACAAAAGTCAGAAGTACATTTTCACCCAAAAGGAATTGAACATGAGGCAGTGAAGATGGTTGGAACTCATCAAAGATTATGACCTCAGTGTTCAATATCACCCCGGGAAGGCCAACGTGGTGGCCGATGCCTTAAGCAGGAAGGCTTGCTCTTTGAATGCCATTATTCAAGAGAGGCAGCCAACCTTGTTTAAGGAACTCGAACAATTCAGTTTGGAATTGGTCACCCCTCGATTTCTGGATCATTTGGAAGTCAGACCGACCCTGATGGACGAAGTCAAGAAGGCACAAGATGGGCACGCAAGCATTGAAGGCATCAAGAAGAAGATGAAGCTCGGCAAGGCCCTAGGATTCTCCGAAGACGAGCACGGGATTGTTTGGTACAAAGGCCGCATCTGCGTACCAAACAAGATGGAGCTGAAGAACCTAATCCTGCAAGAAGCCCACGACACTCCGTATTCCATCCACCCTGGAGGAACCAAGATGTACCAAGACTTGAAGGAACGATTCTGGTGGCACGGGATGAAAAGAGAGATTGCAACCTATGTTGCAAAATGTGATGTGTGCCAAAGGGTCAAGGCTGAATATCAGCGACCCGCTGGATTGCTCCAACCACTCAAGGTTCCTGAGTGGAAGTGGGATAAAGTCGGAATGGACTTCATCACTGGATTACCAAGGTCAAATAGAGGACATGACTCTATCTGGGTCATAGTCGATCATTTGACCAAGGTGGCCCATTTCATTCCGGTCAAGACCACTTATGATGGCAACCGGCTGGCAGCTCTCTACATCGACAGAGTCGTAAGCCTACACGGCATTCCCAAGGAGATTGTGTCAGATCGAGGAACCCAGTTCACCTCAAGGTTCTGGAAGAAGTTCCAAGAAGCCCTGGGAACCAAGTTATCTTTCAGCACGGCTTTCCACCCACAGACTGGAGGTCAGACAAAACGAGTAAATCAAATTCTCGAAGATATGCTCCGAGCCTGTGTCTTGGCATATGGAGCCAAGTGGGAAGATTGCCTCCGTTTTTCCGAGTTCTCCTATAACAACAGTTATCAGTCGAGCCTTCAGATGGCACCATTTGAGGTGTTGTACGAACGCAGATGTCGCACACCCCTCAACTGGTCAGAGACTGGAGAAGGGCTAGTGTTTGGACCGGATATTCTCCGCGAAGCAGAAGAGCAAGTCCAACTAGTCAGAGAGCGTTTGAAGGCAACCAAGTCAAGGCAGAAGAGCTATGCTGACACTCACCGTCAGGACATGAGTTTCCATGTCGGGGACCATGTGTACCTGCGGGTGACCCCTCTAAAGGGAACCAAGCGTTTCCACATCAAGGGGAAGCTCGTACCAAGGTTCATTGGACCCTTTGAGATCACTTCACGACGAGGAGAAGTGGCTTACCAGTTGGAACTACCACCTAAGCTATCCGATGTGCACAACGTATTCCACGTGTCACAACTCCGGAAATGTCTCCAAGTTCCGGACAAGCCTGATCTCTACAAGGATGTTGATCACCAAGCCATTGATCTCCAGCCTGATTTGACCTACCGCGAGAAGCCCATTCGCATTCTGGATGAAGCAGAACGATGGACACGAATCCGCACCATCAAGTACTTCAAGGTCCAGTGGAGCAACCAGACGGAAGCAGAAGCAACCTGGGAACGTGAAGACTATCTTAGATCCGAGTTTCCCGATCTCTTTTAAGTCCTAGTTTAGGAATCTCGGGGACGAGATTCTTGTAAGGGGGATAGGTCTATCACACCCTGCATTTTGTAACATGTTATTTGCATCAGTGAAGCATGAAAATTTGGACCAGCAAAATTATTTGGCATCATTTGGCTTTTATTTGGAGTTGAGTTTTTCTTCATGTGTTTTTCTTGTGTTCATTAAGGTCAACTATTACCTCTTGTAGAATTCATCTCCACACCTAAAACTTCTGCCCAATGATCATACCGAGTGTTTATAGCAGTATAGTATTTTCTTATAAAAATAATTTGGCCAAAATGTATTTTATAAATTTAGTATTCCAAAAACCCCTGAATTGAGGTTTGCAATGTAAGTGCTTGATTTAGGGTGAGAAAATTATTTCAAAAAGTGTATTTGAGACCTAGTAGTCATAGGACTCCCAGGAACCACAAAAGTATAATTTTAAAAGTTATTTTCCTATTTTATTTAAAAGCTTTTTCTTAAGGCCAGAAATGGTCTTTAATAGGGAAAAATTATTTAAGTATTTCAAAAATAATTGCCAAAATTCAGGGAGACTCATAGGACATATATTGTCCATATATAAGAGTTTCAACACTTGGTCATTTTCAAAATATTGGGCTAATCCCTCTAAAACCCTTTCTGGATATTTCAAGCTTTTGAAATATTTACAAAGGAAATATTCTCCAAAAATTCAAGGGAAATTCTATCATGTCATATATGACATATTTGATGATCTTGCCAAGCCCCATGCCTTGGGAAGCAAGACAACATCCTCAAAACCCTTCAAAACCATTCTGTCCATATTTGAAGTTTGAGCAACTTTACATTGCCAAACTTGTCCAAATGCTCTCAAACTTGGTGCACATGCTAGAAAGGCCTAATAAGGCATCTAGACCAAATGGCACAAGATTTGGAGTAGGGTAACTTGATCAGAATACCCCACAACCATTTCTGTTCAAATGCAAATTTGAACAACTTTACATTACCAACTTTTTACCTGGAGCTTCAAACTTTGTGGGCATGATCAATACCCCAAATGATGAAACTACACCAAGTGGTGCATCAAGGGAAGATGATTAGCTTGACTTAAACAAGATGAAGCCATTTCTGTTGATTTCTAGGGTTCACCAAAGTTACATTGGCTAGTTTCTTCAAATGAGCCCAAATTTGGTGAAACACCTTATTTCCATATGTCATTCAATCCTGTTAAGTGCCATGGCTAGTGGAGATCATTTGCTTGTCCAAAACATGATCAAACACCTTCTGCCATTTTACCAAAACCATCATCTTGGGTTCTTTTACTATTTACTTTTGCCTCTACTTTCTACCACAGCTTCATCTAGTTACATTCTACCTCCAGTAACTCCCCCACGTCCACAGCTCCATGATTGAAGGGTGAAAACCCCAATTCACCTTGCTGGACAACCCATTTCTACTCATTTACCAGCTCCATCCCTCTCTCACTGCACCTCCAGAGCATCCAAGGCCTCATCTGAGTTGTTTACGTTGTCCTGGACCCCCCAGACACGGCGGACACGCCCAGAGAGCCAATGGCATGCCATGGCATGCCATAAGCACGCTCCAGAGCGCGCTACAGTGCGCACCCGCACTATAGCTTCGCCCAATCCAGCGCCTCCGACCACCTCGTGCTCCCCCCTCGCGCCTACCGATGCGCCTCGACGTCTGCGACTCTCCCCGGCGCTGTCCCCCTCCTCCTCCTCCTCCCTCCAGTGGCCGCCCTCGCACGCGCGCTGGCCGCCCGCGAGCTCCAACCTCTGGCCTCACACGCGCGCGCCCTCTGGAGCATCCCCCGCTCCTCCTCTCCCCTCTACTAGGCGTAGACCTCGTCCATGATCGTCCCCGACTCGAACACGAGCGCCTGCACGGCCTCTGGCCTCGCCCGTGACCTCGCTGGCGCACGAGTCCACGGTGGACCGGGGCTCGGCTATATAAGCACGCCCCGAGCCTCTCCAGCAGCACCCAACTCCCCCTCGTACCCCCTGAAGCACTCCAGCACCCCCCATTCGCCCTCAGAGAGCCTCAGTGCTCGGGATCGACCGGAGCTCCGCCGCGTCGGGCAATCGGAGATCTCGCAGTACAGCCTCCCTCCGCCCCTAATTTCACTCGATCTAGCACCGCAGCAAGATACTGATGCGATTCCCCCTCTTTTCCCTCTCTGCAGCTACCGGAATCGACCGGAGCAACCCCCTCCGATGCTCCTCCGCTGTTCCACCTCGCCGCCGGCGAACCAGGCCTCTCCGGCGAGCCGCACCACCACCACTGGAACGGCGACTCCTCGCTGAGCCCGTTCCTGCCCTCCGTTTGCCCCGCCGTGCCCGGAATCGCCGCCGGTGAGCTCGCCGTCGCTTTAGCCGTGAGGTTGAAGATGACAGGCGGGCCCCGCCTGTCATCCCCACCGCTCTCTCTCCCCTCGCAGCCACTGACCGCCGGGCCCCGCCCGTCAGGTTTGAAAACCCTGACGCGCGCGCGCTGGCGCCCGAGCGGTGGGCTATTCGCCCTGGGCCGTGCACTGTGGCCGTTCTGGCCCAGTGGCACATGGCCTTTTCTCTTTTTCTTTTTCTGTGATTATTTCAAATAATTTCATAGAAATAAATATATGTCCAAATGAATTAATTCCAACTCCTAAAATCTTGTAAAAATCCAACCTATTTAATGGTGTCACTTTCACACATATCCATGAACCTTTTCTGTTCTGTTCAAATTTAAATTCAAATTTGAATAATAAAACTCCTATTCAAAAATCCTTAGATCCCATTCTGCAACTCCAAAACTCCAACTAAGAATTTTTGCCATCTTAGTTTTCCCTCTAGTATTTAACAAAAATAAGTTGACATTTTTCTGAGCACTTTGATTTTTCTGTTTTTATTGTGGTCTTATTTTTTCCGTTGTTATTTTGCGACGAATAGATACCGTATTTGACGAAGTTGCTGAAGAAGGAGAAGGGGAAGGATTTGAAGACTTTGAAGACCAAGCCAATCCAGGCAAGCAGCCCTTTGACCATGATACACTTGTGTTCTTCGGAACCCGTTTGTTTCTGAATGCATGATGATAAGAGTTAAGGTGGTGACCTAGTTTAGAACCACCACATGATGCATGCTTACTCATGTTCTTACTATGTGCTAGATGTCATGCAAATGGTTAGTAGTGATGCTTAGTGGTGCATGTGTGCCATGAAACCTTCGTGGTTGCATTCTTTCAAAAAACCCATTGGGTGCCCCTATTGCCCGAGGGTGATATTGAGTTAGGTCATCACTTGAGGAAGAAGTGATGTGCCGGTAAAGATCTTGTGCATGGGTGAAATGATGGATTAGATTTATCTGTGACTACCGTCCCAACCAAATATGTGCAACCACTCTACCCCTTATGGGACGGGGCGTTATTGATTACTTAGGTCGATACTAGCATGGTGACCGCATTACTAGTGACGGGAAGACTTGAGGTCTTTCCCGGGACGGGGTCGTGCTTGGATAGACGACCATGACTGTTTTTACAGGGCACCGGACACACCGTTGGTCCCTTCGGGTACGCGTGACATTGAAATTAGGGCAAGTCCCATGATCTATTGTTTGTACTCGAGGGCCGTGTACCAACGAGTGGACTCTATGTTAGTGTCGTCTAAGGAAAGATAATGACCGGGTGCTTCCCCCGAGTACTTGAGGTACTGCAGGATCGTGGGTGACACGAAAGCTTCCCGGATCTTGTGGGTAAAGTGTGCAACCTCTGCAGAGTGTAAAACTATTCGAATAGCCGTGTCCACGGTCATGGACAGTTGGGTGGTGCTGCTTAAACTATGTCCAGAATTTTACTACATCGGTGAAAGTATGTGTGTGATGAGTCAAGGTGGTGACTTGACTCGATGAGTTGAATCATATTCATGTTGATATCGGTAACCTGTCCTCGAGGTTACGTGAAATTATTGATGCATACACTTGATGATAGAATATTTATTCTAGCTCACAGCTAGATTGTTCATTGTTGTTCAATTGCATTGTTACTTTGAACCAAATCATGGGTTGCTTGCGAGTACATTCAAAGTACTCATTGGCTTGCCACTTGTTATTTAATTGGCCAGACATGGAGGAACAGGAATCTGAAGAAGAGTTCTATGGAGACGAACATGCGAACTAGGACGCTATCCCAGTCAGAATGCCTGTAGGGTTAAGGCAGATGGCATGGGTTCTACTTATCATCGAAGACTTCCGCTATTTGAGTTATTTGCTATTCAACCCTTGAGGCTTTATCTATGTAAGACTTGGCCATAATGGCCTTAATTTGTGTAAGACGGTATGTGTGGATGTAAGACTCTTGTTATTCAGCTTCTGTGTGTTCAGTGAGCATTGATCTCTGGGATCACTGTACACGTGCATTCGGTGATCTCGACTTCTAAGTCGGGGTCCCCACAGAGCTGGTATCAGAGGCATCCTGACTGCTGGAAGCCTTAGTTAGCATGGGCGGTAGTTAGATGAGACCCCTTTTTCAAAAACCTTCTGAACCTCTCTTCTTTTCTAAACCTTACCAACCTGAGATTTCATCAGCTTATTAACCTCTCCTATTCCACCTTTGTAGATGGTCGCTGTACCTGAAGAGCACCTGACCACTGGGTTTCCCTTGCTTCTCGAGGATAGCCTCCAGGAGTGCGAGTTCCACCGAGCACCCATCCTCACCTACCTTGAGCATTGGGTTAGCGACACTAAGGTGGAGTACCATGTGGAAGTGATCGTGAAGGCAAACGATCCTCCCACAAGTTGGTTCTTCGAGGGACCCCAGATGGCAACACTACCTCTCGCTGTCGAGGCTGCTGCACTCAAGGCACTAACCCGTCTCCGCGAGCTTCTTCCGGAGATGGCAGCCAAGATGACGATCCGCTTCTTGCCTTACCGGAAGGAAGGTGAAGATGAAAGCAGCGCACTAGCCCCTCCCCTGAAGGAAGGACTCCCGCTTCGATTCCAGACCTACTTCAGTCTATGTGCCGACAGCTTGGCACAAGACTTGGCCTCGGAATCGATGAAGCTCCGAGAAGAACTTCACAAGACCAAGGCACTTCTTCGTCGAGTACAAGAGAAGACAAACAGGATCAAGAAAGAAGGAGCGCCTTCCGGATAGTCCGCTATCGCATACCGAGGCGGCAGGCCCTCAGGAGATGTATCTTCCAAGGATGAAGAACCACCTCGGCGACGCCGTATGACGGCAAGGGAATATCGCAAGCTTTTCTCGGCACCACCGACAAAGCACCGTCGTATCCAACTCCTCCACTCCCCCACACCCTCAAGCGACAAGGGGGCCCAGACAAATGAAGACAAGGAGGAAGACCCCGAAGAGCCAGAATACGCGACCGAGCATTCCGCCGCTTAGGCATTATTCGCTACTCGGATATGCCAGTTCGTGACCTCAACGGTAGGATAGGTCGTGTAACCCCTATGCGCAGTCGAGTCCTTGTATGGTTCATATGAAACCATCTAGTGTTTGCTTTGTTGTGTTTGGATGTATGTCGTATTCTTCCTTCGGGAACATGTAAACGACTGCATCACCCGTTTGGATTTTAATGAATGTGTTTGGCCTTTCGGCCCTTGCATGATTGGATTAGTGTCACACCCACCCCCTTACTAGGCACCCATCTATATTGCTCTCCCTCTTCCGAGTCATGAGACCTTTTACCACTCCAACAGGATGCCTGTTGTAACTCGTATTGGTACCTCTACCCAGCAGCCTGAAGTCGGAGCATCCGCTCAGTTAGAGGCCGGCCACAACCAAGCTCCACCACCACCACCTCCTCCGAGCATGGACATGGCTCAGCTTCTCCAAGCTTTCTGAGAGGAATGCCAAGCCAACACTGCAGCCCTTCAGTTGATTGCTCAAGCTGTCACCAACAACCGCCAGCCGGCGGGGAATGGCAATGGACGTTCCACGTTGGCAGAGTTCAAGAAGCATGCACCGCCAACTTTCATCGAGACTGGTGAACCCCTGGATGCAGACGATTGGGTCCGCACCATGGAGGACTTGCTGGAACTAGTCGGATGCACCGAAGACCGTGAGAAGGTGGCTTATGCAGCCCACTGCCTCGGGGGGACTGCTAGAGCTTGGTGGGATGGATTCAAGGTCATGCATGCTGGACAAGACATCACTTGGGCCAACTTCAAGGCAGAATTCCGCAAAGCCCACATTCCTTCCGGGATCATGGCTATCAAAAAGCGTGAGTTCCGAGCCCTGAAGCAAGGAAGTGGCACTGTCAAGGAGTACATGCAGAAGTTCAATGTTCTGTCAAGGTATGCCCCTGAAGATGTCAGCACTGATGCTGCAAAAAGGGAGCGCTTCATGGAAGGCCTCAATCAGACTCTGCAATACTCGCTTGTCGTGTGCAACTGCCCGACCTTCCCTGACCTGGTGAACAAAGCACTCATGCTTGAAGACAAGCGGCGTGCTTTGGAAGACACTCGCAAGCGTAAGATGGTCAGCAAGGGAAGTTCCAACAACTAGAAGCCTCGTCCGTGGCAGTCAGCCCCGGCCAAGCCAACCTATCAGCAACCAAGAGCTCCTGCACCTCGCACCAGCTTTCAGCCTCAGCAGTATGCCAACCCAAGGCCAGCTTTCAACCCCAATAACAGTGGTGGCAACAAGATCAAAAATCCAAACCAAGTCACTTGCTTTGGATGTGGTTAGTCAGGACACATCTCAAGGGTGTGCCCCAACAAGAAGCCTGATGCCCCACGCCCCAATGCGCAGAACCCAGGACAAGGCCGCGGGATGCCACCAAGGAACCCAGCTCCTCGCAACCCGCCTAACCATGGGAAGGGGCGTGTGAATCACGTCACTGCTGAAGAAGCCCAGGAAGACCCAGACGTCGTGCTGGGTACGTTCCTTGTCAACTCAACACCTGCAACTGTCTTGTTTGATTCTGGAGCAACGCATTCATTTGTCACTCAAAGATTTGCATTAAAAAGTGACATGACCCCTACACCCCTGAATAACCCCATGGTGGTACAAACCCCCGGGGCAGAGATGAGAGCCAAGATAGGCTGTAAGGGAGTCAGTATTACCATTAACGGTGTAGATTTCCTAGCAGACCTCATCGTCCTGAGATCACAAGGCTTGGATGTGATCGTAGGCATGAATTGGCTCAGCAAGCACCAAGGCTTGTTAGACTGTGCCAATCGGACTATCACTATGACCAATGACCAAGGAGTCGAAGTCAAGTTTGCTTCCAACTCCTCTTCCGCTCAAGCCGCTCAAGTCAACTGTCTATCTGAAGTCGGGCTAGAGCAAGTACCGGTAGTATGTGAGTATCCCGATGTCTTTCCGGATGAACTACCGGGAATGCCTCCTGACCGTGACATTGAGTTCATCATCGAGCTCGTGCCCGGGGCAGGACCCATCTATAAAAAGCCTTATAGAATGGGGACGGAAGAATTAGCCGAGTTGAAGAAGCAACTGGAAGAGCAGCCGAGGAAGGGATTTATCCGCCCAAGTGCCTCCCCTTGGGGATCACCTGTTCTGTTTGTGGCAAAGAGGGACGGTACCATCCGCTTATGCATTGATTATCGTTCCCTCAATGAAGTTACAATCAAGAACAAATATCCACTTCCGAAGATTGAAGATCTGTTTGATCAGCTCAGCGGAGCCAAGGTGTTCTCCAAGATCGACCTCAGATCTGGGTACTACCAACTGAAGATCAGACCCCAAGATATTCCGAAGACGGCATTCGTAACCCGATATGGCCTGTACGAGTGCACGGTCATGTCCTTTGGGTTAACCAATGCCCCAGCTTACTTCATGTATCTCATGAATAAAGTCTTCATGGAATATTTGGACAAGTTCGTTGTTGTCTTCATCGATGACATTCTTGTCTTCTCGAAGACGGAGGAAGAACACGAGCAACATTTGAGGATGGTCCTAGACAAGCTTCGGGAGCACCAACTATATGCCAAATTCAGCAAGTGTGAGTTCTGGCTGCATAAAGTTGGATTCTTAGGTCATGTCTTGACCGAAGAAGGATTATCAGTTGATCCCGCAAAGATCGAAGCTGTGACCGAATGGCAATCTCCAACGGCCGTCAAGGAAGTCAGAAGCTTCCTCGAACTTGCGGGATATTACCGCAATTTCGTGGAAGGATTCTCTAGCATTGCCTGGCCAATGACTCAACTCCTCAAAAAGGACAAGAAGTTCGAGTGGACGCCAAAATGCGAAGAGAGCTTCCAAGAGCTCAAGAAGAGGTTGACCACCGCCCCAGTCCTGGCAACACCTGATATTCACAAGGAGTTCGTGATATATTGTGATGCCTCTCGAACCAGATTGGGGAGCGTTCTGATGCAAGAAGGCCGAGTCATAGCATACCTCTCCAGGCAGCTACAACCTCATGAGGAGAACTACGCTACTCACGATCTTGAGTTAGCGGCAGTGGTTCATGCCTTGAAGACATGGCGGCATTACCTCCTAGGGAAACGGTGTGAGATATACACAGACCACAAAAGTCTGAAGTACATTTTCACCCAAAAGGAATTGAACATGAGGCAGCGAAGATGGTTGGAACTCATCAAAGATTATGACCTCAGTGTTCAATATCACCCCGGGAAGGCCAACGTGGTGGCCGATGCCTTAAGCAGGAAGGCTTGCTCTTTGAATGCCATTATTCAAGAGAGGCAGCCAGCCTTGTTTAAGGAACTCGAACAATTCAGTTTGGAATTGGTCACCCCTGGATTTCTGGATCATTTGGAAGTCAGACCGACCCTGATGGACGAAGTCAAGAAGGCACAAGATGGGCACGCAAGCATTGAAGGCATCAAGAAGAAGATGAAGCTAGGCAAGGCCCTAGGATTCTCCGAAGACGAGCACGGGATTGTTTGGTACAAAGGCCGCATCTGCGTACCAAACAAGATGGAGCTGAAGAACCTGATCCTGCAAGAAGCCCACGACACTCCGTATTCCATCCACCCTGGAGGAACCAAGATGTACCAAGACTTGAAGGAACGATTCTGGTGGCACGGGATGAAAAGAGAGATTGCAACCTATGTTGCAAAATGTGATGTGTGCCAAAGGGTCAAGGCTGAATATCAGCGACCCGCTGGATTGCTCCAACCACTCAAGGTTCCTGAGTGGAAGTGGGATAAAGTCGGAATGGACTTCATCACTAGATTACCAAGGTCAAATAGAGGACATGACTCTATCTGGGTCATAGTCGATCATTTGACCAAGGTGGCCCATTTCATTCCGGTCAAGACCACTTATGATGGCAACCGGCTGGCAGCTCTCTACATCGACAGAGTCGTAAGCCTACACGGCGTTCCCAAGGAGATTGTGTCAGATCGAGGAACCCAGTTCACCTCAAGGTTCTGGAAGAAGTTCCAAGAAGCCCTGGGAACCAAGTTATCTTTCTGCACGGCTTTCCACCCACAGACTGGAGGTCAGACAGAACGAGTAAATCAAATTCTCGAAGATATGCTCCGAGCCTGTGTCTTGGCATATGGAGCCAAGTGGGAAGATTGCCTCCCTTTTGCCGAGTTCTCCTATAACAACAGTTATCAGTCGAGCCTTCAGATGGCACCATTTGAGGTGTTGTACGGATGCAGATGTCGCACACCCCTCAACTGGTCAGAGACTGGAGAAGGGCTAGTCTTTGGATCGGATATTCTCCGCGAAGCAGAAGAGCAAGTCCAACTAGTCAGAGAGCGTTTGAAGGCAGCCAAGTCAAGGCAGAAGAGCTATGCTGGCACTCACCGTCGGGACATGAGTTTCCATGTCGGGGACCATGTGTACCTGCGGGTGACCCCTCTAAAGGGAACCAAGCGTTTCCACGTCAAGGGGAAGCTCGCACCAAGGTTCATTGGACCCTTTGAGATCACTGCACGACGAGGAGAAGTGGCTTACCAGTTGGAACTACCACCTGAGCTATCCGATGTGCACAACGTATTCCACGTGTCACAACTCCGGAAATGTCTCCAAGTTCCGGACAAGCCTGATCTCTACAAGGATGTTGATCACCAAGCCATTGATCTCCAGCCTGATTTGACCTACCGCGAGAAGCCCATTCACACTCTGGATGAAGCAGAACGACGGACACGAAGCCGCACCATCAAGTACTTCAAGGTCCAGTGGAGCAACCACACGGAAGCAGAAGCAACCTGGGAACGTGAAGACTATCTTAGATCCTAGTTTCCCGATCTCTTTTAAGACCTAGTTTAGGAATCTCGGGGATGAGATTCTTGTAAGGGGGGTAGGTCTGTCACACCCTGCATTTTGTAACATGTTATTTGCATCAATGAAGCATGAAAATTTGGACCAGCAATTTTTTTTGGCATCATTTGGCTTTTATTTGGAGTTGAGTTTTTCTTCATGTGTTTTTCTTGTGCTCATTAAGGTCAACTATTACCTCTTGTAGAATTCATCTCCACACCTAAAACTTCTGCCCAATGATCATACCGAGTGTTTATAGCAGTATAGTATTTTCTTATAAAAATAATTTGGCCAAAATGTATTTTATAAATTTAGTATTCCAAAAACCCCTGAATTGAGGTTTGCACTGCAAGTGCTTGATTTAGGGGGGGAAAATTATTTCAAAAAGTGTATTTGCGACCTAGTAGTCATAGGACACCCAGGAACCACAAAAGTATAATTTTAAAAATTATTTTTCTATTTAATTTAAAAGCTTTTTCTTAAGGCCAGAAATGGTCTTTAATAGGGAAAAATTATTTAAGTATTTCAAAAATAATTGCCAAAATTCAGGGAGACTCATAGGACATATATTGTCCATATATAAGAGTTTCAACACTTGGTAATGTTCAAAATAATGGGCTAATCCCTCTAAAACCCTTTCTGGATATTTCAAGCTTTTGAAATATTTACAAAGGAAATATTCTCCAAAAATTCCAGGGAAATTCTATCATGTCATATATGACATATTTGTTGATCTTGCCAATCCCCATGCCTTGGGAAGCAAGAAAACATCCTCAAAACCCTTCAAAACCATTCTGTCCATATTTGAAGTTTGAGCAACTTTACATTGCCAAACTTGTAGAAATGCTCTCAAACTTGGTGCACATGCTAGAAAGGCCTAATAAGGCATCTAGACCAAATGGCACAAAATTGGGAGTAGGGTAACTTGATCAGAATACCCCAAAACCATTTCCGTTCAAATGCAAATTTGAACAACTTTACATACCAACTTTTTACCTGGAGCTTCAAACTTTGTGGGCATGATCAATACCCCAAATGATGAAACTACACCAAGTGGTGCATCAAGGGAAGATGATTAGCTTGACTTAAACAAGATGAAGCCATTTCTGTTGATTTCTAGGGTTCACCAAAGTTACATTGGCTAGTTTCTTCAAATGAGCCCAAATTTGGTGAAACACCCTATTTCCATATGTCATTCAATCCTGTTAAGTGCCATGGCTAGTGGAGATCATTTGCTTGTCCAAAACATGATCAAACACCTTCTGCCATTTTTACCAAAACCATCATCTTGGCTTCTTTTACTATTTACTTTTGCCTCAACTTTCTACCACAGCTTCACCTAGTTACATTCTACCTCCAGTAACTCCCCCACGTCCACAGCTCCATGATCGAGGGGTGAAAACCCCAATTCACCTTGCTGGACAGCCCATTTCTACTCATTTACCAGCTCCATCCCTCTCTCACTGCACCTCCAGAGCATCCAAGGCCTCATCTGAGTTGTTTACGTTGTCCTGGACCCCCCAGACACGGCGGACACACCCAGAGAGCCAATGGCATGCCATGGCATGCCATAAGCACGCTCCAGAGCGCGCTACAGTGCACACCCGCACTGTAGCTTCGCCTAATCTAGCGCCTCCGACCACCTCGTGCTCCCCCTCGCGCCTACCGATGCGCCTCGACGTCTGCGACTCTCCCCGGCGCTGTCCCCCTCCTCCTCCTCTCTCCAGTGACCGCCCTCGCACGCGCGCTAGCCGCCCGCGAGCTCCAACCTCTGGCCTCACACGCGCGCGCCCTCTGGAGCATCCCCCGCTGATGGGTCTCGAACTCCTCGTTGGTTACCCCAAGTGGAAGGTGTAAGATGCAGTATGTAGAAGTGTTTTCCCTTAGCAAAGATGCCAAGGATCGAATCCCCAGAGACTCCTAGGTTCAACAAGTAGGTGTCAACTGCTACGGCGCCAGATTAGTAGCAATCAACGTGGACCTGCACACAGATACAAATAACTTTGCTCCCAACGAGTACAGGGAGGTTGTCAATCCCTCCGGCCTTGTAGTTCACAAAGGATTAAAAGCAATGATAGTAGTGATAGATAGTGTTTTGCAATAGTAAATAATAACGAAAAGTAAATAGCGGGTGTGATCAATGATGGTAATATGGACCGGAGTCTCATGATGTTCACTAGTGATGTCTCTCTCCCAAAAGACGACAAAACAGCTATGTGAGGTAAACAAATTACAGCTGGGCAATTGACAGGACCACGAACGCAAACCAATGCTGACTACATTGCAAGAAAGGTTGAGGTTCAAAGCATGGGCGGTACGCCAAAGTAAGTAGACCGAAATCCATCAATATCTACTACTAATCATCCACCTTGAGATATCTATCCAGAACATCTCGCTGGTATTAAGTTGCGAGTCCCACCCATAGTGTAAACTCAATGCAACAGACAACTGCATTAAAAGAACTTTGCGTAAAGTAAACAATCCTTGCACCCGCGGGCACAAGCACCGTTGTTTTCCCCCTTGTGGCAACAGCACATCCCCTAGACTCATGTTTCTGTCACTCAAGCTAGTCATCGAGGGGCATGAACCCACAATCGAGCATAACGTTCCCTCTTGGAGTCACTACCTACTACTTGGCCAAAGCAATAAATAAAAACGGAGAACATGCAAGAATTACTTATGAACAAAAATATAAAAGAGGTGAATCAAATATATTACTCAAGATCAATCTGAACATAATCTCATAATCCATCGGATCCCAGCAAACTCAACATAGCAACAACATAAGGATTACATAGGTGCCTCGATCATGTAGGGCAGCTCACGAGGACTAATTAGTGAAGCACAAGAACGGGAGGAGAACATCACATAGCTACTGGTCATGGACTCATGGTCCAAGGGAGACTACTCACGAGTCATCCGGGAGGCGTCCATGGTGGTGGAGAAGCTCCCGGTGGTGATCCTCCCCTCCGGTAGGGTGCCGGGAAGATTTCTCCTGGTGCTCCCGATCTTGGAAGCGGTACCGGCGGCGGAACAGAGATGGGATCGCGAAAAGAGTTCCTGTTCTGAGGGTTTCGGAGGACCCTTTAAATATATGCCAAAGGAGGGCATCGGGGGAGCTTCGGGGGGCCCAGGCGCCCCCCGGCGCGGCCCAGGGGGGGGGGTGCCGCCAGGGCGCCTGGAGCCCTGGTGGCCCCCCGGCTGTCCTTCGGACGCAAGGTTGTTTCCGAAACGCTGATTTTTTTATATAATTTTTCTGGATTTTTCTGGGCAGTTCTCGTAACGGGAAAACCTGAAATACAAAAACAGCCGAAAATAGAAACTGGCACTGGGGTGCACTGGATTAGTAAGTTAGTCCAAATATGATCAAAAGTGTATGGAAGTGTATGAATATCATAGCAATATCACCCAAAAGTGGCATGGAGCAAGCAGAAATTATAGATACGTTTTGGACGTATCAACATCCCCAAGCTTAATTCCTGCTTGTCCTCGAGTAGGTAAATGATAACAAGAATAATTTCTGTGGTGACATGCTATTAACCATATAGGACTTTTTCATAGTCATATGCCAAAAGCTTACTGAGACAATGATTCTATAGTAATTAAGTTGCCTCATGAGAAAATCACAAATGACTGAAAGTTTTACAATATGAAACTGAAACATCAAAAAGATTTGCAATGAACATGATGTGCAAATATGATAAAGTGATATCTAGCTTGCCCCCTTTAGTGATGCAAAACATAAATGCAGGAGCACCTTCAAGGTTTAAGTGATGACTAGATACAATCATTTCAGAATAAACGATATCACAATCATGCAAAAGACAATGCTACTTTGGGACAATGCACATTACACTCAGAATGACAATCATGCTCTCAGTAGTTGGTGCTTCAACATAAAAGTAAAAGAAAGGTTAAGTGCTAGAGCTTTTTATTTTGAAAACATGGAAGCAATTTTGTCAACGGTAGTAGTACTTCATATGTGTCATGTATAAGACATCCTATAAGTTGCAAGCCTCATGCATCGAATACCAATAGTGCTCGCACCTTGTCCTAATTAGCTCGGATCTCCATGGGTTATCATTGCATTACATATGTTTCAACCAAGTGTCACAAAGGGGTACCTCTATGCGACCTGTACAAAGGTCCAAGGAGATAAATTGCATTTGATTTCTCGTTTTTGATAGATCTCAACTTGAGGACATCCATACCGGGACAACATAGAAAATAGATGATGGACTCCTCTTTAATGCATAAGCATATTCTCATAAGAGATTGAGGATTAACGTCCAAGCTAAAACTTCCACCATGATACATGGCTTTGGTTGGTGGCCCAATGTTCTTCTCTAACAATATGCATATTCATACAACCCACGGCAAATCACCCTTACTTCAGACAAGACGAACATGCATAGCAACTCACATGATATTCAACAAAAGTGTGACAGTTGATGGCGTCCCCAGAAACATGGTTACCGCTCAGCAAGCAACTTATAAGAAATAAGATACATAAGCAACATATTCTTTACCACAATAGTTTTTAAGCTACTTTCCCATGAGCTATGTATTGCAAAGTTAGTTTGCTTAGTACAGGTGGAGGTTAGCAAAAAGACTGGGAGCGACCAACTAAGAGAGCAATGACGGTCATAATCATGCAGAGCGACAAAGCAATATTGAATCAGGCATGGAAGTTATATCGCTACTCAGAAATAAAAGATCATCAAGGCTTGACAGACTTTCTTTACAGTCTTAAATATGCGTGAGCATACGCCAAGTCAATCAAAATAAATTCTCGAAGGAAGATATTACTAAACCATACCACATCATAGGCAAACAAACCATGTTGGTACTCCAATAACACATTGGGAACCCCCAGCTATTTGAGATTAACCATAAGGAAACCTGAACTACTAAGCACCATCATGCAAGTAGCATCTTTATCATAGACACATTAACCAATGCAACGGAAGCAAACTCTCTTAACAAGATGAGCATGATAATTAAAGAGAGTTCAAGCAACCAACTAAACAACAGCTCTTTGAAAAGATAAGCATGAATACTAAGAGCAGAGCATGATAGTAGCTATTAAAAGACAAAGAACACACACAGCATAGATAGACATGAAAATTCTATGTTATGTTCTAGGTAGAGGTGGAGCGTGTTTCTCTCCCACATAAAGGAATGCTGGGTTCCGACTCGTTATGAAAAACTAAAAAGAAAACTAAAAGCAAGACGCTCCAAGCATAGCACATAACACATGAAGTGATAAAAATATAGCGGAACGAAAGACGAACTGATAATGTTGATGGAGAAGGGGATGCACGGGGGCATCCCCAAGCTTAGACGCTTGAGTCTCCTTGAATATTTCTTGGGGGTGCATGGGGGCATCCCCAAGCTTGAGCGCTTGACACTCCTGAATCTTTTTATCATCTTCCCTCGCACACTTGAAAACTCCCTTCATACATAACTCATCATAATCTGATTAGCGAGGTTAGTACCCTTAATAAAATAATTATACCTTGCTGGAAATAAAGATATTCTTGAAGTTCTACTGTTTCTCAAGATTGCCAAAAGGTTTTTGCAAAGAAAAAGCAAGTTCTTGATTTGCAAAGTGAAGGAAAGGCAAAACAGGACAAAATCTGTGAAAAACAGAACAACAGGTAGTAATTGATCTGTTCGGGATACTTCTGCAACTCAAATAGAAAAACTCAGAACAGACGCACGAAAGACAATTATATAGGGAACGCTGTCAAAACAATTCAGACCAAAAAGATGATCTAGTGATTTTATACGAATTTTTCTATCCAAGGACAGAATCTGTTTCCTGGACAGCACCTCACAACTTTTGAACTTTCTAGCAATCGGAGGCTATACTTGGCACAAATATGAAAAGCAAAGATACAATGATGATGCTACAGCAGTAAACAACATCAAGACACAACAAAAGAAAAATTTTTATTCATGTGGGCTGCCTCCCAAAAGCGCTTTCTTTTATGCCTTTAAGCTAGGCATAATGCATATATCAAGTTGTATCAATTGAACCATCATCAAGATCATCAAAAAGCTCTTCAATAATACAACTTGTCTTAAGAGGACTCTCAAACAAAGGCCTCATAGAGATACTTGTAGGTAGAAGACCAAAAGGATAAAAGTCAAGGGAAGATTCATTTATAAATTCATCACATAGAGGTGTTTCTTCCAAAGTCTTTACAGTTTCATCCCCTTTGGCAATAGATGGATTACTTTTAGAATGGGGAGCCTTTGGAACGTGAACGAACTTAGGCTCCCGCTTTGCCGGAGTTTCTACCTTTTTGGTTTTGATCGAGGAGAAAGTAGTTCCTAAGGTATCAAATATTTCCTCAATCTTGTTTATCCTAGAAGAGTCCAAGTCATGGAATTTGACGGTCTCCAAAATTTTAAATTTTTTATGCATGGAGCTATCAAGTCTATTCAAATTCCCTTGGATCTTACGATCCAACTCATTCATCTTATTAATGCTTGGCATCTCTAGCTCTATCTTTTCAAGTTTTTTCATAATGTGAGCTAGGGTGATGTCCTCTCGAATGCTAACAACAGGGAGATTCCCAACAAGTTTTTCAATAATACTAAGAGACTCCCAAACTGGGGCCTCCAGGAAATTCCCATTGATAGTAGTATCTAGAATAAACCTATTCCAAGAAGTAATTCCAACATAAAAATTTCTAAGCAAGATAGTAGTAGGTTGCTTCTTGGTGGCTCTTTTTTGTGAATCATTAATTCTATACCAAACATCTTTCAAACTTTCCCCACCTCTTTGTTTAAAGGTGAGAACTTCTGCCTCGTCAAAGACAAAAGGACCCGACATAATGACAACTAAAGAACGAGATAACTATTTTTGTGATTTTCGATAAAAGGTAATAAAGCAAAAACTGAAAGGTAAATTAACAAGACTAAAAAGCAAAGGTAAAAGATAGCATGCAACTCCCCTATCCTAAAGAGTGGAGTCCCCGGCAACGGCGCCAGAAAATACTCCTTGATGGGCCTCGAACCCCTCGTTGGTTACCCCAAGTGGAAGGTGTAAGATGCAGTATGTAGAAGTGTTTTCCCTTAGCAAAGATGCCAAGGATCGAATCCCCAGAGACTCCTAGGTTCAACAAGTAGGTGTCAACTGCTACAACGCCAGATTAGTAGCAATCAACGTGGACCTGCACACAGATACAAATAACTTTGCTCCCAACGAGTACAGAGAGGTTGTCAATCCCTCCGGCCTTGTAGTTCACAAAGGATTAAAAGCAATGATAGTAGTGATAGATAGTGTTTTGCAATAGTAAATAATAACGAAAAGTAAATAGCGGGTGTGATCAATGATGGTAATATGGACCGGAGTCTCATGATGTTCACTAGTGATGTCTCTCTCCCAAAAGACGATAAAACAGCTATGTGAGGTAAACAAATTACAGCTGGGCAATTGACAGGACCACGAACGCAAACCAATGCTGACTACATTGCAAGAAAGGTTGAGGTTCAAAGCATGGGCGGTACGCCAAAGTAAGTAGACCGAAATCCATCAATATCTACTACTAATCATCCACCTTGAGATATCTATCCAGAACATCTCGCTGGTATTAAGTTGCGAGTCCCACCCATAGTGTAAACTCAATGCAACAGACAACTGCATTAAAAGAACTTTGCGTAAAGTAAACAATCCTTGCACCCCCGGGCACAAGCACCATTGTTTTCCCCCTTGTGGCAACAACACATCCCCTAGACTCATGTTTCTGTCACTCAAGCTAGTCATCGAGGGGCATGAACCCACAATCGAGCATAACGTTCCCTCTTGGAGTCACTACCTACTACTTGGCCAAAGCAATAAATAACAACGGAGAACATGCAAGAATTACTTATGAACAAAAATAAAAAAGAGGTGAATCAAATATATTACTCAAGATCAATCTGAACATAATCTCATAATCCATCGGATCCCAGCAAACTCAACATAGCAACAGCATAAGGATTACATAGGTGCCTCGATCATGTAGGGCAGCTCACGAGGACTAATTAGTGAAGCACAAGAACGGGAGGAGAACATCACATAGCTACTGGTCATGGACTCATGGTCCAAGGGAGACTACTCACGAGTCATCCGGGAGGCGTCCATGGTGGTGGAGAAGCTCCCGGTGGTGATCCTCCCCTCCGGCAGGGTGCCGGGAAGAGTTCTCCTGGTGCTCCCGATCTTGGAAGCAGCGGCGGCGGCGGAACAGAGATGGGATCGCGAAAAGAGTTCCTGTTCTGAGGGTTTCGGAGGACCCTTTAAATATATGCCAAAGGAGGGCATCGGGGGAGCTTCAGGGGGCCCAGGCGCCCCCCGGCGCGGCCCAGGGGGGGGGGGGGGCGCCGCCAGGGCGCCTGGAGCCCTGGTGCCCCCCGGCTGTCCTACAGACGCAAGGTTGTTTCCGAAACGCTGATTTTTTATATAATTTTACTGGATTTTTCTGGGCAGTTCTCGTAACGTGAAATCCCGAAATACAAAAACAGCCGAAAACAGAAACTGGCACTGGGGTGCACTGGATTAGTAAGTTAGTCCAAATATGATCAAAAGTGTATGGAAGTGTATGAATATCATAGCAATATCACCCAAAAGTGGCATGGAGCAAGCAGAACTTATTGATACGTTTTGGACGTATCACCCGCTCCTCCTCTCCCCTCTACTAGGCGTAGACCTCGTCCATGATCGTCCCCGACTCGAACACGAGCGCCTGCACGGCCTCTGGCCTCGCCCGTGACCTCGCCGGCGCACGAGTCCACGGTGGACCAGGGCTCGGCTATATAAGCACGCCCCGAGCCTCTCCAGCAGCACCCAACTCCCCCTCGTACCCCCAGAAGCACTCCAGCACCCCCCATTCGCCCTCAGAGAGCCTCAGTGCTCGGGATCGACCGAAGCTCCGCCGCGTCGGGCAACCAGAGATCTCGCAGTACAGCCTCCCTCCGCCCCTACTTTCACTCGATCTAGCACCGCAGCAAGATACTGATGCGATTCCCCCTCTTTTTCCTCTCTGCAGCTGCCGGAATCGACCGGAGCAACCCCCTCCCGACGCTCCTCCGCCGTTCCACCTCGCCGCCGGCGAACCAGGCCTCTCCGGCGAGCCGCACCACCACCACTGGAATGGCGACTCCTCGCTGAGCCCGTTCCTGCCCTCCGTTTGCCCCGCCGTGCCCGGAATCGCCGCCGGTGAGCTCGCCGTCGCTTTAGCTGTGAGGTTGAAGATGACAGGCGGGCCTCGCCTGTCATCCCCACCGCTCTCTCTCCCCTCGCAGCCACTGACCGTTGGGCCCGCCCGTTAGGTTTGAAAACCCTGACGCGCGCGCTGGCGCCCGAGCGGTGGGCTATTCGCCCTGGGCCGTGCACTGTGGCCGTTCTGGCCTAGTGGCACAGGGCCTTTTCTCTTTTTCTTTTTCTGTGATTATTTCAAATAATTTCACAGAAATAAATATATGTCCAAATGAATTAATTCCAACTCCTAAAATCTTGTAAAAATCCAACCTATTTAATGGTGTCACTTTCACCCATATCCATGAACCTTTTCTGTTCTGTTCAAATTTAAATTCAAATTTGAACAATAAAACTCATGTTCAAAAATCCTTAGATCCCATTCTACAACTCCAAAACTCCAACTAAGAATTTTTGCCATCTTAGTTTTCCCTCTAGTATTTAACCAAAATAAGTTGACATTTTTCTGAGCACTTCGATTTTTCTGTTTTTATTGTGGTCTTATTTTTTCCGTTGTTATTTTGCGACGAATAGATACCGTATTTGACGAAGTTGCTGAAGAAGGAGAAGGGGAAGGATTTGAAGACTTTGAAGACCAAGCCAATCCAGGCAAGCAGCCCTTTGACCATGATACACTTGTGTTCTTCGGAACCCGTTTGTTTCTGAATGCATGATGATAAGAGTTACGGTGGTGACCTAGTTTAGAACCACCACATGATGCATGCTTACTCATGATCTTACTATGTGCTAGATGTCATGCAAATGGTTAGTAGTGATGCTTAGTGGTGCATGTGTGCCATGCAACCTTCGTGGTTGCATTCTTTCAAAAACCCCATCGGGTGCCCCTATTGCCCGAGGGTGATATTGAGTTAGGTCATCACTTGAGGAAGAAGTGATGTGCCGGTAAAGATCTTGTGCATGGGTGAAATGATGGATTAGATTTATGTGTGACTACCGTCCCAACCAAATATGTGCAACCACTCTACCCCTTATGGGACGGGGCGTTATTGATTACTTAGGTCGATACTAGCATGGTGCCCGCATTACTAGTGAAGGGAAGACTTGAGGTCTTTCCCGGGACGGGGTCTTGCTTGGATAGACGACCATGACTGTTTTTACAGGGCACCGGACACACCGTTGGTCCCTTCGGGTACGCGTGACATTGAAATTAGGGCAAGTCCCATGATCTATTGTTTGTACTCGAGGGCCGTGTACCAACGAGTGGACTCTATGTTAGTGTCGTCTAAGGAAAGATAATGACCGGGTGCTTCCCCCGAGTACTTGAGGTACCGCGGGATCGTGGGTGACACGAAAGCTTCCCGGATCTTGTGGGTAAAGTGCGCAACCTCTGCAGAGTGTAAAACTATTCGAATAGCCGTGTCCACGGTCATGGACAATTGGGTGGTGCTACTTAAACTATGTCCAAAATTTTACTACATCGGTGAAAGTATGTGTGTGATGAGTCAAGGTGGTGACTTGACTCGTTGAGTTGAATCATATTCATGTTGATATCGGTAACCTGTCCTCGAGGTTATGTGAAATTATTGATGCATACACTTGATGATAGAATATTTATTCTAGCTCACAGCTAGATTGTTCATTGTTGTTCAATTGCATTGTTACTTTGAACCAAATCATGGGTTGCTTGCGAGTACATTCAAAGTACTCATTGGCTTGCCACTGGTTATTTAATTGGCCAGGCATGGAGGAACAGGAATATGAAGAAGAGTTCTATGGAGACGAACATGCGAACTAGGACGTTATCCCAGTCAGAATACCTGTAGGGTTAAGGCAGATGGCATGGGTTCTACTTATCATCAAAGACTTCCGCTATTTGAGTTATTTGCTATTCAACCCTTGAGGCTTTATCTATTTAAGACTTGGCCATAATGGCCTTAATTTGTGTAAGACGGTATGTGTGGATGTAAGACTCTTGTTATTTAGCTTCTGTGTGTTCAGTGAGCATTGATCTCTGGGATCACTGTACACGTGCATTCGGTGATCTCGACTTCTAAGTCGGGGTCCCCACACATTGCTAGTTGCAGGAGAAGATTTGAAGATTCTTGCTTCATGTTGAAGCTTGTTGGGATATCACACTATATTAAATCTTAATGAAATCATCTATATATTGGTAATGGGTGGAAGGCCGAGTCTCTTGCTTGGTGTTTTGTTCCACTCATGCCGCCTAGGAACTGTATAAACCGGTGTTATGTTCCTTGATTATGCGTTCCTCACACGGTTGGGGTTATGAGACCCCCTCGATAAACCGCTTAGCGCTAAGGCTTTTCCAGCAAGTCCCAACATTGGTACTCCATTTGCCTAATAACTAAAACTTGCATAGGGCTTTGCAAACCCGAGTTCTTAATTAACAACCCCCGGGCCAGTGCTCCACATGAGTGTTGGTCTAAACTGGGCAGACTGCGGGGCCACCACGAGGAAACTCGAGGATTGGTATATACCTGTAGGCTGACCTATCCGGTCGTGGCCTGAGACTAGATACGCGCGGCTACTGTCAGGGTGTCGGCACGCCGGGAGGATTTGCTGGATTAGTCTTACCTTAGTCGGAGTATCTTGAGCACGGGATTCCGAGAATACTCGGGCCTTCCCACCTTGGAGTTGCGACTCCGCGGATCGTGGGCTTGTCATGGGCCAAGTTGGAACACCCCTGCAGGGTTTTGAACTTTCGAAAGCCGTGCCCGCGGTTATGTGGCAGATGGGAATTTGTTAATGACCGGTTGTAGAAAACTTGACACCATGTTCAGAACACACTACCAGCGTGAGTACCGTGACGGTCATTTTCCGAAAGGGGTTCGGGAAGTGAACACGATGGGGTTATGTTTGACGTGTTTTAGATAGGATCACTTCGTGATCACTTTATCGTCCGAGGCACTTCTCTTCTCGCTCTTATTTACGTAAGCTAGTGCTAGTGCTACTGCAGCCTTTTATTCTTTCTTCAGCCTTGTTCCACACCCAAGGCTTAGATAGTCGTGTTACCCGGGAACGGGATTGTTGAGTCCTCTGTGGCTCACAGATTCTACACCACACCAGATGGAGGTGCCATGGTGAGCTATTCAGGTGACGGCACAGAGCTATACTGGGCGTACGACGAGGAACATAGTCGTTACTATGTGCACTATCCCGATGATCAGTAGAGGTTTCTACTAGGGGCGATTCAGACCTGTGGCTTTATGTATGTTTGGTATCTTTCATTTGGATCTTCACCCGTAGACGGGTTGTGATGTTATTTGAATGATGTTTGGCTATGTAATGAATTGTGTGACGTGGCGAGTGTAAGCCAACTATTTCTTTTCCTTTCATACCCATTTTTACATGAGATGTGCAAAGATACCGAACTTGCGATCATTCCAGAATGGGCTTATACCTTTAAGTCGTGCCTCGACACATAGGAGGTATAGTCCGATCCTGCGCATTACAAGTTGGTATTCAGAGCCTTCTCCGACCTAGAAGCCCCCACTGATTGATCGAATCATTGACAATTGAGTCTAGGCACACACTTAAAATGTTTTGAGTCCTATATATATATCGGAGAGTAGGATTTCTTTTGCTCCTCATCTCTTTTCACTCTGGTGAGGACTCCTGACGATTACTCTTGCCTCTTCTACTCTAAAAAATTGCACCAATTTTTTTTAGGAATCTCGCGAGTATTGTTTGGATTGTTCCGATGTCTTTGTGACGAGAACATTGTTCTCGATGCCTCCTGTCATTAGGGGTTGTGGCAGTGTCCCGGGGAGTTGAGCTCCGAGGTGTTGTCGTCATAAATATATCGCATCAGTTCTAGAATACTTAAGACGGCCGACATCGAAAACTCTCCTATGCGGTTAGTGGCAAGATAACCCCGACATCACCCAGTACTGGGGAGGTAGTTCGGGAGTATTGCCATAGCTTGTATAGTAGATGCGTTTCGAAGGTCCGAGGTAGACGGTTTCCGGAAATAACTGGTTATGTGTTGAAGGATGGATACAACTGGATGTAGGATTAGAGTTCAGTGCGCGATGCTTCCCCTGTATCCCCAACACCTGATTGCATAACTGGAAACTTTCGGAAATTAATAGGTGGGTTCATCTAGTAGATCATAGGCATTCTTCCAACGAATGCAGGATATGGAGTTCGGGGTTCTACATTGAGTGAAGTGGTTTTATGGCCGTTGTTCCGATCGGGAGTTGCATCTTAAAGGGTCCTTGGCTATGCTGATCCGGGGATTGCAAAACCCTTTTGTAACACGTTCCATAAGCTTTCAGCACGAATATGTCGAACGAAACTTCTATCTTGTATTTGTTCTATCTGTTCCTTGTTGTTTTTTTATTTTGTCTCCCAAGTGGCTTCTCGTGAAGATTGTTGTTATCATTAAACTAAGAATTTCATTCGTTCCCCTTGTTCGAGTGATTCGTGTGAAGACTATGTTGCAATTCTAGCCGTTGTTTCAGCTTATATCTTCCTTCAATCAAATGGCTAATAGTGGTCATCTCTTTCAGGATGGCTCCTAAAAGGGTTCCCAACGCTAACCCAGAGGGTGAAGAGGTTCCCGATCGTCCTCCTTCCCCTCCTCCTCCGTGTGAGGCCTGGAGAGGAATTATGCAAGTTACGAATGAGAACACCCAGATGCTTATGCAGATGATGCAACACATTCAAGCAAATCAAGCAAATCAGGGTGCTCATGGGAACCAAGGCAATTTGTTCAACCAACAGCATTTTGCTACGCTCAACCAGTTCTTGGCAAATCAACCAAAGGCATTCAGTTACTGCGTGGACCCTCTCGATGTTGAAGACTAGATAACAAATATCAAGAAGCATTTCGAGTGCAGCAACGTCAGGCCCGAGGACTATGTGAAGTTTGTAGCCTTCCAACTCAAGGACCAAGCAGCTGATTGGTGGCAGTAGTACAAAGACTCCAGAGCAGGGCGTGAAATCTCCTGGGATGACTTCTGCAAGGACTTTTGCTCTCACCACATTCCAACAAGTGTCATCGAGGGTATGCGTGAGCAATTCCGCAACCTGAAGCAAGGCTCAATGACTGTCTACCAATATAATGTCAAGTTCCAGAACCTTGCCCGCTATGCTAAGCAAGACATCCCAGATGCCAAGAGCAAGATCTATCAGTTCCGTGGTGGTCTGAAGGATGAACTCTAACTTGCTCTCACCTTGTTTGAGCCTGATGAGTTTGATCAATTCTATAATATGGCACTTAAGCAAGAGGCAGCCCAGCTCAAGATGGAAGCTTCCAAAAAGAGGATCAGAGACGCTGTTCACTCCTCCTCTTCTTCTCAAGTGGTCGCGAAGCAACATAAGTTTTGGCTTCCACCTCCTCCAGTGATCCGAGCTGCCTACAACAACAACAAGAATTCTGGTGGCCGTGGTTTCTCCCACCCACACAACCAAGGCAATCAGTCCAAGTCGCAGTACCAAGCTCCAAGATCAAGTGTTCCTCCTCCTCGTCCACTTTCTGAGGTCACTTGCTACAAATGTGGTCTGAAGGGTCATTACTCCAACAAGTGCACCAACCCAAGGCGCCTTCCGCCTCCTCCACCTGTCAGTACTGCTATTGTCAAGCACAATCCCAGGCATGCAAGAGTGAACCTGATGAGTGCAGCTGAAGCAGAAAATTCTTCTGATGTGATAATTGGTAATCTTCCAGTTAACTCTATTCCTGCAAAAGTATTGTTTGATTCTGGTGCATCTCTCAGTTTCATTTCAAGACCATTCTTCACCAAGCATAATTTCACTTCGGTATTTCTGGATAAGAAGTTGTCAATTATCTCTCCGGGCAAGCACATGACTTCCAATTTGAGGGCTCCGAATGTATCTATTCGCATGGGTGATTATCGCTTTCTGGCTTCTCCGATTGTTCTCGGCAATTCCGACATTGATCTTATTCTTGGGATGGATTGGCTTTCTCAGCATGATGCTCACATTGATTGTGCAAATAAGGAAGTCAAGATTACTCATCCTAACGAAGACGTGATTATCTTCGCCTCTCGGGATAACACAATCAGGCTATTCTCTCTCAATGACAAGGGCGAGATTAATGCCATCTCTCAAATTCCGGTGGTTAATGAATACGAAGATGTTTTCCCTAAAGAGCTTCCAGGCATGCCTCCACATCGTCAAGTTGAATTCGTCATTGAACTCGAGCCTGGTACTGAGCCAGCATGCCGGCGTCCGTACAAGCTCTCCCCTGAAGAGTTGAAGGAGTTGAAGAAACAGCTTGATGAACAAGAGCGTATGGGCCTGATCAGGCCTAGCACGTCTCCTTGGGGCTGTGGTGTCTTATTTGTCAAGAAGAAAGATGGCACATTACCGGCCATTGAACAAGAAGACTATAAAGAACAAGTATCCGCTCCCCAACATCAATGAATTGTTCGAGCAGCTCAAAGGAGCAAAAGTGTTCTCAAAGCTCGATCTCCGAATGGGTTATCACCAAATTCGCATTCGTGAAGAAGATATACACAAGACTGCCTTCAGAACGAGCTACGGCTCCTATGAGTATACATTCATGTCTTTTGGCCTCGCTAATGCTCCACCTACCTTCTCGAGAATGATGCACTACATTTTTAACCCCTACACCAACGAGTTTGTGCTTGTGTATCTGGATGACATCTTGGTATTCTCCAAGAATGAAGTGGATCACGAAAAGCACCTCCGTCTGGTTCTTGACAGACTCCGTGAACATAAGTTCTATGCCAAGTTCTCCAAGTACGAATTCTGGCTCGATAAGGTCTTGTATCTGGGCCATATCATCTCCGCTGACGGTATTGCGGTCAACCCCGAGAAAGTTGAAGCAATTGTCAACTGGGAACCTCCTCAGAACGTCAAGCAACTCCGAAGCTTCCTTGGTCTTGCTAGCTATTGCAGAAGGTTCGTTGAGAACTTCTCCAAGATTGCCAAGCCTCTCTCAAACTTGTTGCAGAAGAATGTCAAGTACAACTGGTCTCCGAATTGTGATGTGGCATTCAAAACTCTCAAAGAAAAGCTCATCTCTTCTCCAGTTCTTACCCCTCCAGATGAGTCCAAGCCCTACGAAGTATTCTGTGATGCTTCTCTTCAAGGACTTGGTGGTGTGCTAATGCAGGACAAGAAGATTGTGCATACACTTCTCGTCAATTGAAGCCAAGTGAGAAGAACTACCCCACTCATGATCTCGAGCTAGCAGCTGTGGTACACGCCTTGATCACGTGGAGACACCTTCTGTTGGGAAGAAAAGTCGACATCTTCACCGATCACAGGAGCTTGAAGTACATCTTCACACAGCCGAACCCGAACCTCCGCCAGACTCGTTGGGTTGAAATGATCCAAGAGTATGATCCAAGCATCGAATACACACCTGGCAAGGCCAATGTCATTGCAGATGCTTTGAGCAGAAAGGCATATTGCAACAGTCTCCTTATCAAGCCGTTTCAGCCTGAGCTTTGTGAAGCATTCAGGAAGCTCAACCTCCAAGTTGTTCCGCAAGGCTTTCTTGCAAATCTTCAAGTTGCTCCTACCTTGGAAGATCAGATTCGTGAGGCCCAACTCAGTGATGCTATGGCGCAGAAAGTGAAACATGGTATTGCAAAGGGTACTCCCAAATACAAGTGCTATCGCGTTGATGAGAGAGATACCTTGTTCTTTGAGGACAGACTTGTGGTTCCCAAGGGTGATCTCAGGAAGCTCATAATGAACGAAGCACATGACTCCCTCCTGTCGATTCATCCTGGAAGTTCCAAGATGTACCAAGACCTCAAGCAATCTTACTGGTGGACTCGCATGAAAAGGGAGATTGCCCAATTCGTGAATGAATGTGATGTCTGCAGAAGAGTGAAGGCAGAGCATCAACGTCCAGCCGGTCTTCTCCAACCTCTTCCTATTCCCGAGTGGAAATTCGACCACATTGAAATGGATTTCATCACCGGGTTTCCCAAGTCCAAGAGAGGGAATGATTCTATCTTTGTGGTGATTGACAAGCTTACCAAAGTCGCTCACTTCCTTCTAGTCAAAGAATCCATCAATGTAGCTCAACTAGCAGAGTTGTACACTTCCAGAATTGTGTCCCTACATGGCATTCCTCAAGTTATCTCCTTAGACCATGGAAGTTTGTTCACATCCAAGTTCTGGGACTCCTTTCAGTCTGCCATGGGCACTAAGATCCGTTTCAGCACTGCATTTCACCCTCAGACTAGTGGTCAAGTCGAGAGAGTGAACCAGATTCTAGAAGACATGCTCAGAGCTTGTGTCATCTCTTTTGGCATGAAGTGGGAAGATTGCCTTCCGTTTGCCGAGTTCTCTTACAACAACAGTTTCCAAGCAAGTGCCGGCAAAGCTCCGTTTGAAATCCTCTATGGCAGAAACTGCCGTACTCCTCTCAACTGGTCCGAGACTGGTGAACGTCAACTTCTTGGCAATGACTTGATCTCAGAAGCCGAAGAAATGTGCAAAGTTATACGTGAGAATCTCAAGGCCGCTCAGTCGCGTCAGAAGAGCTACTATGACGGCAAGCATCGTGATTTGGCCTTGAACATTGGGGATAATGTCTATCTCCGTGTTTCTCCTATGAAAGGCACCCAAAGATTCGGTATGAAAGGAAAGCTTGCTCCTAGATACATGGGCCCTTTCAAGATCCTTGGCAAAAGAGGCGATCTAGCCTATCAACTTGAGCTCCCTTCCAACTTCGCTAATGTTCATGATGTGTTTCACGTGTCTCAACTCCGCAAGTGCTTCAAGACACCTGAACGCACCATTCCGTTTGAGGAGATTGATCTTCAACAAGACTTGTCTTACCGAGAGCATCCCGTTGCTATTCTCGAAGAAACCGAGCGCAAGACCCGCAACAAGTCAATCAAGTTCTTGAAAGTCAAGTGGTCACACCATACCGACCGAGAAGCTACGTGGGAACGAGAAGATCACCTTCGTTCCGAGTACCCTGCCTTCTTCCAGTCCTAGATCTCGGGACGAGATCTTTTCGTAGTAGAGGAGAGTTTGTAATGCCCCGGATGTAACACTTTCCCTATATGGCAATATATAAACTTTGGCTTCATCAATTCCATTCCGGGTTCTTCGTCTTTTCGGGTTTTCGTCGTTTTGTCGTGTGCGTGTGTGCATTCACCCATGTCATGTTGTCATGTGCATTGCATTGCATGGTGTTGTCGTTTGCATCCGGTCCCACTCGTTTCTTCCGTTGTCCGTTTCGAGTTCCGACGCTCTCACACGTGCCCGTGGCATCCCCGAGTCCTTCTTTCGTGTTTGGCCATGTAATGTTTCCGGAATGGCGTGAGACTTGTCGCGCAATGTTGTTTTGATACATGTAACCCGCGTGTCAAGTTTTGTCGCGTTTGGAGTTCGTTTGGATCATCACCGACAACGGTACACAATTCACTAGTCGCACCTTCATGCAGTACGTCCAAGACCTTGGCGCCAAGGTCTGTTTCGCTTCTGTTGCTCACCCGAGGAGCAACGGTCAAGCGGAGAGGGCCAATGCTGAAGTGCTGCGCGGACTCAAGACAAGGACCTTTGACAGGCTGCGCAAGTGCGGAAGAAATTGGATAGAGGAGCTACCGGCGGCTCTTTGGTCAATCAGAACGACACCGAGTCGAGCCACCGGACAGACACCCTTTGCTCTAGTCTATGGAGCAGAGGCAGTTCTCCCCACGGAACTCGTATACAGATCTCCTCGAGTGCTCGCTTATGATGAGCTTGAGCAAGAGCAACTGTGACAAGATGATGCGTTGCTCCTCGAGGAGGGACGTCTCCAGGCTGCTGTACGAGCTGCTCGATACCAGCAAGCCTTGCGTCGCTACCATAGCCGCAAGGTCAAGGCCAGGAGTCTCGAGGAAGGCGACCTTGTTCTTCGGCGTGTTCAGTCCGCCAAGAATTCCAACAAGTTGACGCCGAAGTGGGAAGGCCCTTATCGGGTGAGACAAGTCACGAGGCCCGGCGCTGTCCGCCTCGAGACCGAAGAAGGCTTACCGGTGAGCAACTCCTGGAACATAGAGCATCTTCGCAAGTTTCACCCATAAGGCGCGGTTGCCGTGATCCGCTCCGGCAACCACCTTTTGTACAAGCCTTGCCGCTGTTGCATGTAACCCTTTGTACAAAGCCGGGCGCAGACCCCGTGCATCAGTAAAGATTTTGTGTTTTGCGCTATTCGCCTTTTGCATGCTTTTCTTTGCTATTTGCATGTGTTATTTGGCATCTTGTGCAACATACACATCCGGTAAGCATTAGCACGCCGAAAGGCCATGTACTTGTTTCCCTCTTCCTTTCCTTTGCCTCTTAAGCAGAAGGAGCGTTCCTCGCGCACAAGTTTGCCGGGGGGG
>LR738711.1:842200437-842220853 GCA_902687465.1 Secale cereale
GGAGGAGATGGAAGAAGAACCAAGTGCTGTTCAAGAAAGAGAAGTCTTACCGAGAAGCAAGATATGAAAGCTAAGTTATTAGAATTTGACCAGTTCAAATTTTTAAATTTTAGTTGTCTTCCTTGAACAATCACACTTTGTATGGAAAACCTGTGCGTGGAGGAACCTACCCGTAGCTAGCCGCACCCTTGTCTTGTTTCCGAGTACGCTCAACGATCTAAGTGAGCTGCGACAAGTGTCGCGCCCTTGCTTCGTTTTCGAGTTCGCTCAGCAAGCTAAGTGCGTTGCGACTAGCTGCGGCAAGGTTGCTTGCCGGTGAGACCTTGGCCAGCAGGCTGCTCAGAGTCCAGCACTCAGCGCTCGCGGCAAAGGCCCCTTGCCGGCAAGCTTCCCGGGAGCGTAGGGTGAAAAGCATACAAAGTAGATGACCAAGACAAGGAAGATAACATTGCACTGATTGATCAAAATGAGATAAATATCTTACAAAGGATAACTTGTTGCAATGATTAATGAGTTCACAAACATCCTATGCAGCAACAAAAAGAGATAAAGAAAAAGGAGGCCTAATCTACGCGGTCGCCCTCGATCCTGGAGAGCTTGCTCACTTTGGCGATGATGTGGGCGACCTGCTCCTTCAGCACCTCCATGTTTGCGTCGGCCGGCAGGCTGCGAAGAACGTTGGTGAGGTTTATGCCGGGATTGCGGTATACAATCTTCGTCAGCACGCGCTCCAAGGTTCCCGTGCAGAGCAGGCGCGACTCCTCGGCCAGCTGCGCGGGAATCTTATTCCGAAGACCTGCAAGAGCCGGCGCAATCCCTCTGAAGAAGAGGCTGAGCTTGGCGCTGTGAGGGAGGTTCGGATCCGAGGAGTAGATGAGATGCTCGACCTTCAGCGCCAGCAGCTCCTGGTCGATGTTGGACGCAGAAGATACCAAGTCCTCGGTCCATACCTCAATAGTACGGCGGAAGTTCTCGGACGCCTTGTTGACGCTGTCCACCAAGGCTCGCTCCTTGCGGAGCTCCTCCTTCAACTTGGTCTCCCGATCCCGGGCAGCGTCAAGCGAGTCCTTCAGTGTGGAGACCTTCAGCTCCAGATCCTCGATGGAGTCCTTGGCGGCCTTCAACTCGTCGCCCCTCTCAGAAAGACGCACCTGGAGTTCTGAGTTAGTGTGGGCGTCCTTCTCGCGCTCTATCTTGAGCGCGGCGACCTTCTCCACGCTCGCCTTCAGCGACTCCTCCAGCTGCGCGACCTTGGCGGCAAGCTCCTCCTTGGCGATCTCCGCGGTAGCCGCGGCAGCTCTCGCCTCCTTCAGTTCCCCGCCAAGGGCCTGCTCCCGAGCGGCAAGTTCTTCCTCGTGGGCGTCGAGGTTGACCTTCCGCTGGGCGAGTTCTCCTTCTCTCCGGGACAGCTCCACCCAGGCGAGCCGCTGCTGCTCTTCGGCCTCGGCCTTCTCCAGCACCCACTCTTGGTATTCTCCGGCGAGTCGCTCGCGCTCCTCCGCCACCTCGCGGAGGGCCGCCTGGTTGGCGGCGCTGAGCTCCGCCGCGCGCTTCTCCATCTCCGCGGCGGCCTTGGCGGCGAGGGCCTCCCGACAAGCAAGCTTCGCCTGCCTGGCCCGGTAAAGGGCCAGGAGCTGGTGAAGCAGCTTCTCCTCCTCGGGCCCTTCACTTCCGCCGGGCGCCTCGACAATCTTCAAGCCCGCGGAGGCGAGGACTTCTCCATCAAAGGCCTCGCCCTCCGCGGGAGCTCGCGACGAAGACCCCCAAGGCACCTGGATGAAGACGCCGTTGGGGGCTTCAAGGTAGTAGCCGGCCTGCTCCTTTCCGGCGGAGGGGTCGACGGCCGGCGCAGCACTTGATGCTCCCACCGCCTCCGGGCCGGCGGTGCGGTCGCCGTCCCCCTCCCCGGCCGCTGCGTCCGCAGCCGGAGCGGTCTCCTGCGCAGCCGGCTCGGCGGCTCCCGCCGTGTCCTCGGCGACAGGGGCGTCGCCGCCGCCGTCCTGCGCGGCCTCCTCCTCGATGATGATGACTTCCGTCTCCATCGGCTCGGGGGGAGGAAGATCTAGAAGAAGAAGAAGAAGCAAAAGAAGTTCAAGCAAATATCCAAAAAGAAACAACGCCAAGAAGACAAAGTTACAAGACCTACCTTGGCGGACGTCGTCAGCGGCGGGCTCCCTCGCCGGGGAGCTCTGCCTTGGCGGAGTAGCCACCCTCGCCGGGCTGCTCGCCCTTGGCGGGGTACTCGCCCTTGGCGGAGTACCCGCCCTTGGCGAAGCGCTCTCCCTTGCCGGGGAGTTCGGCCTTGGCGGGGACGGCGGGGCCTGCGGCTCCTCGGGGGCGGCCTCCGGACGCTCCTGCCGCTGTGGCTCCACCTCTGCACAAGTCAAGACCAAATAATCAGGATGTTAGCACAAGGACAGAAGCTCAAGCGCACTCGACAAATGGAAGTACGAAACCCAGGCTTACGCTGGGGGCTGCGCTGGGGGCTGCGCTGGGGGCTGCTCCTCGGAGCAGCGCTCGCGTCCGGCAAGCTTGGCTCCGGCACATCCCCAGTTGCCGCGGCGGGCGAGTCATCCGCGACCTCGACCACGGGCACCTTGGCTTTCTTTGCCACTCGCTCCGCCAAGGTCCTGAAATCAAAGCAAGACACAAGAATTAGCATCAACAATAATCAAGACGAAATTTGAGAAGTTGAAGGATATCGAGTGCTTACTCCTGTTCCTCCTCGTCGTCGTCGCTCAAGGCGGAGAAGTCGAATTCCACCTGGGGCGCGTCTGCGCGAGGAGCGGGAGGCGAAGATTCCCTCGGGCGCTTGGCGGTCCCTGGGGCTGGGGGCTGCGAAGACCCAGCCCCTGTGGTAGCCGAGGCCCGGGGAGCGGGCGGAGCCGCCGCTCCTCCCCGTGAAGACTCCTGTCGGCTCGACGCCGGCCTGCGAGGCGCCTCTGTTGTGGCCTGCTTGCGGGGCGCCTCCGTCGTGGCCTGCGCGCGGGCCGCCTCCGCTGTAGTTGGTGCGCCGGTCGCCCCCGGCGCAGCTTGGCTCCCCCGGGGAGCTCGCGCTGCCCGGCGAGCTGGTTGTTGCCGCAGCGCCTGCGCCCCCTCCACCGTCGCCGTCTTGCGGAGGCGCTTCAGTGGGGACCGCCTAGGGCTTGCCCGGGGCGGGGAGGTCTCCGACGAGGAGAGGTCGTCGGCGTAGAGCTCCGTAGACCCGCCGGAGTCCTCGGCGACCTCGGCGTCCTCCTCCTCCTCCTCCTCGGCTGGCTTGCTGGGCCCAGCACCCTGCGCTGCGGCCTCCTTTCCTCCGGCGCCTCCGCTCCCTCCGGCGCCTCCGCTCCCTACGGCGCCCCTGTTCCCTCCGGCGGCGTGGCTTCTCGCCGCGGCCTCCGTCTGGATTCCGATGATCCCGGAGTGCCTCAAGGATGGGACCCCGGCGAGCGCGTCGGGAGGCAGCTGTAGTAACCTGCGGATCTCCGCCTCCTCCGCTTGGCAGGACGCCTCCACAGCATCTGCCTCGTCGGGCGTGTAGCCGAACTCTCCTGCCGCTGCGGCTACAGCGGCCTCTTCAACCCGAGAAGCGATATACGCAATCTCCTGGTCGGTGGTGTCCCGCGTCAGCTCCCGGGTCTCGTTCTTGTTCTTCGCCACCTCCACAAGGTTGTCGAAGAAGCTGGGGATGTCTATTGACTTGGGCGGAATCCACGTGCGGTCCACGCCGTGCGAATCACACGCGGGCATCATGGCGCGGAGAGGATCACAAGCTGTGCTGTTGCAAAGGGGCACCACTCCCCGGGGCTCCCTGAACCATTCCGGGTGGGCCGGGTCGTGCTTAAACAGCTCCCGGACCATCCCCTTCAGCTCCAGCGACGTGAAGTTGTAGTTGAGCCCGGGCCGCAACCTCATGATATCCGCCGAGTTGCCGTACTCCCAGGCCGGTCTTTTCCTGTCTTGGAGAGGGGCGATGCGGCGGCGGAGGAAGTCTGTGCCTACTTCTGCGACAGACAGCCTAGCGGTCCGGAGACGCAGAATCCTGATGAGGGCGACGTTGAGCTTGCCGTCATCCGAATCCAGCTCGCTCCAGTCCCTGCCGCGCACGATGGGCGTTGTGCGCGGCGCGGTGAAGGATTGCGGCTGGTCCTCGACAATCCAGCACCATTCCGCACGCCACTCCTCCCACTTGCCGCGGAGCTCCCCCGGCAAGTAGGACTCCTTCTTGTTCAGACGGAAAACCGAAGAAATTCCTCCGGAGAGGGGGGCGCCGGCCTCTACTCTAGGGGTGAAGGGGTGAAGAAATGCCTAAACAGCGCTACGTTTGGGTGTATTCCTATGTAGTTTTCGCACATGTGTGCGAAAACCGCCATTGTGAGGATGGCGTTGGGGGTGAAGTCAAGAAGATGGAGGCCGTAGGTGTGCATTATGTCACAGAAGAAATCAGAAAAAGGAGGGCAAAGACCGCAGTGGAAGAAGGCTGCGAAGAAATAGTACCCGCCGGGGTAGTTGTCCTTGGCGGCGGCCGGATAAGCTCGAGTGCGGGGGTGCGCCTTGGTTCCCTTGGACCAGAACAAGCAATACTTGTTCCAGAGCTCCCGCGCGCCGAGCTTCGGCGGGAAGACGAGGTTCCGCTTCCGATACGCGGTAAGCTTCGCCGCTTGCTCCGACTTTTCCTTCTTGGCCTTCTCCGCCTTCGCCTTCTCGGTCTTCGGGGCCATGGCGGAGGCGGTGGAGGAAGGGGGACGAAGAGCCCGGCGGCGCCGGAGATGCAGACGGCGGCGGCGGAGGTATGGGAGCGGAGCGCAAAGGGGATCTCTGGAGGATGAAGAGGATGCAATGAAAGCGTAAGGAGGGGAACCGCTCCTGCTTCCTCTGCTTTTATGGGGAAGTGGGGGGCGTTTCGCCCTTTCCATTGAAGGAACGTGGGCACGTCCCATCCCACGACGCCGCAATCGACGCGTGCCGTTACGGGGGGACGCGGCGGATGCGGAAGTGGATTCGGCGCGCCGTGGGCCGCGTGTGCCCGTGCACTGTTTTGGGCCTGGCCCAACAGCGCTCGGCACCGTGTGTGGCCCAGGCCCGGGGGCTCCTGTCGGTGTACTAAGGTAGGGGTACCTCTGTACCCCAACTTGTGCACGGGCGGTTGCAGCTTCCCGCGGCAGGGTTAACCACGTGCTCGCCGGAGACTTTCCTGCTCCATATCAAACCATTCAAAAACAAAGTATACAAGACAGAAGATCGAGACCCCGGCAAGCGGAGCTTGCCGGGAAGGCCGTTCTAGGCTCAAGGTTACCTCACTCACGCAAGGCCCTGGCAAGAGGAGCTTGTCAGGAAGACTAGAAGATTACATCATAGAAGACACGCCTCGGCGCTATATGCGCCCCGGCGAGGGCCCGGGGAGCGACAAGCCTCGGAGCCCGGCAAGCTCCCGGGCCCGGCAAGATCAAGACCCCGGCAAGGTGCTTGCCGGGAGAGTTGCGCTGTGTGCCCGCGCTCCAGCTCATCGGCCCACGCATCACCCTGGGGCCATCCCAGGGACGCGTGGCGGATGGCTGTGCAGCCTGGGGGACACAGTGGCACTCCATGGTGGTGAAGCCATCGCCGTGGCGAACGGAGACGCAAGGGCGGGAGCTTTTGGGGTCGACGGCGACGGGCATTAAATGCCCTTGTCCCCCACTGTCAAAGTAGGTGGCGACCACTGTTCGCGCACTGTAGCTCCACTATTCCCGCACTGTTACAACTACCACCTCTTTTACGTTTTTACCCCTTTCTCCTACGTTGACACCTGTCGGTGACCCCTTGCACTATAAAAGGAGGCCCATGCACAACGTGGAGGGGGTTCGGAACCTAGATCACTCATACGCTCGGTGTAGCTGGTTCTTCAAGCTCCCGAGCTCTCCAACTCAATATACAACCAAGCAGGAGTAGGGTTTTACGCGACCATCGCGGCCCGAACCTGGGTAAAACTGCCCGCGTGCTCGCTGCGATCTGCTCTTCGTGCTCCCTCCGCCCTCGTACCGCACAGACAAGGGGCTCCGGTCCCATAGGTGTTCGTGGCGGACAGTTTCCCCCGACATCTTTGGCGCGCCAGGTAGGGGGCGTCGAGGTTGTGCGAATCTGATCCGGCGTTCGCGCGGGCGCATTCTTCATCAACCTCTCCAGTTTTATCAGCAACTTCATCAGCAACAGCACCATGGCCCCGAAGAAGAAGGCTTCGGAGGTCGGAGGCCCGTCTGCGTCTCATCCGCCGCCGCCGGAGCCAACGGTGGGCGGGGGAGACGCCGCCGGAAGGGTAGTCGCCGGCGAGGACACTCGCGGCGCCACCAAATCCAAGGACAGGACGGACGACCGAGCCTCGGTCTCCGTGGACGCGCCGCGTCCATCTCAGCACACGACAACCCAGCAGCGCCATGTCACAGGAGGTGGCATCCGCTTGTTGGGCCAAGGACAAACCGGAGGTTCGCGGGATGCCCCGGACCACCGTCCGGGCACAAGTAAAGCGAAGGCGCCGGCGCGGGATCCTGCTCCTTCTAACGCTGTTAGGAGTCCGAGCTTATCCCGCTCCTCGCACCGCTCGCCCCCGTTCCCCTCCACTCCAGCAGAAGCGCTCGCAAGGGCGCAACTGCTCCTCGACTTCCCTCCAGCGGCAGACAAGGCCGAAGACTGGAGGGCCACCATCCAGAGCCTGATAGCCTTCGCCAACAACGATTCTCCACAGCAGCCGGCGGCCTCGCGGCCGCGGCAAGCTGAGAAGACGAAGGCCGACGGCGACAAGACCGCCGGGGGTGCGACAAGCGTGCACTCCCCGCCGCGGAAGCAGAAGACGCCACCCCGCCGGAACAACGCCGATGACGGCTCCACAACATCGTCGGATCCGCGGGCCCGTCGGGACCAGCGCCAGGTCCTCGACGACCGGCGACAAGAAGACGCTCGAACAACCATCGAGCGCCGCCGAGAAACTCGGCGACAATCAGACCAGAGAGCTGGGAACGCTGTCGACGCGCGCGCGCCCGGTGAACCAGGCGACTTGCCGTACGCGGCAGGCTGCCCTGCGTTCACCCGCGAGCTGCGGCGCGTCGAGTGGCCCAGCATGAAGAATTTCAAGCCCGACGTACCGGAGAAGTACGACGGCAAGACGCACCCCTCGGAATTCCTCAGCGTCTACACCATCGCGGTGCAGGCTGCCGGGGGGCGCGACGAGAAGATCTTAGCAAACTACTTCCCGCTCGTGCTTAAGCCGAACGTCCGTTCGTGGCTTATGCACTTGCCGGAAGGCTCCATTTCTTCTTGGGCAGACCTTTGCCATCAGTTTGTTGGCGCCTTCACCGGCGGCCACAAACCCCACGGCCAGGAGAGCGATCTCCACATTTTGGCCCAGAAGGAAGGAGAGTCCCTGCGCAAGTACATCCAACGCTTCAGCCGTGTACAGCACAACATCCCTGATGTCCACCCTGCCGCGGTTATCAGTGCGTTCCACCAGAACGTACGTAACCGCCGCATGCGTGAAGAAATGGCGATGACCAAGATTCGGGATGTCAGCGAGCTCTATGCTCTGGCTGACAAGTGCGCACGCGCGGAAGAGGGGAGGAGACTCCCCGGGGAGGATGCTGGCGCAGGAGGAAGCGACAGCGACGACGCCGCCCCGGCAAAGAAGAGCCGGCGGCGGAATAATAGAAGGAAAGGCAAGAAGGAGGTGCTTGCCGTCGAGAAGTCCGGCAAGGAGGCTCTCGCCAAGCTAACACAGGCTGGCGGCTCCGGCAAGGAGCCTACCCCTGTAGCGGCGGCCGACAAGCAGGACGGCTCCGACAAGCAATACTGCAAGATCCACCGCACCAAGGGCCACGACCTCTCCAACTGCAAGCGCGTCGAGTATCTCGTCGAGCAGCAGAAGGCTGAGTACGAGAGGCGCGACAAGGAGAAGGCCCAAGGTGGTGGCGGAGAGCCAAGCAAGAAGCGGCCATTCAATGGCCGGGGAGGACGCCGCGGCAAGGCCAAGCAGCGGCAAGGTGACCGACCTCCCCGGGGCCGCGACAAGGATGAAGAAGACGACGACGAAGACATGGAGGATGAGGATAACAGCGAGCAGGAGTTCCAGAAGGCCACGGAGGTCCTGTGCGTCGACGGTGGCGCCTCTCTGCACACCTCCCACCGCCAGCTAAAGCAGTGGGTGCGTGAGGTGAATGCAGCAGAGCCGCCCGTGGAGTCGCGCAGGCTCCTCAAATGGTCCAGCACGCCCATCATTTTTGATCTTGAGGATCACCCTGACCGCACCACTGCGGTCGGGTGCTTGCCGATGCTGGTTTCTCCCACCATCCGCAACCTCAAGGTCACCAAAATGTTGGTTGACGGCGGGGCCGGGCTGAACTTGATCTCCTCTTCTGTGATCAAGAAACTCCAAATTCCGGATGGCGAGCTCGAAGAGACCGGTTCTTTCCAAGGAATCAACCCGGGTAGGAGCAAGCCCAAGGGGAAGATCACCCTGCCGGTGACCTTTGGCGGGGAGCTCAACTTCAGAACTGAGCGCATCACTTTCGACGTCGCCGATATTCCATTGCCGTACAATGGAATACTTGGCCGTCCCGCCCTCGCCAAGTTCATGGCAGCTTCCCACTATGCTTACAACGTACTCAAGATGCCGGGGCCGATAAGCGTCATCACTGTCCACGGCGATAAGAAGGATGCGCTTGTCTGCGCCGACAAGATCTACCGGGATGCGGCAGCTGCGGCCGAGAAGAATACACTTGCCGCTGAAGCTCCCGGGGGGAAGAAGACGAAGACCAAGTCCGGCAAGTGCTCTGGGGCCCACTCCGGCGACCGCACCTCTTCGGAGTGCTGCGCTGCCGTCGAGGACGTCCCATCGAGCTCCACCGGCAAGTGTAAGAAAGGGATAGCCGCTCCTCCGGCAACCAAGAAGGTGTCCGCCAAGGAGGACGGCACTGGTGGTACCTTCACCATCAGTGCCACGCTTGACAGCAAATAGGAAAGCGCGCTCGTTGCCTTCCTGCGGGCGAATGTCGATGTGTTTGCCTGGCAACCATCTGACATCCCCGGTGTTCCCAGGAAGGTAATTGAGCACAAGCTTGCTGTCTGTCCTCATGCGCGGCCCATCAAGCAGAAAGTGAGGAAGCAAGCCGTGGAGCGCCAAGAATTTATCAACGAAGAGATCAAGAAGTTAGAGGCAGCAGGCCTAGTTAGAGGTGTGATCCATCCGACGTGGTTAGCAAATCCAGTCGTCGTGCGCAAGGCCAACGGGAAGTGGAGACTGTGTATAGACTTCACCGATGTGAATAAAGCATGTCCCAAGGATCCATTCCCTTTGCCGCGCATTGACCAGATTGTTGACTCCACTGCCGGATGTGAGCTACTCTGCTTTCTTGATGCATATTCAGGCTACCACCAAATCTTTATGGCCAAAGAAGATAAAGAGAAGACCGCGTTTATCACTCCATGTGGCACTTATTGCTTCATACGCATGCCATTTGGACTGAAGAATGCAGGACCAACGTTTGCAAGGGTAGTGCACACTGCTTTCGAGCCACAGATCCACAGAAATGTAGAGGCTTACATGGATGACATCGTGGTGAAGAGTAAGAGCAAGGAAACCCTGATCCAAGATTTGGAAGAAACATTTCAGAACCTGCGCAGGATACAGCTCAAGTTGAACCCCGAGAAGTGCGTCTTTGGAGTTCCTTCCGGCAAGCTTCTCGGGTTCTTTGTATCGCAGAGGGGGATTGAAGCCAACCCCGACAAGATTAAAGCCATCGAGCAGATTGAGGCCCCGAAGCGCGTCAAGGATGTCAGAAGGCTTGCAGGTTGTGTGGCTGCCCTCAGTAGGTTCATTTCGAAGTCTGCAGAACGCGCCCTACCTTTCTTCAAAATCTTGAAGAAGGCAGGTCCCATGAAGTGGACTCCGGAAGCGGAGGCAGCGCTGCAAGATTTGAAACGGTACCTATCCTCCACTCCAATACTTGTCGCACCTAGACCACAGGAAAAGTTGTTGCTATACCTAGCGGCAACCAACCAGGTGGTTAGTGCTGCGTTGGTAGCGGAGAGGGAGTCCGACGAGGAGTCTACACCACCGGCAAGCGAATCCAGCGACAAGCAGGGGGCTGCTCCAGCAAGCTCTGGCCCCGACAAGGACGACTCTGCGCAGGAACAAGAAGAAGCGCGGAAGAAGATGGTGCAGCGCCCAGTGTATTTTGTAAGTTCCCTTCTCCAGGGAGCTAGGTCAAGATACTATGGTGTGCAAAAGTTGCTTTTCGGCCTTCTCATGGCCTCGAGAAAGCTGCGCCATTACTTCCAAGCACATGAGATAACAGTGGTCACTCGCTTTCCGCTGAAGAGAATATTGCACAACCCGGAAGCAACAGGCAGGATCGTTGAGTGGGCACTGGAGCTGTCGAGCTTTGGACTCAAGTTTGAAAGTACTTCAACCATACAGAGCCGAGCTTTGGCAGAATTCATAGCTGAGTGGACCCCGACGCTCGATGAGGAAGCCCAAGAAACAAGTACACCCGTACAAGAGGCGACAAGTGAATGGGTAATGTATTTCGATGGTGCCTTCTCGCTGCAAGGCGCCGGTGCTGGCGTGGTACTCATTGTGCCCACCGGAGAGCACCTCAAATATGTTATCCAGATGCACTTTCCCAGGGAGCAAGCGACAAACAACACTGCTGAATATGAAGGCTTGCTTGCCGGCCTCAGGATTGCGGTCGAACTTGGGATCAGGAAGCTGATTGTGCGGGGAGATTCTCAGTTGGTGGTCCGGCAAGTTAACAAGAGCTATCAGAGCCCTTTGATGGAAGCTTATGTCGATGAAGTGAGGAAGCTTGAGGAGCACTTTGAAGGTCTGCAGATGGAGCACGTTCCAAGAGCTCAGAATGAAATTGCAGATGGCCTTTCAAAGTGTGCTTCGATGAAGTTACCTGTGGAACCAGGGACCTTCTTGCTCAAGCTGACTCAACCATCCGTTACACCATCAATTGGGCAGTCCAAGAAGAGAAAGTTGGTCTCCGGCGACTACTTGCCGGCGGATTTTCCTGAAACCGCCGCCAAGGTCCCCAAGATCAACAACCAGAACGCTGAGGAACGGTTTGCTCCTGCAGATCCTCGGGTCTGTGCAGTCGAAGCAAGCGTTCCCGACAAGCCTCGCCCCGGCGAGCTTGCCGGGGGACCTTCAGCTCCGGCAGAGCCAGAGGTTCTTGCCGCAGAAGCCGAGGTCCCCGCAGCGGCACTCATGCCTTTAGTCCTTGCCGTTGAGCCCCAAGCTCCGGCATGGGCGCAGCGGATCGTCCGTTTTCTGCAAACTGGAGAACTTCCCGACGACCCAGAAGAAATAGAGAAGATAACCAGGCAATCAAGTATGTACCAGTTCGTGGATAACGAGCTGTACAGAAGAAGGCTCAATGGTGTCAGACTGAAGTGCATCTCCAGAGAAGATGGACAGAAGCTGTTGGCAGAAATACACGGAGGCATATGCGGCCACCACATTGGCGCAAGGGCGCTTGCCAGGAAAGCTTTCCGGCAAGGGTTCTTTTGGCAAGAAGCCCTCCAAGATGCAACTACACTAGTAACCAAGTGTGAAGCGTGCCAGTTCCATGCAAAGCAGATTCATCAGCCAGCTCAAGCTCTCCAAACAATCCCTTTGTCCTGGCCCTTCTCGGTCTGGGGGCTCGACATCCTCGGCCCCTTCCCCCGAGCCGTCGGGGGCTTTGAGTACTTGTACGTTGCAATCGACAAGTTCACAAAGTGGCCAGAAGTGGAGCCAGTGAGAAAGGTGACAACACAGTCAGCAGTCAGGTTCTTCAGGTCAATTGTTTGCCGTTTCGGGATCCCTAACAGGATCATCACCGACAACGGTACACAATTCACTAGTCGCACCTTCATGCAGTACGTCCAAGACCTTGGCGCCAAGGTCTGTTTCGCTTCTGTTGCTCACCCGAGGAGCAACGGTCAAGAGGAGAGGGCCAATGCTGAAGTGCTGCGCGGACTCAAGACAAGGACCTTTGACAGGCTGCGCAAGTGCGGAAGAAATTGGATAGAGGAGCTACCGGCGGCTCTTTGGTCAATCAGAACGACACCGAGTCGAGCCACCGGACAGACACCCTTTGCTCTAGTCTATGGAGCAGAGGCAGTTCTCCCCACGGAACTCGTATACGGATCTCCTCGAGTGCTCGCTTATGATGAGCTTGAGCAAGAGCAACTGCGACAAGATGATGCGTTGCTCCTCGAGGAGGGACGTCTCCAGGCTGCTGTACGAGCTGCTCGATACCAGCAAGCCTTGCGTCGCTACCATAGCCGCAAGGTCAAGGCCAGGAGTCTCGAGGAAGGCGACCTTGTTCTTCGGCGTGTTCAGTCCGCCAAGAATTCCAACAAGTTGACGCCGAAGTGGGAAGGCCCTTATCGGGTGAGACAAGTCACGAGGCCCGGCGCTGTCCGCCTCGAGACCGAAGAAGGCTTACCGGTGAGCAACTCCTGGAACATAGAGCATCTTCGCAAGTTTCACCCATAAGGCGCGGTTGCCGTGATCCGCTCCGGCAACCACCTTTTGTACAAGCCTTGCCGCTGTTGCATGTAACCCTTTGTACAAAGCCGGGCGCAGACCCCGTGCATCAGTAAAGATTTTGTGTTTTGCGCTATTCGCCTTTTGCATGCTTTTCTTTGCTATTTGCATGTGTTATTTGGCATCTTGTGCAACATACACATCCGGTAAGCATTAGCACGCCGAAAGGCCATGTACTTGTTTCCCTCTTCCTTTCCTTTGCCTCTTAAGCAGAAGGAGCGTTCCTCGCGCACAAGTTTGCCGGGGGGGGAGGAGATGGAAGAAGAACCAAGTGCTGTTCAAGAAAGAGAAGTCTTACCGAGAAGCAAGATATGAAAGCTAAGTTATTAGAATTTGACCAGTTCAAATTTTTAAATTTTAGTTGTCTTCCTTGAACAATCACACTTTGTATGGAAAACCTGTGCGCGGAGGAACCTACCCGTAGCTAGCCGCACCCTTGTCTTGTTTCCGAGTACGCTCAACGATCTAAGTGAGCTGCGACAAGTGTCGCGCCCTTGCTTCGTTTTCGAGTTCGCTCAGCAAGCTAAGTGCGTTGCGACTAGCTGCGGCAAGGTTGCTTGCCGGTGAGACCTTGGCCAGCAGGCTGCTCAGAGTCCAGCACTCAGCGCTCGCGGCAAAGGCCCCTTGCCGGCAAGCTTCCCGGGAGCGTAGGGTGAAAAGCATACAAAGTAGATGACCAAGACAAGGAAGATAACATTGCACTGATTGATCAAAATGAGATAAATATCTTACAAAGGATAACTTGTCGCAATGATTAATGAGTTCACAAACATCCTATGCAGCAACAAAAAGAGATAAAGAAAAAGGAGGCCTAATCTACGCGGTCGCCCTCGATCCTGGAGAGCTTGCTCACTTTGGCGATGATGTGGGCGACCTGCTCCTTCAGCACCTCCATGTTTGCGTCGGCCGGCAGGCTGCGAAGAACGTTGGTGAGGTTTATGCCGGGATTGCGGTATACAATCTTCGTCAGCACGCGCTCCAAGGTTCCCGTGCAGAGCAGGCGCGACTCCTCGGCCAGCTACGCGGGAATCTTATTCCGAAGACCTGCAAGAGCCGGCGCTATCCCTCTGAAGAAGAGGCTGAGCTTGGCGCTGTGAGGGAGGTTCGGATCCGGGGAGTAGATGAGATGCTCGACCTTCAGCGCCAGCAGCTCCTGGTCGATGTTGGACGCAGAAGATACCAAGTCCTCGGTCCATACCTCAATAGTACGGCGGAAGTTCTCGGACGCCTTGTTGACGCTGTCCACCAAGGCTCGCTCCTTGCGGAGCTCCTCCTTCAACTTGGTCTCCCGATCCCGGGCAGCGTCAAGCGAGTCCTTCAGTGTGGAGACCTTCAGCTCCAGATCCTCGATGGAGTCCTTGGTGGCCTTCAACTCGTCGCCCCTCTCAGAAAGACGCACCTGGAGTTCTGAGTTAGTGTGGGCGTCCTTCTCGCGCTCTATCTTGAGCGCGGCGACCTTCTCCACGCTCGCCTTCAGCGACTCCTCCAGCTGCGCGACCTTGGCGGCAAGCTCCTCCTTGGCGATCTCCGCGGCTAGCCGCGGCAGCTCTCGCCTCCTTCAGTTCCCCGCCAAGGGCCTGCTCCCGAGCGGCAAGTTCTTCCTCGTGGGCGTCGAGGTTGACCTTCCGCTGGGCGAGTTCTCCTTCTCGCAGGGACAGCTCCACCCCGGCGAGCCGCTGCTGCTCTTCGGCCTCGGCCTTCTCCAGCACCCACTCTTGGTATTCTCCGGCGAGTCGCTCGCGCTCCTCCGCCACCTCGCGGAGGGCCGCCTGGTTGGCGGCGCTGAGCTCTGCCGCGCGCTTCTCCATCTCCACGGCGGCCTTGGCGGCGAGGGCCTCCCGACAAGCAAGCTTCGCCTGCCTGGCCCGGTAAAGGGCCAGGAGCTGGTGAAGCAGCTTCTCCTCCTCGGGCCCTTCACTTCCGCCGGGCGCCTCGACAATCTTCAAGCCCGCGGAGGCGAGGACTTCTCCATCAAAGGCCTCGCCCTCCGCGGGAGCTCGCGACGAAGACCCCCAAGGCACCTGGATGAAGACGCCGTTGGGGGCTTCAAGGTAGTAGCCGGCCTGCTCCTTTCCGGCGGAGGGGTCGACGGCCGGCGCAGCACTTGATGCTCCTGCCGCCTCCGGGCCGGCGGTGCGGTCGCCGTCCCCCTCCCCGGCCGCTGCGTCCGCAGCCGGAGCGGTCTCCTGCGCAGCCGGCTCGGCGGCTCCCGCCGTGTCCTCGGTGACAGGGGCGTCGCCGCCGCCGTCCTGCGCGGCCTCCTCCTCGATGATGATGACTTCCGTCTCCATCGGCTCGGGGGGAGGAAGATCTAGAAGAAGAAGAAGAAGCAAAAGAAGTTCAAGCAAATATCCAAAAAGAAACAACGCCAAGAAGACAAAGTTACAAGATCTACCTTGGCGGACGTCGTCAGCGGCGGGCTCCCTCGCCGGGGAGCTCTGCCTTGGCGGAGTAGCCACCCTCGCCGGGCTGCTCGCCCTTGGCGGGGTACTCGCCCTTGGCGGAGTACCCGCCCTTGGCGAAGCGCTCTCCCTTGCCGGGGAGTTCGGCCTTGGCGGGGACGGCGGGGCCTGCGGCTCCTCGGGGGCGGCCTCCGGACGCTCCTGCCGCTGTGGCTCCACCTCTGCACAAGTCAAGACCAAATAATCAGGATGTTAGCACAAGGACAGAAGCTCAAGCGCACTCGACAAATGGAAGTACGAAACCCAGGCTTACGCTGGGGGCTGCGCTGGGGGCTGCGCTGGGGGCTGCTCCTCGGAGCAGCGCTCGCGTCCGGCAAGCTTGGCTCCGGCACATCCCCAGTTGCCGCGGCGGGCGAGTCATCCGCGACCTCGACCACGGGCACCTTGGCTTTCTTTGCCACTCGCTCCGCCAAGGTCCTGAAATCAAAGCAAGACACAAGAATTAGCATCAACAATAATCAAGACGAAATTTGAGAAGTTGAAGGATATCGAGTGCTTACTCCTGTTCCTCCTCGTCGTCGTCGCTCAAGGCGGAGAAGTCGAATTCCACCTGGGGCGCGTCTGCGCGAGGAGCGGGAGGCGAAGATTCCCTCGGGCGCTTGGCGGTCCCTGGGGCTGGGGGCTGCGAAGACCCAGCCCCTGTGGTAGCCGAGGCCCGGGGAGCGGGCGGAGCCGCCGCTCCTCCCCGTGAAGACTCCTGTCGGCTCGACGCCGGCCTGCGAGGCGCCTCTGTTGTGGCCTGCTTGCGGGGCGCCTCCGTCGTGGCCTGCGCGCGGGCCGCCTCCGCTGTAGTTGGTGCGCCGGTCGCCCCCGGCGCAGCTTGGCTCCCCCGGGGAGCTCGCGCTGCCCGGCGAGCTGGTTGTTGCCGCAGCGCCTGCGCCCCCTCCACCGTCGCCGTCTTGCGGAGGCGCTTCAGTGGGGACCGCCTAGGGCTTGCCCGGGGCGGGGAGGTCTCCGACGAGGAGAGGTCGTCGGCGTAGAGCTCCGTAGACCCGCCGGAGTCCTCGGCGACCTCGGCGTCCTCCTCCTCCTCCTCCTCGGCTGGCTTGCTGGGCCCAGCGCCCTGCGCTGCGGCCTCCTTTCCTCCGGCGCCTCCGCTCCCTCCGGCGCCTCCGCTCCCTACGGCGCCCCTGTTCCCTCCGGCGGCGTGGCTTCTCGCCGCGGCCTCCGTCTGGATTCCGATGATCCCGGAGTGCCTCAAGGATGGGACCCCGGCGAGCGCGTCGGGAGGCAGCTGCAGTAACCTGCGGATCTCCGCCTCCTTCGCTTGGCAGGACGCCTCCGCAGCATCTGCCTCGTCGGGCGTGTAGCCGAACTCTCCTGCCGCTGCGGCTACAGCGGCCTCTTCAACCCGAGAAGCGATATACGCAATCTCCTGGTCGGTGGTGTCCCGCGTCAGCTCCCGGGTCTCGTTCTTGTTCTTCGCCACCTCCACAAGGTTGTCGAAGAAGCTGAGGATGTCTATTGACTTGGGCGGAATCCACGTGCGGTCCACGCCGTGCGTATCACACGCGGGCATCATGGCGCGGAGAGGATCACAAGCTGTGCTGTTGCAAAGGGGCACCACTCCCCGGGGCCCCCTGAACCATTCCGGGTGGGCCGGGTCGTGCTTAAACAGCTCCCGGACCATCCCCTTCAGCTCCAGCGACGTGAAATTGTAGTTGAGCCCGGGCCGCAACCTCATGATATCCGCCGAGTTGCCGTACTCCCAGGCCGGTCTTTTCCTGTCTTGGAGAGGGGCGATGCGGCGGCGGAGGAAGTCTGTGCCTACTTCTGCGACAGACAGCCTAGCGGTCCGGAGACGCAGAATCCTGATGAGGGCAACGTTGAGCTTACCGTCATCCGAATCCAGCTCGCTCCAGTCCCTGCCGCGCACGATGGGCGTTGTGCGCGGCGCGGTGAAGGATTGCGGCTGGTCCTCGACAATCCAGCACCATTCCGCACGCCACTCCTCCCACTTGCCGCGGAGCTCCCCCGGCAAGTAGGACTCCTTCTTGTTCAGACGGAAAACCCAAGAAATTCCTCCGGAGAGGGGGGCGCCGGCCTCTACTCTAGGGGTGAAGAAATGCCTAAACAGCGCTACGTTTGGGTGTATTCCTATGTAGTTTTCGCACATGTGTGCGAAAACCGCCATTGTGAGGATGGCGTTGGGGGTGAAGTCAAGAAGATGGAGGCCGTAGGTGTGCATTATGTCACAGAAGAAATCAGAAAAAGGAGGGCAAAGACCGCAGTGGAAGAAGGCTGCGAAGAAATAGTACCCGCCGGGGTAGTTGTCCTTGGCGGCGGCCGGATAAGCTCGAGTGCGGGGGTGCGCCTTGGTTCCCTTGGACCAGAACAAGCAATACTTGTTCCAGAGCTCCCGCGCGCCGAGCTTCGGCGGGAAGACGAGGTTCCGCTTCCGATACGCGGTAAGCTTCGCCGCTTGCTCCGACTTTTCCTTCTTGGCCTTCTCCGCCTTCGCCTTCTCGGTCTTCGGGGCCATGGCGGAGGCGGCGGAGGAAGGGGGACGAAGAGCCCGGCGGCGCCGGAGATGCAGACGGCGGCGGCGGAGGTATGGGAGCGGAGCGCAAAGGGGATCTCTGGAGGATGAAGAGGATGCAATGAAAGCGTAAGGAGGGGAACCGCTCCTGCTTCCTCTGCTTTTATGGGGAAGTGGGGGGCGTTTCGCCCTTTCCATTGAAGGAACGTGGGCACGTCCCATCCCACGACGCCGCAATCGACGCGTGCCGTTACAGGGGGACGCGGCGGATGCGGAAGTGGATTCGGCGCGCCGTGGGCCGCGTGTGCCCGTGCACTGTTTTGGGCCTGGCCCAACAGCGCTCGGCACCGTGTGTGGCCCAGGCCCGGGGGCTCCTGTCGGTGTACTAAGGTAGGGGTACCTCAGTACCCCAACTTGTGCACGGGCGGTTGCAGCTTCCCGCGGCAGGGTTAACCACGTGCTCGCCGGAGACTTTCCTGCTCCATATCAAACCATTCAAAAACAAAGTATACAAGACAGAAGATCGAGACCCCGGCAAGCAGAGCTTGCCGGGAAGGCCGTTCTAGGCTCAAGGTTACCTCACTCACGCAAGGCCCTGGCAAGAGGAGCTTGTCAGGAAGACTAGAAGATTACATCATAGAAGACACGCCTCGGCGCTATATGCGCCCCGGCGAGGGCCCGGGGAGCGACAACCCTCGGAGCCCGGCAAGCTCCCGGGCCCGGCAAGATCAAGACCCCGGCAAGGTGCTTGCCGGGAGAGTTGCGCTGTGTGCCCGCGCTCCAGCTCATCGGCCCACGCGTCACCCTGGGGCCATCCCAGGGACGCGTGGCGGATGGCTGTGCAGCCTGGGGGACACGGTGGCACTCCATGGTGGTGAAGCCATCGCCGTGGCGAACGGAGACGCAAGGGCGGGAGCTTTTGGGGTCGACGGCGACAGGCATTAAATGCCCTTGTCCCCCACTGTCAAAGTAGGTGGCGACCACTGTTCGCGCACTGTAGCTCCACTATTCCCGCACTGTTACAACTACCACCTCTTTTACGTTTTTACCCCTTTCTCCTACGTTGACACCTGTCGGTGACCCCTTGCACTATAAAGAAGGCCCATGCACAACGTGGAGGGGGTTCGGAACCTAGATCACTCATACGCTCGGTGTAGCTGGTTCTTCAAGCTCCCGAGCTCTCCAACTCAATATACAACCAAGCAGGAGTAGGGTTTTACGCGACCATCGCGGCCCGAACCTGGGTAAAACTGCCCGCGTGCTCGCTGCGATCTGCTCTTCGTGCTCCCTCCGCCCTCGTACCGCACAGACAAGGGGCTCCGGTCCCATAGGTGTTCGTGGCGGACAGTTTCCCCCGACAATATTGCTGTTTTAACACTTAGTGAAATTTCACTAAGTCTGGATTCTGTAATATCCGGATGCTATGTTTGCTTGTTGTTCTAGGCAAATCCATGTTAGTTTTGGGGTGACTATTGATGATTCCTTGTTGTATATGTTGTTGGCTATCCATTCATGCTCTCACATGCTCATTTGGGTGGCTGTAGCATATTTAATTCTTGCTCCCAAGTTGCTATAAAATACTGCTGTCAGGTTTTTGTTGTCATGTTCAAAATGTTGTAGCTTGTTGCTATTGATCCATGCCTCCTATGGAGATGCTCAAATGGAATTGTTTGCTGTAGGATATGTCTACTTCATGTCCATGCTTCTTGTCTTGATGTTTGAGTGCTGTAGAATATATATTTCTTGCTCTGAAGTTGCTTGTGGCTGTTAGTTTCAGCTTTGCATTGTTTAGTGTTTCGGGTGTATCTTTTAGCCCGTTGCTCCGTTTTGAGCAAGTCCTATATGAAACTTGTGTGGTTTTGCATGTAGATTAATAATATCATCATGTTAACATGTTTTGAAGTATCTTGCTTGATGCATATTGTCATGTTCCTTGTGCTGTATCTCTGTGTTTCCTATGTTGTCTTGCTGTGCATCCTAAGTGTATCTGCAGTGCTTCCTTATTGCATCAGCCATGCATCCTGTGGTTTGCGCATTGCATCTTGGTTGATTTCGTGCCTCGTGTGTTTTGTGTTGAGTAGAGCCGGAAGCCGAGACTGAGTACGAGAATGAGGTTACTACCGAGGTTGAGAACGAGGAGCCCTCTTACGATCCCATCGACGACTCGACAGGCAAGATGACCTGACCTAGATATCATTACTATCTTTGCCTATTGCTAGAAGTCTCGCTCTTTAGCTTATTGCCTCGATGCCCATGTTTTGTTTGTCAGCCTCCTATTGTAACCATGAATATGTTTAACCACCCAACCTATGCAAACCTTTGAATGGCTAAGTAAGCTTCGCTCAGCCCCTCTTATAGCATCGCTAGTTGCAGGAGAAGATTTGAAGATTCTTGCTTCATGTTGAAGCTTGTTGGGATATCACACTATATTAAATCTTAATGAAATCATCTATATATTGGTAATGGGTGGAAGGCCGAGCCTCTTGCTTGGTGTTTTGTTCCACTCATGCCGCCTAGGAACCGTATAAACCGGTGTTATGTTCCTTGATTATGCATTCCTCACACGGTTGGGGTTATGGGACCCCCTCGATAAACCGCTTAGCGCTAAGGCTTTTCCAGCAAGTCCCAACATTGGTACTCCATTTGCCTAATAACTAAAACTTGCATAGGGCTGATACGTCCAAAACGTATCTATAATTTCTGCTTGCTCCATACCTCTTTTGGGTGATATTGCTATGATATTTATACACTTCCATACACTTTTGATCATATTTGGACTAACCTATTAACTCAGTGCACCCCAGTGCCAGTTCCTGTTTTCTGCTGTTTTTGTATTTCAGGTTTTCCCATTACGAGAACTGCCAGAAAAATCCCAGAAAAATTATATAAAAAATCAGCGTTCCGGAAGCTTCCGGGTAGCCAAAGTAC
>LR738711.1:842220965-842234393 GCA_902687465.1 Secale cereale
TCGTCTGATGCCCCCCTTTGGCATATATTTATATCGTGTCCCAAAACCCTCGTGACGGGAACTCTTTTTCGCGATCTCATCTCTGTTCCGCCGCCGCCGCTTCCAAGATCGGGAGCACCAGGACAACTCTTCCCGGCACCCTGCCGGAGGGGAGGATCACCACCGGGAGCCTCTCCACCACCATGGACGCCTCCCGGATGAGTTGTGAGTAGTCTCCCTTGGACCATGGGTCCATGACCAGTAGCTATGTGATGTTCTCCTCCTGTTCTTGTGCTTCACTAATTAGTCCTCGTGAGCTGCCCTACATGATCGAGGCACATTTGTAATCCTTATGCTGTTGCTATGATGAGTTTGCTGGGATCCGATGGATTGTGAGATTATGTTCAGATTGAGTTTGAGTAATATATTTGATCTACCTCTTTTATATTTATGTTCGTAAGTAATTCTTTCATGTTCTCCGTTGTTATTTATTGCTTTGGCCAAGTAGTAGGTAGTGACTCCAAGAGGGAACATTATGCTTGATTGTGGGTTCATGCCCCTCGATGACTAGCTTGAGTGACAGAAACATGAGTCTAGGGGATGTGCTGTTGCCACAAGGGGGAAAACAATGGTGCTTGTGCCTGCGGGTGCAAGGATTGTTTACTTTACGCAAAGTTCTTTTAATGCAGTTGTCTGTTGCTTTGAGTTTACACTATGGGTGGGACTCGCAACTTAATACCAACGAGATGTTCTGGATAGATATCTCAAGGTGGATGATTAGTAGTAGATGCAGATGGATTTCGGTCTACTTGCCTTGGCGTACCGCCCATGCTTTGAATCTCTACCTTTCTTGTAACATAGTTAGCATTGGTTTGCGCACATAATTCTATCAATTGCCCAGCTGTAATTCGTTTACCTCACATAGCTGTTTTTTCATCATTTGGGAGAGAGACATCACTAGTGAACATCATGAGACTCCGGTCCATATTACCATCATTGATCACATCCGCTATTTACTTTCCGCTTTTACTTACTATTGCAGCAATATCTATCACTATTATCACTTGCGTTTGATCCTTTGTAAACGACAAGGCCGGAGGGATTGACAACCTCTCTGTACTCGTTGGGACCAATGTTATTTGTATCTGTGTGCAGGTCCACATTGATTGCTAATATCTGGCGCCGTTAGTAGTTGACACCTTCTTGTTGAAACTAGGAGTCTCAGGGAAATTGATCCTTGGTATCTTTGCCAAGGGAAAACTTCCGCTACACTGCATCTCAAACCTTCCACTTGGGGTAACCAACGAGGGGCGAGAAGCCATCAAGCAAAGTTTTCTGGCGCCGTTGCCGGGGACTCCACTCTTCAGGATAGGGGAGTTGCACGCTATCTTTTACCTTTGCTTTTAGTCTTGTTAGTTTACCTTTCAGTTTTTGCTTTAGTATCTTTTATCGAAAATCACAAAAATAGTTATCTTGCTTGCTTGCTGCTATGGGTTCCACCGAGAACACCAAGTTGTGTGACTTCACTAGTCACAACAACGATGACTTTATCTGCACACCTATCACTACACCTGCCACTTCAGCACCTTCGTATGAAATTAAACCTGCTTTACTGAATCTAGTTATGAAAGATCAATTCTCCGGTGCTGGAGATGATGCTGCTTTACACTTAAACAACTTTGTTGAACTTTGTGATATGCAAAAGTACACTGAAATAGACGGTGATATTGTTAATCTTAAGCTTTTTCCTTTCTCCTTGAGAGGAGGAGCTAAAATTTGGTTTCAGTCTTTGCTTAGAAATAGCATAGATTCATGGGACAAGTGCAAAGATGCTTTTATTGGAAAGTACTATCCACCTGCTAAAATTATCCAACTAAGAAGCAACATAATGAATTTTAAACAATTGGATAATGAACACGTTGCCCAAGCTTGGGAATGTATGAAATCTCTTATCAAGAACTGCCCTACTCATGGTTTGACTACTTGGATGGTTATCCAAACTTTTTATGCAGGCTTGAACTTTACCTCGCGGAACTTGTTAGATTCGGCCGCGGGAGGAACCTTTATGTCAACTACACTTGGTGCTGCCACAAAGCTTCTCGATGAGATGATGACCAATTATTCCCAATGGCACACCGAACGCGCTCCAACAGGTAGGAAGGTAAACTCTGTCGAGGAGATTTACTCCCTAAATGAAAAAAGTTGACTTGATCATGTCTCTACTTTCGAAGCAATCTTCTGTTGATCCTCGTGATGTTCCTTTAAATTCTTTGATTGCTCAAGAACAAGTAGATGTAAACTTTATCTCTAGAAACAATTTTAATAACAATGCTTATAGGAGTAACTTTGGTAGCAATCCTAGACCGTTCCCCTCTAATTCTTATGGGAACAACAATGCTTATCCTATCACCAAGAACTCCACTACTGAACTAGAGATTATGCTTAAAGATTTCATCACTACCCAAAAACCTTTTAATAAGAGTGTAGGAGAAAAACTAAACAAACTAGATGATCTCTCTTCGAAGGTAGACAATTTAGCCAATGAGGTAGAATTGCTTAAAATTAAAACTTCTCCTCTTGAGGAGAGGAAGGTCACTCCTATAAATGCTATTCAAGTGCAAATTAATGAAAACATTAGGATGATGGCTAAACTTAAAGAGAGATGGGCTAGAGAAAGGGAGGAAGAAGATAGAATTAAGAGCCTTCCTACCCACCACACTATTGCTACTATCCAAGTTGTTGAGGATATCCAAACTCTTAGCACCCAATGCACTCCTGGTCCCATTGGACCTATTAATGGTGATGCTATGACTATAGAAACTACCAAACAAGTGAACCTAAAGGACACCACTACCACCTTACTTGATAGTAGTGACCTTGATTTTGATAATTGCACTCTTACCGAAGTTATTGATTTCCTTCACAAGATGTCTAGAGATCCCCGCACTAGCACGATTAACCTTGCCTTCACAGAGCATATCACTAATGCTCTCATCAAAGCTAGGGAGGAGAAACTTAGAGTAGAAGCCTCCATACCTAGAAAGCTAGAAGATGGTTGGGATCCTATGATAAAAATTAAGTTGAATAACTTCTCTTGCTATGCTTTATGTGATGTTGGTGCTAGTACCTCTGTTATGCCCAAAAGAATATATGATATGCTTAAATTGAAACCTTTTGATTCTTGTTCTTTTGGTGTTCGTCTCGTTGATTCTTCCATAAAGAAACCTTTGGGGAGGATCGACGATGTTCTTATCATTGTCAATGACAATTATGTTCCCGTTGATTTTACTATTATGGATATTGAATGTGAACCTTCTTGTCCAATTATTTTGGGACGCCCGTTTCTACGCACCGTTGGTGCTATCATTGACATGAAAGAGGGGAATATAAAATTTCAGTTTCCTCTCAAGAAAGGGATGGAACACTTCCCTCGAAAGAAGATTAATTTACCTTTTGAGTCCGTTGTACGGGCTAGCTATTCTTTTACTTTTGATAAAACTTGATCTCTTTGCATTATGCCTAACTTAAAGGCATAAAAGAAAGCGCTTTTGGGAGGCAGCCCACATGAATAAACTTTTATTTTGCTTTTGTTGTGTCTTGATGTTGTTAACTACAGTAGCATCATCATTGTATCTTTGATTTTCAATTTTGTGCCAAGTGTAGCCTCTGATTGCAAGAAAGTTCAAAAGTTGTGACGTGCTGTCCAGGAAACAGATTCTGTCCTTGGATAGAAAAATTCGTATAAAATCACCAGATCATCTTTTTGGTCTGATTTTTTTCTACAGCGTGCTCTATATAATTGTCTTTCATGCGCCTGTTTTGAGTTTTTTGATTAGAGTTGCAGAAGTGCCCCGAAAAAATAGTTTACTACCTGCTGTTCTGTTTTTCAAAGATTCTGTCCTGTTTTGCCTTTCCTTCATTTTGCAAACCTAGAGCTTGCTTTTTCTTTGCAAAAACCTTTTGGCAATCTTGAGAAACAGTAGACCTTCAAAAATATCCTTATTTCCAGCAAGGAACAATTATTTTATTATGGGTACTAACCTCGCTAATCAGATTATGATGAGTTATGTATGAAGGGAGTTTTCAAGTGTGCGAGGGAAGATGATAAAAAGATTCAGGAGTGTCAAACGCTCAAGCTTGGGGATTCCCCCATGCACCCCCAAGAAATATTCAAGGAGACTCAAGCGTCTAAGCTTGGGGATGCCCCCGTGCATCCCCTTCTCCATCAACATTACCAGTTCGTCTTTCGTTCCACTATATTTTTATCACTTCATGTGTTATGTGCTATGCTTGGAGCGTCTTGCTTTTAGTTTCCTTTTTAGTTTTCTTTAGCTTTTCACAACGAGTCGGAACTCAGCTTCTTCATGTGGGAGAGAAACACGCTCCACTTCTACCTAGAACATAACATAGAATTTTCATGTCTATCTTTGCTGTGTGTGTTCTTTGTCTTTTAATAGCTACTATCATGCTTAGCTCTTAGTTTTCATGCTTATCTTTTTAAAGAGCTTTTGTTTAGTTGGTTGCTTGAACTCTCTTTAGTTATCATGCTTATCTTATCAAGAGAGTTTGCTTCTGTTGCATTGGTTGATATGTCTATGATAAAGATGCTACGTGCATAATGGTGCTTAGTAGTTCATGTTTTCTTATGGTTAGTCTCAAATAGCTGGGGGTTTCCAATGTGTTATTGGAGTACCAACATGATTTGTTTGCCTATGATGTGGTATGGTTTAGTAATATCTCCCTTCGAGAATTTATTTTGATTGACTTGGCGTATTCTCATGCATATTTAAGACTGTAAAGAAAGTCTATCAAGCCTTGATGATCTTTTGTTTCTGAGTAGCGATATAACTTCCATGCCTGATTCAATGTTGCTTTGTCGCTCTGCATGATTATGACCGTCATTGCTCTCTTAGTTGGTCGCTCCCAGTCTTTTGCTAACCTCCACCTGTACTAAGCGGACTGACTGCTTGTGCATCCAAATTCCTTTAAACCAGTTATGCCATATGAGTCCACCATACCTTCCTACATGGTATTTACCTGCCATTCCTAACGGAGACTTGCATGTACCACCTCGAAATTATTCAAAGAAAAAATGCATTCCTATTTTGTGCCTCTGTTTTAAGTCCATGAGGAAGTAGTAGTAAATTCATGATCTTTTTAAGTTGGACAAGCTTCACCCCGGGATTGCATGTATAATGTGCAAACCAATAATACGAGAAGGAACTGGCATTGAGTGCGCCCGGCTCAAAAATTAATATAACAAACAAACCCTCCTTCACGCTTTGTTCATGAGAAAACAGAAAACTTTGGCAGTGATAAACAAAGGAGATTAAGAGGATGTGATCGTCCTCATTCGGGAGCCGTTCCTCGAAACTTGTCCATCTCAAGAAGTGATTGAGTTGTCTGCTAGCATTCGTTGACGAAACATGCATGATCAAAAAATAATAATTATTACCTCTGTTTTTAAAACCAAGAGCTCTGGTACATGTTTTGTCTTTGTTTCCGACTACGGGTTTTCAACCTTGCCAACAAAAGCCATGGTTTGAGAGTCTCCACCTTATTTTAAAGCACCAACTACTGAGAGCATGATTGTCATTCTGAGTGTAATGTGCATTGTCCCAAAGTAGCATTGTCTTTTGCATGATTGTGATATCATTTATTTTGAAATCATTGTATCTAGTCATCACTTAAACCTTGGAGGTGCCCCTGCATTTATGTTTTGCTTCACTAAAGGGGGCAAGCGAGATATCACTTTATCATATTTGCACACTGATACGTCCAAAACGTATCTATAATTTCTGCTTGCTCCATGCCACTTTTGGGTGATATTGCTATGATATTCATACACTTCCATACACTTTTGATCATATTTGGACTAACTTACTAATCCAGTGCACCCCAGTGCCAGTTTCTGTTTTTGGCTGTTTTTGTATTTCAGGTTTTCACGTTTCGAGAACTGCCCAGAAAAATCCAGAAAAATTATATAAAAAGTCAGCGTTCCGGAAACAACACTGTGTCCGATGGGCAGCCTGGGGGGGGGGGGCACAGGGGCTCCAGGCGCCCTGTGGGCGCGCCCCCCCTGGGCCGCGTCGGGGGGGCGCCTGGGCCCCCCGAGGCTCCCCCGGTGCCCTACTTTGGCATATATTTAAAGGGTCCTCCGTAACCCTCAGAACAGGACTTCTTTTCGCGATCCCATCTCTGTTCCGCCGCCGCCGCCGCTTCCAAGATCGGGAGCACCAGGAGAACTCTTCCCGGCACCCTGCCGGAGGGGAGGATCACCACCGGGAGCTTGTCCACCACCATGGACGCCTCCCGGATGACTCGTGAGTAGTCTCCCTTGGACCATGAGTCCATGACCAGTAGCTATGTGATGTTCTCCTCCCGTTCTTGTGCTTCACTAATTAGTCCTCGTGAGCTGCCCTACATGATCGAGGCACCTATGTAATCCTTATGCTGTTGCTATGTTGAGTTTGCTGGGATCCGATGGATTATGAGATTATGTGCAGATTGATCTTGAGTAATATATTTGATTCACCTCTTTTATATTTTAGTTCATAAGTAATTCTTGCATGTTCTCCGTTGTTACTTATTGCTTTGGCCGAGTAGTAGGTAGTGACTCCAAGAGGGAACGTTATGCTCGATTGTGGGTTCATGCCCCTCGATGACTAGCTTGATTGACAGAAACATGAGTCTAGGGGATGTGCTGTTGCCACAAGGGGGAAAACAACGGTGCTTATGCACGCGGGTGCAAGGATTGTTTACTTTACGCAAAGTTCTTTTAATGCAGTTGTCTGTTGCATTGAGTTTACACTATGGGTGGGACTCGCAACTTAATACCAGTGAGATGTTCTGGATAAATATCTCAAGGTGGATGATTAGTTGTAGATATTGATGGATTTCGGTCTACTTACTTTGGCGTACCGCCCATGCTTTGAACCTGAACCTTTCTTGCAATGTAGTCAGCATTGGTTTGCGTTCGTGGTCCTGTCAATTGCCCAGCTGTAATTTGTTTACCTCACATAGCTGTTTTATCGTCTTTTGGGAGAGAGACATCACCATTGAACATCATGAGACTCCGGTCCATATTACCATCATTGATCACATCCACTATTTACTTTTCGCTATTTACTTACTATTGCAAAACACTATCTATCACTACTATCATATTGCTTTTAACCCTTTGTGAACTACAAGGCCGGAGAGATTGACAACCTCTCTGTACTCGTTGGGAGCAAAGTTATTTGTATCTGTGTGCAGGTCCACGTTGATTGCTAATTGCGCCATTAGCAATTGACACCTACTTGTTGAACCTAGGAGTCTCTGGGGATTTGATCTTTGGCATCTTTGCTAGGGGAAAACACTTCTACTTACTGCATCTTACACCTTCCACTTGGGGTAACCAACAAGGGGTTCGAGGCCCATCGAGGAGTATTTTATGGCGCCGTTGCCGGGGACTCCACTCTTCAGGATAGGGGAGTTGCATGCTATCTTTTACCTTTGCTTTTTAGTCTTGTTAGTTTACCCTTCATTTTTGCTTTAGTTCCTTTTTATCAAAAATCACAAAAAAATTATTTGCCTTTTTATTAGTAGTCCTTTCTGTTTAGCCAAACATGTTAGGCTTTGGTGCTTTGAGGGAATCAGAAGTTTTAGATTTCCATCAAAGAGATGGAGAAAATATGAAGAAGGCATGGGACAGAATTTCTGATGCACATAGAAGAATTATGCCTTGGATACCTATAAAAATTGTGCTTAGGAATTTTTACCAGGGTCTTTTTAAATGGTGTAAACACTCTCTTGACATTATAGCCGAGGGAGATTTCCTAGAGTGTGATGAAGCTAGAGCTCTTGAAATTATACATGGTCTATCTAGTTACTTTGTTTATGATCATAATTTTGATACTATCATAGATAGGCTTGCTACTATTGAAAAGAGAATGGATGCTCTAGACTTAATAAAGGTAGATAAACCCAAACCCAATAAGAGAGATATTTTGGAAATAGATAATGACTGGGAGCCTCTTGTTAGGATTGGCATCTCTAATCAAGACTTCCTTGCTTATTGTGATATTGGATCTATGGTTTCTACTATGCCAAAAACTGTTCATGATTCTTTAAAATTTAATATGGATATACTACCATCTTATCATGAACATACTAATGGAGATATTTCTGAAATCCAGGGAAAAATAAAAGACAAGCCAGTTAAATTCCTTAAAGGGATTGCAATGATTGATTTCTTCATCGTGGAGCCAAACCAAGAAAATATAGTGCTTGGAAGGGACTTCCTCCGAGCAGTTAAAGGCTTCATTGATATAGGTAAGGGACAAATCCGCTTACGCGGGAAGGCAAAAGGTGTGTACCCCTTTCCTAGAAGGAACAAGAATGAACTTGTTGAGGAATCATTTGAACCCATTTATAACTCCGATTATTATGATGATTATTGATTCCTCTATGCATTATGCCTAGCTTAAAGGCATAAAAGAAAGCGCTTTTGGGAGGCAGCCCACATGAATAATTTGTTTGCTTTTGTTGAGTCTTGATGTTGCTTACTGCTGTAGCATCATCATTGTATCTTTGCTTTTCATATTTGTGCCAAGTATAGCCTCTGATTGCTAGAAAGTTCAAAAGTTGTGAGGTGCTGTCCAGGAAACAGATTCTGTCCTTGGATAGAAAAATTCGTATAAAATCACCAGATCATCTTTTTGGTCTGAATTTTTTCCAAAGCGTTCTCTATATAATTGTATTTCGTGCGTCAGTTCTGAGTTTTTTGATTTGAGTTGCAGAAGTATCCCGAACAGGTCAATTACTGCCTGCTGTTCTGTTTTTCACAGATTCTGTCCTGTTTTGCCTTACCTTCACTTTGCAAATTAAGAACTTGCTTTTTCTTTGCAAAAACCTTTTAACAATCTTGAGAAACAGTAGAAATTCAAGAATATCCTTATTTCTAGCAAGGTATAATTATTTTATTAAGGGTACTAACCTCGCTAATCAGATTATGATGAGTTGTGTATGAAGGGAGTTTTCAAGTGTGCGAGGGAAAATGATAAAAAGATTCAGGAGTGTCAAGCGCTCAAGCTTGGGGATGCCCCCGTGCACCCCCAAGAAATATTCAAGGAGACTCAAGCGTCTAAGCTTGGGGATGCCCCCGTGCATCCCCTTCTCCATCAACATTATCAGTTCGTCTTTCGTTTCGCTATATTTTTATCACTTCATGTGTTATGTGCTATGCTTGGAGCGTCTTGCTTTTAGTTTTCTTTTTAGTTTTACATAACGAGTCAGAACCCAGCATTCCTTTATGTGGGAGAGAAACACTCTCTACCTCTACCTAGAACATTACATAGAATTTTCATGTCTATCTATGCTGTGTGTGTTCTTTGTCTTTTCATAGCTACTATCATGCTCTGCTCTTAGTATTCATGCTTATCTTTTCAAGAGCTTTTATTTAGTTGGTTGCTTGAACTCTCTTTAATTACCATGCTCACCTTATTAAGAGAGTTTTCTTCCGTTGCATTGGTTAATGTGTCTATGATAAAGATGCTACTTTCATGATGGTGCTTAGTAGTTCAGGTTTTCTTTTGGTTAATCTCAAATAGCTGGGAGGTTCCCAATGTGTTATTGGAGTACCAACTTGGTTTGTTTGCCTATGATGTGGTATGGTTTAGTAATATCTTCCTTCGAGAATTTATTTTGATTGACTTGGCGTATGCTCACACATATTTAAGACTGTAAAGAAAGTCTGTCAAGCCTTGATGATCTTTTGTTTCTAAGTAGCGATATAACTACCATGCCTGATTCAATATTGCTTTGTCGCTCTGCATGATTATGACCGTCATTGCTCTCTTAGTTGGTCGCTCCCAGTCTTTTGCTAACCTCCACCTGTACTAAGCAAACTAACCATGCAATACATAGCTCATGGGAAAGTAGCCTAAAAACTATTGTGGTAAAGAATATGTTGCTTATGTATCTTATTTCTTATAAGTTGCTTGCTGAGCGGTAACCATGTTTCTGGCGACGCCATCAACTGTCACACTTTTGTTGAATATCATGTGAGTTGCTATGCATGTTCGTCTTGTCTGAAGTAAGGGTGATTTACCGTGGGTTGAATCACTGTTCAAGATATCTTCCGATATGCCGATAAATCAGCCGATTTATCGCTTACCGTTGTCTGACCGATAAGTTAAATCGGCCGATAAATCAGCCGATATGACGCTAAATCGGCCGATATGCCGATAAACTGGCCGATTTACCCCTTATCATGGGTCGACCGATAAGTTCCCGATAAGCGATATCCCCAACATTGGGTTGAATAACTATGCACATTGTTAGAGAAGAACATTGGGCCGCCAACCAAAGCCATGCATCATGGTGGAAGTTTTAGCTTGGACCTTAATCCTCAATCACTCATGAGAATATGCTTATGCATTAAAGAGGAGTCCATCATCTATTTTCTATGTTGTCCCGGTATGGATGTCCTCAAGTTGAGATCTATCAAAAAAGAGAAATCAAATGCGATCTATCTCCTTGGACCTTTGTACAGGTGGCATAGAGGTACCCCTTTGTGACACTTGGTTAAAACATATGCAATGCAATGATAACCCATGGGAATCCGAGCTAATTAGGACAAGGAGCGAGCACTATTAGTATTCGATGCATGAGGCTTGCAACTTATAGGATGTTTTATGCATGACACATATGAAGTACTACTACCGTTGACACAATTGCTTCCATGTTTCAAAATAAAAAGCTTTAGCACTTAACCTTTCTTTTACCTTTATGTTGAAGCACCAACTACTGAGAGCATGATTGTCATTCTGAGTGTAATGTGCATTGTCCCAAAGTAGCATTGTCTTTTGCATGATTGTGATATCGTTTATTCTGAAATGATTGTATCTAGTCATCACTTAAACCTTGAAGGTGCCCTTGCATTTATGTTTTGCATCACTAAAGGGGGCAAGCTAGATATCACTTCATCATATTTGCACATCATGTTCATTGCAAATCTTTTTGATGTTTCAGTTTCATATTGTAAAACTTTCAGTCATTTGTGATTTTCTCTTGAGACAACTTAATTACTATAGAATCATTGTCTCAGTAAGCTTTTGTCATATGACTATGAGAAAGTCCTATATGGTTAATAGCATGTCACCACAGAAATTATTCTTGTTATCATTTACCTACTCGAGGACGAGCAGGAATTAAGCTTGGGGATGTTGATACGTCCAAAACGTATCTATAATTTCTGCTTGCTCCATGCCACTTTTGGGTGATATTGCTATGATATTCATACACTTCCATACACTTTTGATCATATTTGGACTAACTTACTAATCCAGTGCACCCCAGTGCCAGTTTCTGTTTTCGGCTGTTTTTGTATTTCAGGTTTTCACGTTTCGAGAACTGCCCAGAAAAATCCAGAAAAATTATATAAAAAATCAGCGTTCCGGAAACAACACTGCGTCCGAAGGGCAGCTTGGGGGGGGGGGGCACAGGGGCTCCAGGCGCCCTATGGGCGCGCCCCCCCTGGGCCGCGCCGAGGGGGGGGGGCGCTTGGGCCCCCCGAGGCTCCCCCGGTGCCCTACTTTGGCATATATTTAAAGGGTCCTCCGTAACCCTCAGAACATGACTTCTTTTCGCGATCCCATCTCTGTTCCGCCGCCGCCGCCGCTTCCAAGATCGGGAGCACCAGGAGAACTCTTCTCGGCACCTTGCCGGAGGGGAGGATCACCACCGGGAGCTTCTCCACCACCATGGACGCCTCTCGGATGACTCGTGAGTAGTCTCCCTTGGACCATGAGTCCATGACCAGTAGATATGTGATGTTCTCCTCCCGTTCTTGTGCTTCACTAATTAGTCCTCGTGAGCTGCCCTACATGATCGAGGCACCTATGTAATCCTTATGCTGTTGCTATGTTGAGTTTGCTGGGATCCGATGGATTATGAGATTATGTTCAGATTGATCTTGAGTAATATATTTGATTCACCTCTTTTATATTTTAGTTCATAAGTAATTCTTGCATGTTCTCCGTTGTTACTTATTGCTTTGGCCGAGTAGTAGGTAGTGACTCCAAGAGGGAACGTTATGCTCGATTGTGGGTTCATGCCCCTCGATGACTAGCTTGAGTGACAGAAACATGAGTCTAGGGGATGTGCTGTTGCCACAAGGGGGAAAACAACGGTGCTTCTGCCCGCGGGTGCAAGGATTGTTTACTTTACGCAAAGTTCTTTTAATGCAGTTGTCTGTTGCATTGAGTTTACACTATGGGTGGGACTCGCAACTTAATACCAGCGAGATGTTCTGGATAGATATCTCAAGGTGGATGATTAGTAGTAGATATTGATGGATTTCGGTCTACTTACTTTGGCGTACCGCCCATGCTTTGAACCTCAACCTTTCTTGCAATGTAGTCAGCATTGGTTTCCGTTCGTGGTCCTGTCAATTGCCCAGCTGTAATTTGTTTACCTCACATAGCTGTTTTATCATCTTTTGGGAGAGAGACATCACTAGTGAACATCATGAGACTCCGGTCCATATTACCATCATTGATCACATCCACTATTTACTTTTCGCTATTTACTTACTTTTGCAAAACACTGTCTATCACTACTATCATATTGCTTTTAACCCTTTGTGAACTACAAGGCCGGAGAGATTGACAACCTCTCTGTACTCGTTGGGAGCAAAGTTATTTGTATCTGTGTGCAGGTCCACGTTGATTGCTAATATCTGGCGCCGTTAGCAGTTGACACCTTCTTGTTGAAACTGGGAGTCTCAGGGAAATCGATCCTTGGTATCTTTGCCAAGGGAAAACTTCCGCTACACTGCATCTCAAACCATTGTTGAACCTAGGAGTCTCTGGGGATTCGATCCTTGGCATCTTTGCTAGGGAAAAACACTTCTACTTACTGCATCTTACACCTTCAACTTGGCGTAACCAACGAGGGGTTCGAGGCCCATCACACACCATGTTCATTGCAAATCTATTTGATGTTTCAGTATCATATTGTAAAACTTTCAGTTCTTTGTGATTTTGTCATGAGGCAACTTAATTACTATAGATTCATTGTCTCAGTAAGCTTTTGTCATATTACTATGAAAAAGTCCTATATGGTTAATAGCATGTCACCACAGAAATTATTCTTGTTATCATTTACCTACTCGAGGACGAGCAGGAATTAAGCTTGGGGATGTTGATACGTCCAAAACGTATCTATAATTTCTGCTTGCTCCATGCCTCTTTTGGGTGATATTGCTATGATATTTATACACTTCCATACACTTTTGATCATATTTGGACTAACCTATTAACTCAGTGCACCCCAGTGCCAGTTTCTGTATTCTGTTGTTTTTGTATTTCAGGTTTTCCCATTACGAGAACTGCCAGAAAAATCCCGGAAAAATTATATAAAAAATCAGCGTTCCGGAAGCTTCCGGGTAGCCAAAGTACAGCC
>LR738711.1:842234479-842303402 GCA_902687465.1 Secale cereale
GGGCCCCCCGAGCCTCGTCTGATGCCCCCTTTGGCATATATTTATATCATGTCCCGAAACCCTCGAGACGGGAACTCTTTTTCGCGATCTCATCTCTGTTCCGCCACCGCCGCCGCTTCCAAGATCGGGAGCACCAGGAGAACTCTTCCCGACACCCTGCCGGAGGGGAGGATCACCACCAGGAGCCTCTCCACCACCATGGACGCCTCCCGGATGAGTTGTGAGTAGTCTCCCTTGGACCATGGGTCCATGACCAGTAGCTATGTGATGTTCTCCTCCCGTTCTTGTGCTTCACTAATTAGTCCTCGTTAGCTGCCCTGCATGATCGAGGCACATATGTAATCCTTATGCTGTTGCTATGATGAGTTTGCTGGGATCCGATGGATTGTGAGATTATGTTCAGATTGTGTTTGAGTAATATATTTGATCTACCTCTTTTATATTTATGTTCGTAAGTAATTCTTGCATGTTCTTCGTTGTTATTTATTGCTTTGGCCAAGTAGTTGGTAGTGACTCCAAGAGGGAACGTTATGCTTGATTGTGGGTTCATGCCCCTCGATGACTAGCTTGAGTGACAGAAACATGAGTCTAGGGGATGTGCTGTTGCCACAAGGGGGAAAACAACGGTGCTTGTGCCCGCGGGTGCAAGGATTGTTTACTTTACGCAAAGTTCTTTTAATGCAGTTGTCTGTTGCTTTGAGTTTACACTATGGGTGGGACTCGCAACTTAATACCAGCGAGATGTTCTGGATAGATATCTCAAGGTGGATGATTAGTAGTAGATGCAGATGGATTTCGGTCTACTTGCCTTGGCGTACCGCCCATGCTTTGAACCTCTACCTTTCTTGTAACATAGTTAGCATTGGTTTGCGCACATAATTCTATCAATTGCCGAGCTGTAATTCGTTTACCTCACATAGCTGTTTTATCGTCTTTTGGGAGAGAGACATCACTAGTGAACATCATGAGACTCCGGTCCATATTACCATCATTGATCACATCCGCTATTTACTTTGTGCTTTTACTTACTATTGCAGCAATATCTATCACTATTATCACTTGCGTTTGATCCTTTGTAAACGACAAGGCCGGAGGGATTGACAACCTCTCTGTACTCGTTGGGAGCAAAGTTTTTTGTATCTGTGTGCAGGTCCACGTTGATTGCTAATATCTGGCGCCGTTAGCAGTTGACACCTTCTTGTTGAAACTGGGAGTCTCAGGGAAATCGATCCTTGGTATCTTTGCCAAGGGAAAACTTCCGCTACACTGCATCTCAAACCTTCCACTTGGGGTAACCAACGAGGGGCGAGAAGCCATCAAGGGCTTTGCAAACCCGAGTTCTTAATTAACAACCCCGGGCCAGTGCTCCACATGAGTGTTGGTCCAAACTGGGCAGACTGCGGGGCCACCACGAGGAAACTCGAGGATTGGTATATACATGTAGGCTGACCTATCCGGTCGTGGCCTGAGACTAGATACGCGCGGCTACTGTCAGGGTGTCGGCACGCCGGGAGGATTTGCTGGATTAGTCTTACCTTAGTCGGAGTATCTTGAGCACGGGATTCCGAGAATACTCGGGCCTTCCCACCTTGGAGTTGCGACTCTGCGGATCGTGGGCTTGTCATGGGCCAAGTTGGAACACCCCTGCAGGGTTTTGAACTTTCGAAAGCCGTGCCCGCGGTTATGTGGCAGATGGGAATTTGTTAATATCCGGTTGTAGAAAACTTGACACCATGTTCAGAACACACTACCAGCGTGAGTACCGTGACGGTCATTTTCCGAAAGGGGTTCGGGAAGTGAACACGGTGGGGTTATGTTTGACGTGTTTTAGATAGGATCACTTCGTGATCACTTTATCGTCCGAGGCACTTCTCTTCTCGCTCTTATTTACGTAAGCTAGTGCTAGTGCTGCTGCAGCCTTTTATTCTTACTTCAGCCTTGTTCCACACCCAAGGCTTAGATAGTCGTGTTACCCGGGAACAGGATTGCTGAGTCCTCTGTGGCTCACAGATTCTACACCACACCAGATGCAGGTACCATGGTGAGCTATTCAGGTGACGACACAGAGCTATACTGGGAGTACGACGAGGAACGTAGCCGTTACTATGTGCACTATCCCGATGATCAGTAGAGGTTTCTACTAGGGGCGATTCAGACCTGTGGCTTTATGTATGTTTGGTATCTTTCATTTGGATCTTCACCCGTAGACGGGTTGTGATGTTATTTGAATGATGTTTGGCTATGTAATGAATTGTGTGACGTGGCGAGTGTAAGCCAACTATCTCTTTTCCTTTCATCCCCATTTTTACATGAGATGTGCAAAGATACCGAACTTGCGATCATTCCAGAATGGGCTTATACCTTTAAGTCGTGCCTCGACACGTAGGAGGTATAGTCCCATCCTGGGCATTACACAAATATATAGGCATAGGGAGCTAGGAGACTCCAAATGAGGAGCGGTTTTCGGCCATGCGATCCTGATCCGACGACCGAGAGCATGGAGGGGGTTAGGATGGGCTTGTGGGCTGATGGAGTGGGGTGCTGGGCCAAAAGAGAAAGAGGCTTCCGGCGATTAACACTGTTAATCGTTGGGCTAACAAACGAACTCCGAACACGACGAAACTAGACAAGCGGTCTACCTATGCTATAATAAGACCACATGCCAAGTTTCAACCCATTCTGAGAACATTTTCTGGCCACTCATAAAAGAAGGATTCGGAGGTGCCGCAGGCACGTGCAAAGTGTGTCTGGGCTTGGAATGGACAACAGAGAGGACGGGCGGACTTGGACGAATGCAAGTTTTGAAAACATGAGGATGCAATGCACACGATGACATGGCAAGATGTAACACGCAAGCAGATGACATGGCAACAACGACGGATAACTGGCTGACACCTGGCGCACCCGTCTCGGGGTGTCACAGAAGACCCGAGTATTCTCAGAATCCCGTGCTCAAGATATTTCGACAACGGTAAAACTAATCCAGCAAGACCTCTGGGTGTGCCGACACCCTGATAGTAGTCGCGCGTATCTCGTCTCAGGCCACGACCGGATGGGCGATCCTACGGGTAAAACCAGCCCTCGGGTTTCCCCAAGGTGGCCCCGCATAACCCCCAATTTGGACCAACACTCATGAGGAGCACTGGCCCGGGTTGTTGATTAAGAACTCGGGTTTGCAACGCCCTATGCAAGTTTTAGTTGTTAGGCAAATGTAAAACCAAAGTTGGGCCTTGCTGGAAAAGCTTTAAGCAGTGCGAATTATTAAGGGGGGCCCATAAACCCCAACCGTGTTAGGAACACAAAAATCAAGGAACATAACACCGGTTTATCTGGTCCTAAGATGGCATGAGTGAAACAAAACACCAAGCAGAAGGCCGAGCCTTCCACCCATTGCCCATATATAGGTGCATTAAATTAAGATAAGATATATATTGTGTTAGCCCAAACAAACAAGTCCGAACATGGAGCAACCTTCAAACTTCACCTGCAACTAACAATGCTATAAGAGGGGCTGAGCAAAAGCGTACTTAGCCAATTAACGGTTTGCTAGGTAGGCGGTTAGAGTGTTTCATGGCAACAATAGGAGGCTGACAAACATGAATTGGCATCGAGGCATATCTAAAGAGCGAGACAACTAGCATAGGCAAAGATAGAGGTGATAACGGGGAATGGTCATCTTGCCTGTTAAGTCCACAGAGGGATCGTAACCTTGCTCCTCAAACTCAGTCTCGAAAGGAACCTCGAACTCCGAATCATCACCGGGCTCTAACCAACTCAACAATACAAACACCAGAACAACAATCAATCATCATGCCATGCTCAAACACATGATGCAAGATATGATGCAAATGAATATGGGAAGGATGTGATGCAACTCCTAGGGGCAAGATGAGTGCACATGTGGCATGGCAATAAACAAGATCACAACACATGTAGGCACACATGCAAAAGGAAAACAAGAACAAACATGGTCACAAGTGGTTATGTAGTTGAATTAAACAAGCGCCTAACAAGTTTTATAAGTTGCTTAACATGGCAAGGGATGCAACTAGGATCAACAACATCATGCTAGCATTTTAAATGGGCCGGAAAGAACAAACAACAATTTCCGGAAACTCCCATGTTCATAATAACACATATAGGACAGATCTGTAGCAACCAAGTTTTTGAGTTATTAAACTTGCAAAGTAACAACACCATCTTGATCTACACATTTTTCCACCCAAAATACATATAAAGTATGTCAAATTTTGAGCTATGGTTATTTAGTTATGAATTTAACAAGTTTGAGCATATTTTAAACACAAAATAATTCAACAGCAATTTAAATGTTTTTAACATGGCAACAAACTGCATATAATTATTCTACACTAAAAACTAGGTAGTTTTCATATATAAAGTATTTTGAACAGATGCACAAATCAAAAGATATGAATTATGCAAAGAAAATGCAAAAACTGAAATTAAAACAAAAACAAAAAAGAAAAGGGGCTACGCAGACCCAGCCTGGACTAGCCCTAGCCACTGACTAGTGGGTCCATGGGGGACTGATGTGGCAGAGTGGGTGCGGGAGTGGGTGTGAGCGAGCTAGGAGGCTGACAGTGGGGCCAGCTTGTTAGTGAAACAAAGAAAACAAAAAGGGGCCGAATACCACTGGTCGTGCGGGGACTCGAACCCAGGCTGATGGTCAACTGAACGAGAGACACACCACTGGGTTAGCTGCATGCATCTGACAGAGAAGAGGAACGCTACCACTTGACTAAACTGCAGATGCAGAACAGAGGGAGAAGCAGGGGCGGTCGGAGGAGCTCGTCAGAGCTGCTCCGGCGACCAACTGGAGCGACGGAGGTGTGCGATGTGTTCCTGGAGGAATACCGCAGCTCTGGGTGGCACTGGATGGGCCAAACGACAACGGAATCGACGCCGGCAAGCTGTGACAGAAGAAGCGCGGCGGAGATGAACGCGGCGAGGCCAGGGCTCTACTCGCAGCTATGCATGGGGAAAACGACTAAGCTGAGCACGGTGAAGCTAACTGGCATCTAAACGAGGCGAGAGGGGGTCGGAGCACTCGTCGGCGACGAGGTCCGACGGCGATGAGCTCGGGCGCTCGGCGAACTAGCCTCTAGACGGCGCAAAGGAAGGGGAAAAGGGCATGGGGAGATGCGGATGCTCACCACGAACATGGTGGTGTGTTCGGCTGGGCGGGAGGTGGTCGGAGTCGACGGCGACGACGATCGAGCACTTGCAGTGGCCGGATTCGACGTTGAGGAAGAAGAAGAAGAAGACGTGGCCTTCAGCTCCGTGTAGCAGGCGTAGGGGACGTAGTCGACGTCTGGGAGGAAGAAGGAGACGTTTGGCGAGGCAGCGGAGGATGAGGAGCTCGTCGGCGATGAGCCCGTGCGCTCAGATGCGCTCGAGACGACGATGGCGCGACAGATTTGGTGGCTCTCAGCTCACCTGGCGGCGGGAGGAGGAAGAGGTGAACCCTAGGGGTCTAAAGGGCAAGGCGAGAGGGTTTAAAAGAGGCCAGAACGACGACGGTGCACGACGGCGTGCTAGCTCGCGGTCCCCATGGCGCGACTGCGAGGAAGAAGAAAAGGTAGGTGCGGCGCTGTGTGTGGTCGCTGACATACGGGCCCGACTCATCCACGTGGAAACACAGCAGAGGGGGCGAGTGGGTGTGTGGGTGCAAACGGGCGTGAGGGACGCGCGGGCTGGCTGGCGCGGGCCGGCTCGCGCTGGTTAGCTGGGCCGAGGGGGAGGCCAAGGCCCAGGTAGCTGCTGTTGGCTGCTGGGCTGCGCTGCTGCTGCTGGTTACTTTTCTTTTTTCTATTTCATTCAGACAAACAAAAAGAAAATCCCAGGTCAAAAGAAAAGGAATTAGGAGGAAGATAAAATACTCCCTAGCTCCTGGAATTAAGCCCTATTTTATAAAAATGACTTGGACATTTTTAGAGGTAGAAAAATAAAACAAGTTTGAATATGGTTCAAACTTCTGTCATTTTTTAACCTGACCAAATCATTTCAAAATAAGGCAAGGTCTTGCAAGGTGACTTAGGTCAAGGTACCAAAGAAGTAGGGAGGAGATGAACATTTAAAAATAAGAGGTTAAGCCACTTGCAAAATTTAAAGAATGGAAAAGAAAGGAAGGGAAGTGGTGCTAGTTGAAAGGGGTTTAAGAATGGGCATGCTTGCCACCACCACCACAACAAGATCAAGACGAGCTCACTTAACATACTAGGAATGAGCCATGCACAAAGACAAATGAAATACCATGATGATCATGATGCAATGATGATGATGAAGTCATGCATGAATACATAAAGAAAAGAAATATTACAATGCAATGACAAAAGAGAAGACATAATTGAAAAATAACCCCCAAGGAAAGGACAAGGATCAAATGGTAAATGTTTATATTGCCACAAATGGAAGGTATACATATGGGGTGTTACAAACTCTCCTCCACTACAAAAAGATCTCGTCCCGAGTTCTAGGACTGAAAGAAGGCGGGATACTCGGAACAGAGATGATCTTCTTGTTCCCATGTAGCTTCTCGGTCGGTATGGTGTGACCACTTGAAAGTGCAACTAATCCCCGGGTGGTTTTGGTAATTAATAACAACATATATATCATTGGACTAATATTTACTTGAGAATCATTTCAGAAAAGTTCGATGATATGGGTATGGAAATGTCTGAAGAAGTGGACCCCTCAAAATGCTAAGACAAGCATTGGCAAAAGCTCAAGACTCTATTTTTGGTTTAGTGATCAAAGATCACATTGAGTCCATAGGAAAAGCCAATACTATTAAAAGGGGATGAGGTTGTGTTAATGATCTAGTTGCTCAAGTGCTTGGTGATCTAGCTCCCTCAACTATCAGCACTCTTCACTATTCAACACACTCATAAGTAATCTCGGACAAACCGATTCTGCAAACTCAGTCCCACCGAGATGAACCACCTCAGTTATTTCCCCAAACCCTAATTTCTCGGTCCATCCGATTCTGAGTTTCGGTCTCACCGAAAATGGACTGCCAACCTTCTGTAACCAATTGACATCATTTCGGAATATCTGAGTTGTTGTTTTCGGTCACACCGAGATGGCAAGCTCCAACCTTTGACTCACTTCGGACACACCGAGATGGTATTTTCGGTCCCACCGAAAATCCCAACGTTCACTATATTTGAACTTTCGGTCTGACCGAGTTTTCACTTCGGTCTCACCGAGATTGGTCAAATGTGTGTGTAACGGTTGGATTTTGTGTGGAGGCTATATATACCCCTCCACCCCCTCTTCATTCGTGAGGAGAGCCATCAGAAAGTACCACCACTTCTACCATACACTTTCTGAGAAGTGAACCACCTACCCTTGTGTTGAGATCAAGCCATTCCATTCCTACCATATGAAACTTGATCTCTAGCCTTCCCAAGTTGCTTTCCACTCAAACCTTTCTTCCACCACAGCCATATCAGTGAGGAGAGTTGAGTGTTGGGGAGATTATCATCTGAAGCACAAGAGCAAGGAGTTCATCAACATCAACACCGTCTATTACCTTTTGGAGGGTGGTGCCTCCTAGATTGGTTAGGTGTCGCTTGGGAGCCTCCGTCTTTGAGATGTGGAGTTGAACCAAGAAGTTTGTAAGGGCAAGGAGATCGCCTACTTCGTGAAGATCTACCCCGAGTAAGGCTAGTCCTCCGTGGGCGTAGGCCATGATGGAATAGACAAGGTTGCTTCTTCGTGGACCCTTCGTGGGTGGAGCCCTCCGTGGACTCGCGCAGCCGTTACCCTCCGTGGGTTGAAGTCTCCATCAACGTGGATGTACGATAGCACCACCTATCGGAACCACGACAAAAATCTTCGTGTCACCAAACTGCGTTTGATCTTCTCCACCTCTCTTTTACATGTGCAATTTACTTTCCGCTGCTTATACTCTAGAATTGCATGTGTAGGGTGATACTTGAATTGATCTTAATTGTGAAACTGCCAAAAACTTTGCTTAATCAAAAGGCAGATTTTTTATATTGTCAAGTAGTCTAATCACCCCCCCTCTAGACATACTTTCGATCCTACAAGTGGTATCAGAGCTTTGGTCTCCATTGTTTTGGTTTCCATTGCATTGGACTCCATAAGCTTGGTTTCACAACCTAGGAGAGTATGGCGTCTAGTGAGGGTAATTATCGTAGAGGTCCTTACTTTGATGGTACAAATTTTGCTAGTTGGAAGCATAAAATGAAAATGCATATTCTTGGTCATAACCCAGCCGCATGGGGCATTATTTGTGTTGGTATGCAAGGTGATTTCTTTGAAGAAGGAAAAGTTCCGGATCGCGAAGCTACATCGGAAGAGTTGCGGATGTTGCAAAACAATGCTCAAGCTTGTGACATTCTCTTCAATGCTTTGTGTCCCGAAGAGTTCAACAAAATCAGCCGTCTTGAGAATGCTAAAGAGATTTGGGATACTTTGGTTGAAATGCACGAAGGTACTGAATCTGTGAAGGAATCAAAGCTAGATATTCTTCAAGGTCAACTTGACAAGTTCAAGATGAAGGATGGTGAAGGAGTCGCTGAAATGTACTCTAGGCTTGCTCTCATCACAAATGAGATTGCCGGCTTAGGAAGCGAAGAAATGACCGACCGATTCATCATTAAGAAGATTCTCAGAGCTTTGGATGGAAAGTATGACACCGTGTGCACTTTGATCCAAATGATGCCAAACTACAAGACTCTCAAGCCAACTGAAGTCATTGGAAGAATTGTTGCTCATGAGATGACACTTAAGGATAAGGAAGAGCTTCACAACAAGTCAAGTGGTGCTTACAAAGCTACAAGTGATGCTCCTACTACCTCAAGTGACAAGCTAATTTCCAATGAAGAGATAAGCCTAATGGTCAAGAACTTCAACAAGTTCTACAAGAATAGAGGCAAAGAAAGAAGCTCAAAGTCTAGATCATATGATGAAAAGAGATCTTCTAGTCGTGATCGAAACTACTACAATTGTGGAAGACCCGGACACTTCTCAAATGAGTGTACGGCTCCCCACAAGAGAAGAGAAGAATCTCCATGAAGAAGAGCAAGAGATGAGTCACCTCGGAGAGAGAGAAGGAGCAGAGATGATCGTTATGAACGAAGACCTTCTCGGAGAAGCAAGGATTCGGAGAGGAAAGACAAGTCATCAAGGAGCTACACAAGAAGAAGACATCAAGCTCATGTTGGTGAATGGGTCTCCGGCTCCGACTCTGACAATCAATCCGATGGAAGCTATCACTCCGACTCCGACTATAGTCAAGATGAAGGTGTTGCCGGACTTGCACTAGTATCCTCCAACTCCAACTCCTACGACTTATTTGATTCACCAAATGAGGGAATTGGAAGATGCTTCATGGCTAAAGGCCCCAAGGTAACACACCCTGAATTCATTGACTTTGATAGTGATGAGGATGACTTGCTTGGTGAAGATGAGCTCTTGCATGATAAATCTAGTGAGCTTAGTAATGATGAAAATGCTAGTAGTCTTTATAGTCGAGAAGAGTCGAATGACAATGCTATGAAGGAGATTGAGCGTCTAACTAAAGAACTAAACACTCTTAAGTTAGCTCATGAAACAACTCAAGAAGATCATAGAGAGCTCCTAAGATCTCATGAGAAGCTACGCTTCGAGAAGCTCACTCTAGAGCAAGAACATGAGTTTCTAAAAGCGATCAATGACGATTTTCGAAAGAAGAGTTCTTCATATCTTGCCAAACTACTTCTCTTGTCTAATTTCTTGCCACCTATTAAGACTAAGCATGACAAGCATAAGAAAAATTCTTCCTCTAGTAGTAACAATAACAATGTTAAATCCAATATTGTTGCTTCTAGTAGTTCTCTTGATTCCACTAACAATGTTTCAAGCCAAGTTACACTTGAGCAAGAAAATAGCTTATTGAAGGAAATCATAGAGAAAGGTGTCTACAAGAGTCTTGCCGGAAGCAAGAACTTTGAGGAGATTGTTCGCAAACAAGGAAGACACCGGAAGAATCAAGGGATTGGTTTTGAGCGAAAGTTCAACGCCGAAGGTGTTGAGTGGGAAGAAGGTCAATACCCTACTCCACAGTTTGTTTCACAAAAGGAGAAGTATGATCCTACTTCTTCCAATGTGGAACAAGCTCAAGATGACCTTCCACCACAAGACCACAAGCCAAAGGCCAAGGACAAGCTTCAAGAGGAGATTGATGCATTCATTGAAGCACCTCAAGCCATGGTCAAGTGGGTTCCCAAGGACACATCAAGTTCTACTTCGTCAAGCTCAACTACAACACCAAGGATTCCCATCAAGATGATGTGGATCCCAAAGAAGAAGAACTATTAGGTTCTTGAGGGTGACTCCGCCAACAAACTTCACTCATATTCATTTTGGCAAGAACTTGTGCAATCAACTTCAACATCATGCACTAGTTCATGGAGTCAAAAACCCTCTTGTTGGTAAGTCAAGGGACAAGGTAATCATTGCTTTCATGGACATCATCTTTTGTGTACTTCACTCTATGTCTATGGATATTCTTGTTTGTTCCTTGTGGGACTAACCCATGTAGGTATTGAAAGTGCCCTAATCCAAAGGATTGCTCCCAACTCTTGATGATCTGCATCAACATTGAGCATCCACATCTTCAACATCTACATGAAGTCTTCTACGACAACCCAAGGTTAGTTTGACCCTTTAAAAGGGGTTCTCACATCTAGGGGGAGCTTTGCTCTAAAAATTGAGCTAAAGCATCTCCAAATGATGTGAACACATTAATGCTTTATGTAAAAGTGGTAACCCCACTTGTGCTTAAACGATGAGTATGACCTATGATCAAATGTTCTCATTTGGCTCCTAAGTCAATATACTCATATATAGATGACCTAGTCATCGACAAATTGTGTGCTAGTAGCTAGAGTGATTGGTTGTGCATGTTTGACACATATTTCAGTTGCTATCTTATTGTGTGAGCATGTTGAATGCATGATTTTATCCATTCAAGGACATCCATTTGTTGTTTTGACTGTTTTGTTTTCTCCTTCTGGCCAAATGGATGGACAAGAATGCCTAAGCACCTTCCCTAGCTATCTATGCTTTCTTGTCTCAAAATTCTATTCATGCTCATATCACAACTTTGAACAAGTCTTTTTCGGACAGTCCGAGTGAGGGGCACTCGGAACCACCGATTCGTCTAAGGCTGACTTCCAAAACCTTCTAAGTCCATTTCGGTCTGACCGGCTTCTCAAACTCGGTCCAACCGAAACGCTTAGACTGATCTAGGTTTCATCTCGGTGAAACCGAGTTCAAACTCTCGGTCTGACCGATATGTGTAACTGCACAGCAGTTATACATCTCGGTGACACCAAGTTTTTCAACTCGGTCCCACCGACAGCATGGGGTTATATATACCTGAGGGGCTGCGCGCGATTTCGTTCTTCAAACCGTTCGCCCCCAAGACCCCTGCTGCCGCCGCCCTGGTCTACGGATCGTCGCCTTCGTCGCCTGTGCGCCCTCGCCGCAGGTCTCCGCCGCCGTCAACGGTAATCATCTCCACCGTTGCCGCCGTAGAGGGACACCACCAAGTTAGGGTGTGTCCCGACCCCTTTTCGTGCTCCCCTTCCGATTCTTGCACGATAGGCTTGCCATGATTCAATCCACGTTTGATATGTTCCCCATACAATAGTTCAGATCTTCTAGTTTCGAGGAAAATTCTTAGGTTTAGGTTTCCACGGAATGCATCTCGGTGAAGCCGATTTCTGAAACTCGGAATGACCGATTTGGCCTCTGGCCATTGCACTGTATAATTCGGTTTAACCGAGTTGTGCCAATCGGAACGACCGAAAAATAGTTTCAGTGAAACCCTAAGTTATCGGTAGGACCGAAACCCATTTCGGTCTGACCGAAAGTGGTGTGTAGGTTTCTGTTGAGCACTTCGGTTGCACCGAAACCTGAAATCGGTTTGACCGAAATACATTCTGTGAAAACTCAAAACTAAGTTTTGAACTCATTTTTTTTGCAAAAACCTCTGCAGTTGTGATAACTCTTCTACTCTGCCCATACCTTATCTTTTCACAGGTTTTTCAGCCATGTCAGATGTCAGTGACAGCCAGAACAGGTCTGAACCACCGTTTGCTGATATTCCAGAGGCAGATACAAGTCCTGCTAGCAGCTCCAGTGATGATGGTGAGAGGAGCACCCCTAGTGGTTTGCCTCCTGCAGCTACTAGAACCAGGAAGAAGAGAACTCCTGATGATGAGGACTCTGACTTTGTTGCTGAGGAAGTTACCTCCAAGCCCAAGAGGAATGTGGTTGCCAAAGAGCACCAAGGGCAGCAGTCAAGGAAAGGCACAAGCAAAGTGAAGCAGTCAGCAGTTGCAAAGAAGCTCAACTCGGAAGAGCCTGCTCCAAGCAAGGTGAAGAAGACTTCCAAAAGAAAGAGGGTAGTATATGCTGAACCTCAAGTTGATGCTGCAGAAGAAGAAGAAGAAGAAGCACCCCAGCCTCCTCCTCAGAAAGCTAAGTTCATGGGTGATGCTATTCGGGCTCAAGCCTCTTCTAAGCCCAAGAAGCCTGCTCCAGTCAAGGCAGCTCCAGCCAAGCCCAAGAGAACAACCAGAAGCATTCCAGCTTCTGAGAAGAACAAAGGTGAGATGCCACCGTCTGAATCAGATGAAGAGCATGTGTTGCTTAAGCTCCGTCCCAAGTTGCCACTCCACAATGATGCTCATCCTCAAGCTGAGGACATGAAGGCAAGGAAGGACAAAGGTCTCAGGCTATGGAGACAGTCTGATCCATATGCTGTAAGGAGAAGGACTGCTGTGGACCCCAGATTCCATACCAGAGAGCAGCAGGATTTCTATGAGACCGTGCTGATGGATAAGAAGCCCATTGTTGCTGACACCAGGTATGTTGACTGGAAGTATATTGACAGTGAAGAGCACCGGGACTTCTTTCCCCATGTGCATGAGAGCTTTACTGCATGTGGAGTTGCTGATTTTGTGGGTCAAGAGCTGACAGCTTGGAATGACGAGATGATCATGCAGTTCTATGCCACAGCCCACTTCTATCCTGATGGCAAGATCACCTGGATGACTGAAGGTCAAAGGTTTTCTTCGACTGTTGAAGAATGGGCAGAACTTCTGAACGCTCCAGTGCAGAGAGAGGACGACATTGATGTCTATGGGATTCCTAAGAAGAGTCATGATTCCATGAAGAATATGTACAAGGAGATCCCAGCTGCTGATTTGGAAGGATGGAAGCTTGGCTCAGTGTACTATCTCCAGGCAGGTCTGACCACCACTAACACTATTCTGAGGCATACTTTGATGCCTAAGTCAGGTGACCACCGGATGATTCGAGGCTATTCTATCAACATGCTGCACATTCTCGATGAGAAGGCACCTTTTAAGGTGATGGACTTGATGGTAGAGACCATTAAGAGGACTGCAGCTGACCAGAAGAGGTCGTGTGGGTTTGCACCGCAGATACAGATGCTCATCAACGCCAAGTTTGGCACGGGCAAATTCATGTTGGATAGGAAGCACTTGCCACTGCAGCCAGAGCATGAGGACAACGTAGTTGTGATGGATGAAGAGGATCCTACCTCAGTTGAAGGACAAGCCAAAATCGAAGCTGCGAAGAAGGCTAAAGCTGACAAAGAGGCAGCAGCAGCAGCAGCTAAGCCAAAGAGCTTTGGAGAACAAATTCTTGAAGCTACCCAGAGGATTGAACAACGCCTGGCCAGCATTGAGCAATCTCAGGAGAGCCTTGAGAGGATTGTCGAGGACAAGATCCACGCTCTGGATGTGAAGCTGACTGAGATTCAGGTGTCTGTCAACAAGCTTGAGGCAGACATGGAGGAGACAAGGCAGGAGAGAGCAGAGCTTATGCAGGATGATCTAGTCCAGGACTCTCATCGCCAGACTGCTCAGGTTCCCAGAGGATCCAGATCTGCAGCTATCCCAGTGACAGACTCCAGGGCTACCACTTCAGCACCAGCTACAGCTCCAGCAGTTCCTCCAGCTCCAGCATCCACTCCTCCACCACAGACTTCAGCAGAAGTCTTCGCCGATGCAGCTATCTCTACACCGACATCTACCCAGACGGGAGCCGCCAGCAGAGCCCGCAGTGACGCTTAGCTCTATACCTTTTCGAACTTTTTGGTAACTTGTTGCCAAAGGGGGAGAAATTGTTATAGATCATAGGGCTTCGAGAGAGAGAGAGTGCTCTTTCGTCTTTCGTTCTTTTGCCGGTTTTTCTTTGAGATACAGTGATTTCTTTTGGTTCCTGATACTTTAAGTGTGCTTACTTTAAGTTTGATGCTACCTTAATGAGTGCTTAGTCATACTATGCCTTAATGTGTGCTTATTGCTTATCATATGCTGTTCCTTATTTGTATGGCTATTTACTCTTGTCTTGGTGATTGAGTGCATGTCACTCATTCTTATCATTTTGTGCGCTCCACCAAGATGTATGTGACATGGAAGAGTGACCCATAATCCTAATCGATTGTGCATTTGCATTCAAACGCAAATTTTAAATAATGCACAAAGTTAGGGGGAGCTCTTGTTTATCACATACTTCTCAAAGCGACGATATTATTCATTGATTATATCTTTTGTCGAAACTTTGATCTATATGTTGTCATCAATTACCAAAAAGGGGGAGATTGAAAGTGCAACTAATCCCCGGGTGGTTTTGGTAATTAATAACAACATATATATCATTGGACTAATATTTACTTGAGAATCATTTCAGAAAAGTTCGATGATATGGGTATGGAAATGTCTGAAGAAGTGGACCCCTCAAAATGCTAAGACAAGCATTGGCAAAAGCTCAAGACTCTATTTTTGGTTTAGTGATCAAAGATCACATTGAGTCCATAGGAAAAGCCAATACTATTAAAAGGGGATGAGGTTGTGTTAATGATCTAGTTGCTCAAGTGCTTGGTGATCTAACTCCCTCAACTATCAGCACTCTTCACTATTCAACACACTCATAAGTAATCTCGGACAAACCAATTCTGCAAACTCAGTCCCACCGAGATGAACCACCTCAGTTATTTCCCCAAACCCTAATTTCTCGGTCCATCCGATTCTGAGTTTCGGTCTCACCGAAAATGGACTGCCAACCTTCTGTAACTAATTGACATCATTTCGGAATATCCGAGTTGTTGTTTTCGGTCACACCGAGATGGCAAGCTCCAACCTTTGACTCACTTCGGACACACCGAGATGGTATTTTCGGTCCCACCGAAAATCCCAACGTTCACTATATTTGAACTTTCGGTCTGACCGAGTTTTCACTTCGGTCTCACCGAGATTGGTCAAATGTGTGTGTAACGGTTGGATTTTGTGTGGAGGCTATATATACCCCTCCACCCCCTCTTCATTCGTGAGGAGAGCCATCAGAAAGTACCACCACTTCTACCATACACTTTCTGAGAAGTGAACCACCTACCCTTGTGTTGAGATCAAGCCATTCCATTCCTACCATATGAAACTTGATCTCTAGCCTTCCCAAGTTGCTTTCCACTCAAATCTTTCTTCCACCACAGCCATATCAGTGAGGAGAGTTGAGTGTTGGGGAGATTATCATCTGAAGCACAAGAGCAAGGAGTTCATCATCATCAACACCGTCTATTACCTTTTGGGGGTGGTGCCTCCTAGATTGGTTAGGTGTCGCTTGGGAGCCTCCGTCTTTGAGATGTGGAGTTGAACCAAGAAGTTTGTAAGGGCAAGGAGATCGCCTACTTCGTGAAGATCTACCCCGAGTAAGGCTAGTCCTCCGTGGGCGTAGGCCGTGATGGAATAGACAAGGTTGCTTCTTCGTGGACCCTTCGTGGGTGGAGCCCTCCGTGGACTCGCGCAGCCGTTACCCTCCGTGGGTTGAAGTCTCCATCAACGTGGATGTACGATAGCACCACCTATCGGAACCACGACAAAAATCTTCGTGTCACCAAACTGCGTTTGATCTTCTCCACCTCTCTTTTACATGTGCAATTTACTTTCCGCTGCTTATACTCTAGAATTGCATGTGTAGGGTGATACTTGAATTGATCTTAATTGTGAAACTGCCAAAAACATTGCATGATCTAAAGGCAGATTTTTTATATTGTCAAGTAGTCTAATCACCCCCTCTCTAGACCTACTTTCGATCCTACACCACTTCACTTTCAATAATTTGATGGACTTGTTGCGGGTCTTACGCTCAGTTTCTTCAAGAATAGCAATGGGGTGCTCACGATAAGACAAGTCTTGCTGAAGATCAATCTCTTCGAAAGGAATAGTGCGTTCAGGCGTCTTGAAGCACTTGCGAAGTTGTGACACGTGAAACACATCGTGCACATTTGCAAAGTTGGAGGGAAGCTCAAGTTGGTAGGCTAGATCGCCTCTCTTACCAAGAATCTTGAAAGGGCCCACATATCTTGGAGCAAGCTTACCCTTGATACCGAACCTCTGAGTGCCCTTCACGGGAGAAACACAGAGATAGACATGATCACCAATGTCGAAAGCCAAGTCACGATGCTTGCCGTCATAGTAGCTCTTTTGACGCGATTGTGTGGCCTTGAGATTCTCACGTATGACTTTGCACATTTCTTCGGCTTCTGGGATCAAATCATTTCCAAGGAGTTGACGTTCACCAGTCTCAGACCAGTTGAGAGGGGTACGAAACTTTCTGCCATAGAGGATTTCAAACGGATCTTTTCCTGCACTTGCTTGGAAGCTGTTGTTGTAGGAGAATTCGGTAAATGGAAGGCAATCTTCCCATTTCATACCGAAGGAGATGACACAAGCTCTGAGCATATCTTCAAGGATTTGGTTCACTCTTTCGACTTGACCACTAGTCTGAGGGTGAAACGATGTGATGAAGCGAATCTTGGTGCCCATGGATGACTGAAAGGAATCCCATAACTTGGAAGTGAACAAGCTTCCACGATCTGAGGAGATCACTTGAGGGATGCCATGCAAAGAAACAATTCTGGAGGTGTACAGCTCTGCCAGCTGAGCTGCGTTGATGGATTCTTTGACTGGAAGAAAATGAGCCACTTTAGTTAGCTTGTCAATCACCACAAAGATAGCATCATTTCCTCTCTTGGACTTGGGAAAACCGGTGACGAAATCCATCTCAATGTGATCAAATTTCCACTCGGGAATAGGTAGAGGTTGAAGGAGTCCGGCTAGACGTTGGTGCTCTGCCTTCACTCTTCTGCAGACATCACACTCGTTCACGAATTGGGCAATCTCCCTTTTCATGTGAGTCCACCAATATGATTGCTTGAGGTCATGGTACATCTTGGAGCTTCCTGGATGTATCGAGAGGAGTGAGTCATGTGCTTCGTTCATTATGAGCTTTCTGAGATCACCTTTGGGAACCACAATTCCGTCCTCAAAGAACAAAGTGTCTCTGTCATCAATGCGATAGCACTTGTACTTGGGAGTACCCTTAGCAATACCATGTTTCACTTTCTGCACCATAGCATCACTGAGTTGGTCCTCACGGATTTGATCTTCCAAGGTAGAAGCAACTTGAAGGTTGGCAAGAAATCCTTGCGGAACAACTTGGAGGTTGAGCTTCCTGAATGATTCACAGAGTTCAGGTTGGAACGGTTTGAGAAGGAGACTGTTGCAGTAAGCCTTTCTGCTCAAGGCATCTGCTATGACATTGGCCTTGCCAGGAGTATACTCAATGCTTGGATCGTACTCTTGAATCATCTCAACCCAATGAGTCTGTCGAAGGTTAAGGTTTGGCTGAGTGAAGATGTACTTCAAGCTCTTGTGATCGGTGAAGATGTCCACTTTTCTGCCCAACAGAAGGTGTCTCCACGTGATCAAGGCATGAACAACTGCTAGCTCAATATCATGTGTGGGGTAATTCTTCTCATTTGGTTTCAGCTGACGTGAAGTGTATGCAACGATCTTCTTGTCTTGCATGAGAACACCACCAAGACCTTGCAATGAAGCATCGCAAAAGACTTCATAAGGCTTGGACTCATCCGGAGGAGTAAGAACCGGAGCAGAAATGAGCTTCTCTTTGAGTGTCTTGAATGCCACATCACAATCAGGAGTCACGAGTACTTGACATTCTTCTTTTTTTTCGAAATGACTTGACATTCTTCGGGAGCAAGTTGGAAAGAGGCTTGGCAATCTTGGAGAAGTTCCCAACAAACCTTCTGCAATAACTTTCGAGACCGAGGAAACTTCAGAGTTGTTTGACATTCTGCGGAGGTTCCCAGTTGACAATAGCTTCAACCTTATCGGGGTTAACAGAAATGCCCTCAGCAGAGATAATATGGTCAAGATAGAGGACTTTATCAAGCCAGAATTCACATTTGGAGAACTTCGCATAGAACCGGTGCTCACGGAGCCCGTCAAGGACCAAACGGAGGTGCTTGGCATGGTCTTCTTTATTCTTGGAGAATACCAAGATATCATCGAGGTAGACGAGCACGAATTCATTGGTGTAGGGGTTGAATATGAAGTGCATCATCCGAGAGAAGGTGGGTGGAGCATTTGCAAGCTCGAAAGGCATGACAGTGTATTCATAGGAGCCATAACTCGTTCTGAATGCGGTCTTGGGAATATCCTCTTCACGGATACGAATCTAATGGTAACCCATCCGAAGATCGAGCTTCGAGAAAACCTTGGCTCCTTTGAGCTGCTCGAACAATTCATTGATATTGGGGAGCGGGTACTTATTCTTTATTGTCTTCTTGTTCAATGGCCAGTAATCAATGCAAAGGCGTTCCGTGCCATCCTTCTTCTTGACAAATAGAACACCACAACCCCAAGGAGAAGTACTTGGTCTGATTAGACCCATACGTTCTTGCTCATTGAGTTGTTTCTTCAGCTCCTTCAACTCATCAGGAGAAAGTTTGTACGGACGCCGACAGGCTGGCTCGGTACCAGGTTCAAGTTCAATGACGAATTCAACTGGACAGTTGGGAGGCATGCCTAGAAGCTCTTCAGGGAATACATCCTCATATTCACAAACCACCGGAATCTGGGAAATGGCATTAATCTCGCCCTTGTCATTGAGAGAGAATAGCCTAATTGTGTTATCTCGAGATGCGAAGATAATCACGTCTTCAGAAGGATGAGTTAGATTGACCTCCTTGTTTGCACAATCAATAAGAGCATCATGCTTAGAAAGCCAATCCATCCCAAGAATAAGATCAATGTCGGAGTTGCCGAGAACAACCGGGGAAACTAGAAAACTGTAATCACCCATATGAATAGATATATCCGGAGTAAACATGCTAGAATGCATTAGTTTTCCCGGAGAAACAATTGATAACTCCCTTGGCAAAGCTTCGGTTTGAAAATTGTGCTTCGATGCAAATGGGTGAGATATTAAAGAGCATGATGCATCCGAATCAAACAAGACTTTAGCAGGTATTGAGTTAATTGGAAGATTACCAATTATCACATCTGAAGAATTCTCTGCTTGAGCTACATTCATTAGGTTCACTCTTGCTGACTTGGGATTGTGCTTGACAATAGCATTGCTGATAGGTGGAGGAGGCGGAAGGCGCCTTGGGTTGGGAAACTTGTTGCCATAGTGACCCTTCTGAGAACACTTGTTGCAAGTAACTTCTGAAAGAGGCCGATGATAAGGACCGCTTGGTCTTGGAGCTTGGAACTGAGGCTTGGACTGGTTGCTTAGGTTGGGTGGGTGGAGAATCCATGACCAACTGAGTGCTTGTTGTTGCTTGGAGGACGGAGCACTGGAGGAGGTGGTAGCCAGAACTTCTGCTGCTTGGCAACCACTTGAGAGGAAGAGGAGGAGTGAACAACATCTCTTATCCTCCTTTTGGAAGCTTCACACTTGAGCTGAGATGCCTCTTGCTTGAGAGCCATATTGTAGAATTGGTCAAATTCATCCGGCTCGAACAAGGTGAGAGCAAGTTGGAGTACATCTTTCAGACCACCTCGGAATTGGTAGATTTTGCTCTTGACATCGGGGATGTCTTGCTTCGCATAACGGGCAAGATTCTGGAACTTGACATTGTATTGATAGACAAACATGGTGCCTTGCTTCAGGTTGCGGAATTTCTCACGCATGCCTTCAATGACACTGGTTGGAATGTGATGAGAACGGAAATCTCTGCAGAAATCAGTCCACGAGAGCTCACGACCACCTCTGGAGTCTTTGTACTGTTGCCACCAATCTGCAACTTGATCTTTGAGTTGGAAAGTGGCAAACTTGACATAATCTTCAGTTCTGATGTTACTGCATTCAAAGTGCTTTTTGATGTCTGTGATCCAATCTTCAACATCTAGCGGGTCCACACAGTAACTGAAAGACTTTGGTTGGTTTGCCAAGAATTGGTTCAGTGTCGCAAAGTGAGGTTGATTGAACAGATTTCCTTGGCCTTGGTTCCCTTGATTGCCTTGATTTGCTTGATTGGCTTGGAAATTCTGCATCATTTGCATGAGCATCTGAGTGTTCTGGTTGGTTGCCTGCATAATCGCTCTCCATGCCTCAGATGGAGGAGGAGGGAAAGGAGTACGCTCTTCTTCACCCTCTTGGTTTGGGTTGGGAACCTTCTTAGGTGCCATCCTGAAGATGATGACAACTATTAGCCATTGAAGCAATTAATAGATAAGCTGAATCAACGGCTAGATATTTGCAACATATAGTATTCACAATGAACACCCGAACAAAATTGAACGAATGAATTCCATAGCTTAATGGTACAACAACTTGTCGAGAAGCCACTTGGAGAACAAAATCATAGAATAAAACAACAAGATACAGATGGAACAAATACATAACAGAAGTTTCGTCCCACATGTTCGTGCTGAATGCCCCATGGCACGTGTTACAAAGGGTCTTGCAATCCCCGGATCAGCATAGCCAAGGATCCTTTAAGATGCAACTCCCAATTGGAACAGCGCCCATGAAACCTCTTCACTAGATGTTGAACCCCAAACCTCATACCATGCACTCATTGGAAGATTACCTACGAGCTACTTGAAACCCACCTATTAATTCCCGAAGCTTTCCGGTTATGCAATATGGTGTTGGGGATACAGGGGAAGCACCGTGCACTCAACTCTAAACCTACATCCATCTGTATCCATCCGTCAACACATAACCAGTCATCTTCGGAAACTGTTTACCTCTGACCTTCGAAACGCATCCGCTATACTAGCTGTGTGATAACCCACAAGTGTAGGGGATCGCAACAGTTTTCGAGGGTAAAGTATTCAACCCAAATTTATTGATTCGACACAAGGGGAGCCAAAGAATACTCTTAAGTATTAGCAGCCGAGTTGTCAATTCAACCACACCTGGAAACTTAGTATCTGCAGCAAGATAGTTTAGTAGCAAAGTAATATGATAGTGGCGGTAGCAGCAATAAAAGTAACGATAATGTTTTTTTTAGTTTTTGTAATAGCAGCAGCAGAAAAGTAAATAAGTAACTAGCAATATGGGAAAAGCTCATAGGCATTGGATCGGTGATGGGGAATTATGTAGGATGCAATTCATCATGTAGAAGTTATAACCTAGGGTGACACAGAACTAGCTCCAGTTCATCAATGCAATGTAGGCATGTATTCCAAATATAGTCATACGTGCTTATGGAAAAGAACTCGCATGACATCTTTTGTCCTACCCTCCCGTGGCAGCGGGGTCCTATTGGAAACTAAGGGATATTAAGGCCTCCTTTTAATAGAGTACCGTACCAAAGCATTAACACATAGTGAATACATGAACTCCTCAAACTATGGTCATCACCGGGAGTGGTCCCGATTATTGTCACTTCGGGGTTGCCGGATCATAACACATAGTAGGTGACTATAGACTTGCAAGATATGATCAAGAACCCACATATATTCATGAAAACATAATAGGTTCAGATCTGAAATCATGGCACTCGGGCCCTAGTGACAAGCATTAAGCATAGCAAAGTCATAGCAACATCAATCTCAGAACATAGTGGATACTAGGGATCAAACCCTAACAAAACTAACTCGATTACATGATAGATCCCATCCAACCCATCACCGTCCAGCAAGCCTACGATGGAATTACTCACGCACGGCGGTGAACATCATGGAATTGGTGATGGAGGAAGGTTGATGATGACGATGGCGATGATCTCCACTCTCCGGAGCCCCGAACGGACTCCAGATCAGCCCTCCCGAGAGAGATTAGGGCTTGGCAGCGGCTCCGTATCATGAAACGCGATAATTCTTTTTCCTTGATTTTTTGTCCCCGAAAGTGAATATATATGATCCGGGGATACGTCGGTGGAGCACCAGGGGGCCCACGAGGCAGGGGGCGCGCCCTAGGGGGGGCCCACCCTCGTGGACAGGGTGTGCCCCCCCTGGTCTGGATCTTCTTGCAGATATTTTTTTAAATTTTCCAAAATAAATCTTCGTGGAGTTTCAGGTCATTCTGAGAACTTCTTATTTCTGCACAAAAACAACACCATGGCGATTCTGCTGAAACAGCGTCAGTCCGGGTTAGTTCCATTCAAATCATGCAAATGAGAGTCCATAACAAGGGCAAAAGTGTTTGGAAAAGTAGATACGTTGGAGACGTATCAACTCGCCCAAGCTTAAACCTTTGCTTGTCCTCAAGAAATTCAGTTGATAAACTGAAAGTGATAAAGAAAAACTTTGACAAACTCTGTTTGCTCTTGTTGTTGTAAATAAGTAAGCCAGCATTCAGGTTTTCAGCAAGATCGTGAACTACCACATTCACAATAACTTTCAGGTCTCAAGTCTACTCATATCAATGACATAATCAACCAGCGAGAAATAATAATAAAACTCGGATGACAACACTTTCTCAAAACAATCATGATATGATATAACAAGATGGTATCTTGCTAGCCCTTTCTGAGACCGCAAAACATAAATGCAGAGCACCTTTAAAGATCAAGGACTGACTAGACATTGTAATTCATGGTAAAAGAGATCCAGTCATGATCATACTCAATGCAAATTAATAGTAATACATGCAATGACAGAGGTGCTCTCCTACTGGTGCTCTTTAATAAGAGGATGATGACTCTGCATAAAACTAAATAGATAGGCCCTTCGTAGAGGGAATCAGGGATTTGTAGAGGTGCCAGAGCTCGACTTTTAAATAGAGATGAATAACATTTTGAGCGGTATATTTTCATTGTCAACATAACAACCAAGAATCTTGATATCTCCCATGCTATGCACATTATAGGCGGTTCCCAAACAGAATGGTAAATTTTATACTCCCCCAACCACCAACAAGCACACTCCACAGCTAGCCCGAAACAACGGGTACCATCCAAACCAGCAACAACCCTGGGGGAGTTTTGTTTAATTATTATGATTTTGAGCATGGGACTGGGCATCCCGGTTACCAGCCATTTTCTCATGAATGATGAGCGGAGTCCACTCATCGTGAGAATAACCCACCTAGCATGGAATATATAGACAACCCTAGTTGATACATGAGTTGTTCGAGCATACAAAACAGAATTCCATTTGAAGGTTTAGAGTTTGGCACATACAAATTTACTTGGAACGGCAGGTAAATACCGCACATAGGAAGGTATAGTGAGCTCATGTGGAACAAATTTGGGGTTTATGGAAGTGGATGCACAAGCAGTATTCCCGCTTAGTACAGGTGAAGGCTAGAAAGAGACTGGGAAGCGACCAGCTAGAGAGCAACAACGGTCATGAACATGCATTAAAATTAATCAACAATGAATGCAAGCATGAGTAGGATATAAATCACCATGAACATAAATATCGTGGAGGCTATGTTGATTTGTTTCAACTACATGCGTGAACATGTGCCAAGTCAGATCACTTAAATCATTCAAAGGAGGATACCACCCCATCATACTACATCACAACCATTTTAATATCATGTTGGCACGCAAGATAGTCCATTATAAGCTCTCAGCTAATTAATCATGGCATGAGCTTCTATGATCTCTAATTGTCATTGCAAGCATGTTTCATTCATAACAAGCTGAATCAGGAACGATGAACTATCATATTTACAAAAACAAGAGAGGTCGAGTCCATACCAGCTTTTCCCATCTCAATTAGTTCATCATATATCATCCTTATTGCATTTCACTCACACGACCGAACGATGTGGATAATAATAATAGTGCACGTGCATTGGACTAAGCTGGAATCTACAGACATTTTAATACAAGAGAGAAGACAAGGTAATATGGCTCAAGGTTAAATCAACAATAAAGCATATGAGAGCCACTAAGCATTCTTAATCATGGTCTTCTACTCTTAACCCCTAAAGAAAAGAAAGGAAACTATTTACACAGGAAAGCTCCCAACAAACAAAAGAAAAACGGGAAATCTTTTTGGGTTTTCTTTTTAATTACTACTACTACAAGCAAGAAAAGTAAACTATCTAGAAGCTACAACTAATACTTTTTGTGTTTCTTAAGGTTTTTCTAGCACACGAGAAAAAGACTAAGAAAAAGAAATTGAAACTAAACATGGATTGTAGAGTGAAAGAGTGTGAGCACCGACAACTAGAATAAGTGTGAACATGGATGTAAAGTCGGTGAGAAACGCGTACTCCCCCAAGCTTAGGCTTTTGGCCTAAGTTGGTCTATGGCCACGGATCGAAGCTACTCCCTCCAGTGTACTGAGATGTATCCTCTGGGTGCCACTGGTTGGCGAGCTCATCCAGCTCCCACCCATAAACAGACTGGCGATAAGGATCAAGTGGTGGCTCTGGCTCACGCTCTGAAGCTTGTGCCTGGCCTTGGTACTTATAGAAGGCATCTGATGTAATGAGGTATATGCTTGCAGACAGATCAAACAGAGATGGTGCAGGCAAGGTAACAATTTCACAGTATATTTCATCAAACCTTAATTTATAATTAAGCAACCTATTCTTGTCTTTAACAATAAAATCATGGGCTACCATGCTCTTGTAGTCAAGATAAATAAGGGCAAGCAATTTTTCTTCCTTCTCATGATGCCTAATAGGTATTCTAAAATGTTCAGCAAGGCGAGAAGCAAAGATGCCTCCAAAGACGGGCCCCTTTGAGCGGTTCAGACTCAGTCGTTTAGCAACGACGGCGCCCAAGCTAAAGTTGTGTCTTGAAACAAAGCATGGCGTAAGATGACAATATAAGGGGCACTAAGATTCCCACTGTTCCCGCAATCAATTAAACATCTACTAGCAAATAAAGCAAAGTAGCGCAGAACAGGGAAGTGTATACTAGTGATTCTTGCCCCTGAGACTTGTCTGGTTTCCCCTACAACTATCATGTCAATAAACCCTTCCACATCTTCACGACGTGGTTCATCAAGTCTACCTCCAAAAGGTACCTTGCATATTTCACAAAATTCTAAGAGTGATATCTCCTTAATCACATCATATAAACGAAACTCCACCGTAGGTGGTGTTTTCTTAGCATGAAAATGAAAACTTTGCGTGAAAATATTGGTGAGTAAGAGATACTGTTCTTTTTGGTCGTGGAGGAAGTCGGTGAGGCCTGCATTATTTGCCAACCAATAAAAGTCTTCGTAAATACTGGCGGACATCATGAAATCATTACAAGGCCATTCGCATGGTCGAACTTCCGCCATGCGAGGAAGATTATATTTGGGCTTCTTATTTTCTTCTTTCTTCTTCTCCTCTGAGCTCTTGTTGGAGGAGCCCCTCAACAATCTCTTTATCATTTTCATTTTCTGAAATTTTCTGAAATTTTTAGTAACTCAAAATAAAAGTTAACCAAACTCAATAAGATTGATAGCAACAACTCTTATAAGTGCCTAGAGACTATATCATGCATCAGTACTACTTGGGACCAAGAAAATTTGACATGCAAGCTCAAGAACAAGGTTACCACAACAACATAAATTTGCAATAAATAGAGCACTAGAACAAAAACTAATTGGACCAATGGAGGAGTCACATACCAAGGAACAATCTCCCCAAACAGTTTGGTGAATGGTGCTTTGAGCAAGGAGATCGAAAATGACAGCAAGATGAGTTAGAACTCGGGTTTGAGCTGGTTGGTGATTTTTTTGGGAGGAAGAAGAAGAGTCTGGGTGCAGGAATAAGTGGAGGGGGGGCCACGTGGGTCCCACGAGGCAGGGGGCGCGCCCTAGACCCTCGTGGCCAGGTGCTAGCTCCCCTCGCTGTGTGTTCTGTGCCATATTTTCTCAAATATTCTAGAAAAAATCATATTTCATTTTCATGGCATTTGGAGAACTTTTATTTTCGGGGTAATTTTGTATTGCACGGATAAGTCTGGAAACAGACAGACAATACTATTTTTGCTTTATTTATCCTAATTAACAGAAAGTAAAAAGAGGGTACAGAAGGTTGTGCTATCTAGATTCACCTATCCCATGCTCACCAAAAGGAATCCATTAACAAGGTTGATCAGGTCTTGTTAATTAACTCTTTCCGAATAACATGAAACCGGAGAATTTTCGAATAACACTAGGTTACCTCAATGTGGATATGTATGTCCCCAACAATAAGAATGTCATATGTCTTCTTGATAGTAGGAAGAGGAAACTCAAAACCTCTAATAGTGATAGTTGAATTTTTTCCAATAAAATTGATACCGTGGACCTGAGGTTGTTTCCTCGGAAAATGTACCGTATGCTCATTACCATTGACATAAAAAGTGACATTACCTTTGTTGCAATCAATAACAACCCCTGCAGTATTCAAAAATGGTCTACCAAGGATAATAGACATACTATCGTCCTCGGGAATATCAAGTATAACAAAGTCCATTAGAATAGTAACATTTGCAACTACAACAGGCACATCCTCACAAATACCGACAGGTATAGCAGTTGATTTATCAGCCATTTGCAAAGATATTTCAGTAGGTGTCAACTTACTCAAGTCAAGTCTACGATATAAAGAGAGAGGCATAACACTAACACCGGCTCCAAGATCACATAAAACAGTTTTAACATAGTTTCGTTTAATGGAGCAAGGTATAGTAGGTACTCCTGGATCTCCTAGTTTCTTAGGTATTCCACCATTGAAAGTGTAATTGGCAAGCATGGTGGAAATTTCTACTTCAGGTATCTTTCTTTTATTGGTAATAATATATTTCATATACTTAGCATAAGGATTTGTTTTAAGCACATCAGTTAAACGCATATGCAAAAGGATAGGTCTAATCATTTTAGCAAAGCGCTCACAATCCTCATCATCATTTTTCTTGGATGGTTTCGGAGGAAAAGGCATGGGTTTCTGAACCCATGGTTCTCTTTCCCTACCGTGCTTCCTAGCAACAAAGTCTCTCTTATCATAACGTTGATTCTTTGATTGTGGGTTATCAAGATCAACAACAGGTTCTATCTGCTACTTCTCGAGCTTGCGTTGTATTCCCTCGTAGAGGAAAGGGAGACGCAGCACAGTAGCGTAAGTATTTCCCTCAGTTTTTGAGAACCAATGTATCAATCCAGTAGGAGACCACGCGCGAGTCCCTCGCACCTGCACAAACAAATAAGAACTTCGTAGCCGAAGCGATAAGGGGTTGTCAATCCCTTAACGGTCACTTACGAAATTGAGATCTGATAGAGATGATAGTTTGATATTTTTGGTATTTTTGATTATAAGAACAAAAAGTAAAAGCGGAAAAAGTAAAGTAAGTATAGATTGATATGTTGAGAATAGACCCGGGGGCCATAATGTTCTCGAGTGGCTTCTCTCATGATAGCCATATTCTACGGCGGGTAAACAAATTACTGTTGAGCAATTGATAGAAAAGCGAATAATTATGAGACTATCTAGGCATGATCATTATATATAGGCATCACGTCCGAGACAAGTAGACTGAAACGATTCTGCATCTACTACTATTACACCACACATCGACCGCTATCCAGCATGCATCTAGTGTATTGAGTTCATAAGAACAGAGTAACGCCTTAAGCAAGATGACATGATGTAGAGGGATAAACTCAAGCAATATGATATAAACCCCATCCTTTTATCCTCGATGGCAACAAAACAATATGTGCCTTGCTGCCCCTATTGTCACTGGGAAAGGACACCGCAAGATTGAAACCAAAGCCAAGCACTTCTCCCATTGCAAGAACTATAGATCTAGTAGGCCAAACCAAACCAATAATTCGAAGAGACTTGCAAGGATATTATAATCATACATAAAGAGTTTAGATAAGAACCAAATATTTATCATAGATAATCTTGATCATAAACCCACAATTCATCGAATCTCGACAAACGCACCGCAAAAAGAGATTACATCGAATAGATCTCCGCGAAGATCGAGGAGAACTTTGTATTGAGATCCAAAGAGAGAGAAGAATCCATCTAGATACTAGCTATGGACCCGAAGGTCTGTGGTAAACTACTCACAACTCATGGTGAGGCGATGATGATGATGTAGAAGCACTCCGTGGAAGATCCCCCCTCCGGCGGAGCTCCGGAATAGGCCCCAAGATGGGATCTCACGGGAACAGAAGGTTACGGCGGTGGAACTAGGGTTTTCTCTGTTGCTCCGATGGTTTCGGGGTACGTAGGCTTATATAGGAGGAAGGAGGGCATCGAGGGCCTTAAGTGGGACCCACAAGGCAGGGGGCGCCCTAGGGGGGCGCCCCCACCCTCGTGGGCACCTCGTAGACCCTACTCCGTGGTTCTCAAGTCTCCCGTGCGTGATTTTCTCCAAAAATATCTTTCCCAAATGTTTCATTCCGTTTGGACTCCATTTGATATTCCTTTTCTGCAAAACCCTGAAACAGGCAAAAAACAACAATATGGACTGGGCCTTTGGGTTAGTAGGTTAGTCCCAAAAATAATATAAAAGTGTATGAAAAAGCCCAATAAACATCCAAAACATCATAAATTATAGCATGGAACAATAAAAAATTATAGATACGCTGGAGACGTATCAAGCATCCCCAAGCTTAATTCCAGCTCGTCCTCGAGTAGGTAAATGATAAAAACAGAATGTTTGATGTGGAATGCTAACCAACATAGTTTTTCAATGTAATTCTCTTAATTGTGGCATGAATGTTCAGATCTGAAAGATTCAAGACAAAAGTCTATATTGACATAAGAAATAATAATACTTCAAGCATACTAACAAAGCAATCGTGTCTTCTCAAAATACTATGGCTAAAGAAAGTTATCCCTACAAAATCATATAGTCTAGCTATGCTCCCTCTTCATCACACAAAATATTCATATAATGCACAACCCCGATTTCATCCAAGCACTTGTTTTCATACTCTATTCTTTCAAACCTTTCAACTTTCACGCAATACATGAGTGTGAGCCATGGACATAGCACTATGGGTGGAATAGAGAGGTGGTTATGGAGAACACAAAAAGGAGGGAGATAGTCTCACATCGACTAGGCGTATCAACGGGCTATGGAGATGCCCATCAATAAATATCAATGTGAGTGAGTAGAGATTGCCATGCAACGGATGCACTAGAGCTAAATATGTATGAAAGCTCAACAAAAGAAACTAGTGGGTGTGTGATACGTCCAAAACGTATCTATAATTTCTGCTTGCTCCATGCCTTTTTTGTGTGATATTGCTATGATATTTATGCACTTCCATACACTTTTGATCATATTTGTACTAACCTACTAATGGTTGCAAAAGTGCACAATGTTCTTGTTTTACACTTTATTGTGTAGAAGTACATGGAAATTGACAAAAACGCAAAAGGAGTCGTATTGGAGTAGGACTCTGACTTTCCTGAAATCTGTCTGAGAATGTTTTTTAAAGATGGTCACGTTCCGGCCCGAAGACGACGTCAAACGGAAAAAGCCTAGTTGCGAAAGTTGTGGGGAATTTTGAGGCGATGCTTCTGGATATAAAATTCATCCAAATCGGAGTCCGGACGGCCGAGTAAAGCCCGTTTTACTGAGGCCCAAAATCTGATTACGGGAATCCGAGAGTCTATATAAAGAGAGGAAATCTAGGTCACCAAGGGCCACGAATTTTCCTCCTCCCGAGCCGCCGTCTTGGAGGGGAGGACCAGCACCATTGCAGCACCATCCACAAGGAAGAAGGGGGGCCAAGGAGCCGCTGCCCCCTAGGGCCGCCGCCGCCCCGAGGGCCGCCGCCGCCGCCGCGCCCCCAAGGGCCGCCGCCGCCGCCTCCGTGGCTGCCGCCGGCCGTCTCCTCCTCGCGGGGCTGCACCTCTCCATCAACACCATCATCAACCTCCTCCTCACCATGTCCATGTGTGAGTAGTCTTCTCCGGGGCCGAGGGCTCGTACGTGTAGCTATGTGGTTATCTCTCTCTCCCATGATGTGATCTTCGTTGTGATCATAGGCTATGTTAATCTAGGGTGATCCCATGATATTTCCCCTTCCTCTATGTATTGGATTGATGTACTCACTTGTCTTTATCTAGTATAATCCTTGAGACCAAGGTGACACCGGTCTATTGGACATGGATTAGAAAAATATTTTCATGAGTGATTTCCTCTCTTGTGTGTTGATTGAAGATTGAGAGTCTCTTGGTGCTTGTCTTTGACTATCCTTTAGATATGTTGTGGTGATTGTGGGACTCTCTTTGGATGGCCGCGGTGACATTGGGAAATCCTTAGATTGAGAACTACGAACTTTGAGGTGTGCTTTTGTAGCCCTACATAATTCTCGTCCTCTCTTGACCACGAAGGAATGACCTCCGGGTGCGTCTCCATTGCATGTTTTATGGGAAATATCATGTGATTCGATTATGTTAATGTTGTTAGGAGTTGCCACTAGTGAAAGTATGATCCCTAGGCCTTGTTTCCACCATTGCAATACCATTTGTGCTCACCTTTACCACTTGTTTGCTTGCTGCACTTTTTATTACAGATTTATATTACTTTGCTTTGCCACTCCTATCATCCATATTTTACCATCTCTTCGCCGAACTAGTGCACCTATACAACTCCTAGTTGTATTAGGTGTGTTGGGGACACAAGAGACTTCTTGTATCTTAGTTGCAGGGTTGCTTGAGAGAGACCATCTTCAACCTCTACTTCCCTGAGTTCGATAAACCTTAGGCCATCCACTTGAGGGAAATTGTTGCTGTCCTACAAACCTCTGCGCTTGGAGGCCCAACATAGTCTACAAGAGTAGAAGCGTGTGTAGACATCAGTTTGCATCCAACTTGCTTGCTCACGAAGACCTAGGGCATTTGAGGAAGCCCATCGTTGGAATATACAAGCCAAGTTCTATAATGATAATTCCCACTAGTATATGAAAGTGACTAAACATGAGACTCTCTATCATGAAGAACATGGTGCTACTTTGAAGCACAAGTGTGGAAAAAGATAGTAGCAATTGTCCCTTTTTCTTTTCTTTCTTTTCTTTTTCTTTTTTTGGGCCCTTTTTTTCTTTTTTTTTTCTTTTTTTGGAGGGGCTTTATTGATTTAGCCTTTCCTCACATGGGACAATGCTCGAATAATGATGATCATCACACTTTCATTGAATTACAACTCGATACTAGAACAAAGTATGACTCCATGTGAATGCCTCCGGCGGTGTACCGGGATGTGCAATGAATCAAGAGTGACATGTTTGAAGAATTATGCCTGGTGGCCTAGCCACAAATACGATGTCAACTACATGATCATGGATGGCAATATGACAATTATGAAGCGTGTCATATGAACGGAACGATGGAAAGTTGCATGGCAATATATCTCGGAATGGCTATGGAAATGCCATAATAGGTAGGTATGGTGGCTGTTTTGATGAATAATATGGTGGCTGTTTTGAGGAAGTATATATAGTGGGTGTATGGTACCGACTAAAGTTGTGCGATACAAGAGAGGCTAGCAATGGTGGAAGGGTGAGAGTGCGTATGATCCATGGACTCAACATTTGTCATAAGAGCTCATATACTTATTGCAAAAATCTACGAGTCATCAAAACAAAGAAATCAACGCATGCTCCTAGGGGGGAGGTTGGTAGGAGTAAACCATCGCGCGCCCCCAACCTCCACACAAAGGTTGACACTTTACAAATACCTCATGCTCTAATTTCGTCACATAGCGGTTCACCATATGTGCATGCTACGGGAATCACTAACCTTAACACAAGCATTTCTTAATTTCATAATAACTCCACTAGCATGACTCTAATATCACTATCCTGATATCTCAAAACAATTATCAAGCATCCAACTTCTCATCATATTCAATGCACTTAGAGTGAAAGTTTTTACTACATTGATATTGGATGTCTATCATGTGAAGACTAGTTTTATAGCCTAAACACATTACCATGCTGTTTTAATAGACTCTCAAATGGATATAAGTGAAGCATGAGAGTTCAGAAATTTCTTCAAAATATTATCACCACCGTGCTCTAAAAGATATAAGTGAAGCAGTAGAGCAAAAACTATTCAACTCAAAAGATATAAGTGAAGCACATAGAGTGTTCTAACAATTCCTAGGCCATATTTAACTCTCTCAAATAGGTGTGTCCAGCAAGGATAATTGTGGAAAACTAACAAGCAAAGACTCAAATTATACAAGACGCTCCAAGTAAAACACATATCATGTGGTGAAAAAAAATATAGCTCCGAGTATAGTTACCGATGGATGAAGACGAAAGAGGGGATGCCTTCCCGGGGCATCCCCAAGCTTAGGCTTTTGGTTGTCCTTGAATTTTACTTGGGGTGCCATGGGCATCCCCAAGCTTAGGCCCTTGCTACTCTTTGTTCCATGGTCCATCAAAGCAATACTCAAAACTTGAAAACTTCACAACACAAAACTTAGACAAAAATCTCGTGAGCTCCGTTAGTATAAGAAAGCAAACCAGTACTCTAAGGTACTGCAATGAATTCATTCTTTGATTATATTGGTGTTAAACCTACTTTATTCCAACTTCTCTATGGTTCATACTTCCCAATATTACTCATAGATGCATTGAAATAAGCAAACAACACACGAAAAACAGAATCTATCAAAAACAGAACAGTCTGTAGTAATCTGCAGGTTCCGCATACTTCTGTAACTCCAAAAAATTCAAACTAAATTGGTAAACGTGAGGAATTTGTCTATTAATCATCTTCAAAAAGAATCAACTAAATAGCACGCTCCAGTAAAATCTGATGACCATTCTAGCGAGCGCTAACGATTCTGTTTTTCACAGCAAGATCACATAAACTTCACACAAGTCTTCCCAAAGGTTCTACTTGGCACAAACACTAAACAAAACACAAAACCATATCTAAATAGAAGCTAGATGCAATATTTATTCCTAAACTGAAGCAAAAACAAAAAATATAAAATTGGGTTGCCTCCCAACAAGCGCTATCGTTTTACGCCCCTAGCTAGGCACGATACATGATAGATCTAGGGAATGCCATAATGATACAATATGTCGCGAAAGCTCATCTCATATTCCCTACGTTCAGCAGCAAGTCTCCTTTGTGGCAAGAAAAAGTAATCAAATGGCTAAATTTAATGGGACAAAAGTCCCCCACATCAATCTTAGGAGGAATAGGTTCCTCTTTTGGCCCTTTGAAGTGGACAACCAATTCATCATTATAGGCATTCTTTTGGCAGAATGTCATAAGCCTTTGCTCAAGGGAAAGCCTAACCCATTGTTTTGTATAGCAAAATCATCGTTCATCTCAGAAATTCTATCAATCAAGACATCGGTAGGAACCTTTTTCTAAGGTTTTCATTAAAAGCAACATGATCAGGGGATTGTAACAGCATTATGTCTTCTTGATTGAACAAGATAGCCTCTATGGGAGGTCGACCGGCATCTACTCCATAATGAGCAAAGATTTCTTTGGCCTCTTTCATGATAGATCTAAATTCATGAGCCAAAAAGATAGTCGATGCACGCTTAACTGAAGAATGCTCAATATTGGAAAACTCCAAAAAGATTCTCTAAATACAGGGATGCATATGGATAAATTGCCTTTCAATCTCTACTATAAGCATAGATACATCATACGCAAGGCTACTAGTTCTGTGAAGAATAGAGCCACCCATAGTGGGCAAAGCACTGGCACAAGTAAAGAAGTCTTGAAGAACTCCTTTTCCAATGATATTACCACTACCAACCCGGAACTTCTTAATATGTAAAGTGGTAGCTTCATCAGGGGGGTCAACATAGATGTTGCCCTCGACATTACTACCCTTCTCGATAAAATCGTCCCCCATGTCAGACATGAGGGCAAGTAAGCAAGCAACACACAAGCAAACAAGAAGCAAGCGAACGATAAACAAACGACAGAAGAAGGGCAAATAAAACGGCAAGGGTGAAGTGGGGGAGAGGAAAACGAGAGGCAAAAAATGTAATGCGAAGGATAAGGGTTTGTGATAGGTACTTGGCATATGACTTTTGCGTAACCCTCCCCAGCAACGGCGCCAGAAATTCTTCTTGCTACTTCTCGAGCTTGCGTTGTATTCCCTCGAAGAGGAAAGGGAGATGCAGCACAGTAGCGTAAGTATTTCCCTCAGTTTTTGAGAAACAAGGTATCAATCCAGTAGGAGACCAAGTGCGAGTCCTTCGCACCTGCACAAACAAATAAGAACTTCACAGCCAACGCGATAAGGGGATGTCAATCGCTTTACGGTCACTTACGAAAGTGAGATCTGATAGAGATGATAGTTTGATATTTTTGGTATTTTTGATTATAAGAACAGAAAGTAAAAGCGGAAAAAGTAAAGTAAGTATAGATTGATATGTTGATAATAGACCCGGGGGCCATAGTGTTCTCTAGTGGCTTCTCTCATGATAGCCATATTCTACGGCGGGTAAACAAATTACTGTCGAGCAATTTATAGAAAAGCGAATAATTATGAGACTATCTAGGCATGATCATTATATATAGGCATCACGCCCGAGACAAGTAGACCGAAACGATTCTGCATCTACTACTATTACTCCACACATCGACCGCTATCCAGCATGCATCTAGTGTATTGAGTTCATAAGAACAGAGTAACGCCTTAAGCAAGATGACATGATGTAGAGGGATAAACTCAAACAATATTATATAAACCCCATCTTTTTATCCTTGATGGCAACAATACAATACGTGCCTTGCTGCCCCTACTGTCTCTGGGAAAGGACACCGCAAGATTGAACCCAAAGCCAAGCACTTCTACCATTGCAAGAACTATAGATCTAGTAGGCCAAACCAAACCAATAATTCGAAGAGACTTGCAAGGATATTATAATCATACATAAATAGTTCAGAGAAGAACCAAATATTTCTCATAGATAATCTTGATCATAAACCCACAATTCAACGGATCTCGACAAACACACCGCAAAAAGAGATTACATCGAATAGATCTCCTCGAAGACCGATGAGAACTTTGTATTGAGATCCAAAGAGAGAGAAGAAGCCATCTAGATACTAGCTATGGACCCGAAGGTCTGTGGTAAACTACTCACAACTCATGGTGAGGCGATGATGATGATGTAGAAGCACTCTGTGGAAGATCCCCCCTCCGTCGGAGCTCCGGAACATGCCCCAAGATGGGATCTCACGGGAACAGAAGGTTACGGCGGTGAAACTAGGGTTTTCTCTGTTGCTCTGATGGTTTCGGGGTACGTAGGCTTATATAGGAGGAAGGAGGGCACCGGGGGCCTTACGTGGGACCCACGAGGCAGGGGGCACACCCTAGGGGGGGGGGGCGCTCCCCCCTCCCTCGTGGGCACCTCGTAGACCCTACTCCGTGGTTCTCAAGTCTCCCGTGCGTGATTTTCTCCAAAAATATCTCTCCCGAAGGTTTCTTTCCGTTTTATATCCCTTTTCTGCAAAACCCCGAAACAGGCAAAAAACAACAATCTGGACTGGGCCTTTGGGTTAGTAGGTTAGTCCCAAAAATAATATAAAAGTTTATGACAAAGCCCATCAAACATCCAAAACATCATAAATAATAGCATGGAACAATAAAAAATTATAGATACATTGGAGACGTATCACTATCTCTACATCATTATCATTGCTTGGTTGAGCATCATCATGAACATCATCATTAACATTATCACTAGGTTCATGTTGATTACCAGATTGTGTCTCAGCATCAGGAAAAGATATAACATTGGGATTCTCAGGTGTGTCACCTACGGGTTCACTAGAAGCATGCAAAGTCTTATCGTTTTTCTTTTTCTTCTTCTTAGAAGAACTAGGTGCATCTAAATTAGTTTTCTAAGAATCTTGCTCAATTCTCTTAGGGCTGCCTTCAGGATACAGAGGTTCCTGAGTCATTTTACCACCTCTAGTAGCAACTCTAATAGCATAGTCATTATTCTTACTATTTAATTCATTGAGCAAATCATTCTGAGCCTTAAGTACTTGTTCTACTTGAGTGGTAACCATAGAAGCATGTATACTAATGAGTTTCAATTCACCTTTAGCTCTAGACAGATAATCACTCAAGCGTTCAATCATATAAGCATTGTGTTGTAATTGTCTACCAACATAAGCATTGAAGTTTTCTTGTTTCACAATAAAATCGTCAAACTCATCTAAGCATTGGCTAGCAAACTTATAACGAGGAATATCACCTTCATCAAACCTATAAAGAGAATTTACCTTTACTACTTGTGTCGGGTTATTAAGACCATGTATTTCTTCAATAGGTGGTAAATTCTTAACATCTTCCGCTTTAATACCTTTATCCTTCATAGATTTCTTTGCCTCTTGCATATCTTTAGGACTGAGAAATAGAACACCTCTTTTCTTCGGAGTTGGCTTAGGGGCTGGTTCAGGAAGTGTCCAATTATTTTCATTGGCCAACATATTATTCAATAGTAATTCAGCTTGTTCAATTGTTCTTTCCCTGAAAACACTACCATCACAACTATCCAGGTGGTCTCTGGAAGCATCGGTTAGTCCATTATAAAAGACATCAAGTATATCATGCATCTCAAGAGGATGATCAGGCAAAGCATTAAGTAATTGGAGAAGCCTCCCCCAAGCTTGTGGGAGACTCTCTTCTCCAATTTGCACAAAATTATATATTTCCCGTAAGGCAGCTTGTTTCTTATGAGCGGGAAAATATTTAGCAGAGAAGTAATACATCATATCTTGGGGACTACGCACACAACCAGGATCAAGAGAATTAAACCAAGTCTTAGCATCACCCTTTAACGAGAAAGGAAATAGCTTAAGGATATAGTAGTAATGAATCTTTTCATCATTAGTAAACAGGGTGGCTATATCATTCAACTTAGTAAGATGTGCCACAACAGTTTCAGACTCATAGCCATGGAAAGGATCAGATTAACCCAAAGTAATCAACTCAGGATCAATAGAGAATTCATAATCCTTATCAGTAACGTAGATAGATGAAGTGGAAAAGCAGGGTCATGTTTCATTCTAGCATTCAAGGACTTTTCTTTCAGCTTAGCTAATAATTTCTTAAGATCATATCTATCGTTGCAAGCAAGAAAGTCTCTAGAAGTTTCTTCATCCATAACATAACCCTCAGGAACCACATGCAATTCATATCTATTGGGAGAAGCTTCATCATCACTTTCATAAATATCATCAGTTTCAATATTTGCATTCTCCCTAACCTTAGCAATTTGTTCATCTAGAAATTTACCTAGTGGCACAATATTATCAAGCATAGAAGTAGTTTCATCATACATAACAGAAGTGGCGTCATCAAGAACATACGACATATCAGATTCAATAGCATGAGTAGGTGTCTCAAATTTACCCATAACAGAAGGAGAATCAAGTGCAGAGCTAGATGTCAGTTCCTTACCTCCCCTCGTAGTTGAGGGTAAGATCTTGGTTTTTGAGTCCTTCAAATTCTTCATAGTGATCAACAGATATAAATCCCAAGTGACTTAAAGAATAGAGCTATGCTCCCCAACAAAGGTGCCAGAAAATAGTCTTGATAACCCACAAGTGTAGGGGATCGCAACAGTTTTCGAGGGTAAAGTATTCATCCCAAATTTATTGATTCGACACAAGGGGAGCCAAAGAATACTCTTAAGTATTAGCAGCTGAGTTGTCAATTCAACCACACGTGGAAACTTAGTATCTGCAGCAAGATAGTTTAGTAGCAAAGTAATATGATAGTGGCGGTAGCAGCAATAAAAGTAACGATAATGTTTTTTTAGTTTTTGTAATAGTAGCAGCGGAAAAGTAAATAAGCAACTAGCAATATGGGAAAAGCTCGTAGGCATTGGATCGGTGATGGGGAATTATGTCGGATGCAATTCATCATGTAGAAGTTATAACCTAGGGTGACATAGAACTAGCTCCAGTTCATCAATGCAATGTAGGCATGTATTCCGAATATAGTCATACATGCTTATGGAAAAGAACTTGCATGCCATCTTTTGTCGTACCCTCCCGTGGCAGCGGGGTCCTATAGGAAACTAAGGGATATTGAGGCCTCCTTTTAATAGAGTACCGGACCAAAGCATTAACACATAGTGAATACATGAACTCCTCAAACTATGGTTATCACCGGGAGTGGTCCCGTTTATTGTCACTTCGGGGTTGCCGGATCATAACACATAGTAGGTGACTATAGACTTGCAAGATAGGATCAAGAACACACATATATTCATGAAAACATAATAGGTTCAGATCTGAAATCATGGCACTCGGGCCCTAGTGACAAGCATTAAGCATAGCAAAGTCATAGCAACATCAATCTCAGAACATAGTGGATACAAGGGATCAAACCCTAACAAAACTAACTCGATTACATGATAGATCCCATCCAACCCACCACCGTCCAGCAAGCCTATGATGGAATTACTCACGCACGGCAGTGAGCATCATGAAATTGGTGATGGAGGAATGTTGATGATGACGATGGCGACGATCTCCACTCTCCGGAGACCTGAACGGACTCCAGATCAGCCCTCCCGAGAGAGATTAGGGTTTGGCGGCAGCTTCGCATCGTGAAACGCGATAATTCCTTTTCCTTTATTTTTTCCTCCCCGAAGGTGAATATATAGGATCTGGGGATACGTCGGTGGAGCACCAGGGGGCCCACGAGGCAGGGGCGCGCCCCCCACCCTCGTGGATAGGGTGTGCCCCCCTGGTCTGGATCTTCTTGCAGATATTTTTTTATATTTTCAAAAACAAATCTCCGTGGAGTTTCAGGTCATTCCGATAACTTTTTATTTCTGCACAAAAACAACACCATGGCAATTCTGCTGAAAACAGTGTCAGTTCCGGTTAGTTCCATTCAAATCATGCAAGTTAGAGTCCATAACATGGGCAAAAGTGTTTGGAAAAGTAGATATGTTGGAGACGTATCGCTGTGGCAATACTCCCGAACTATCTCCCCAGTACTAGGTGACGTCGGGGTTATCTCACCACCAGACATGCATAGAAGAGTTTTCGATGTCGGCCGCCTCTAGTATTCTGGAACCGCTACGATACATTTGCGACTACAACACCTCGGAGCTCAACTCCCCGGGACACTGCCACAATCCCTAAATGACAGGAGGCATCGAGAACAATGTTCTCGTCACAAATATATTGGAACAATCCAAACAATACCCGCGTGATCCTAATTTTTTTTGTGAAATTTGAGAGTAGAGGAGATAGAACAACGCCAGGAGTCCTCACCAGAGGGATGAAGAGGATGAGGAGTAAAAAGAAATCCTACTCTCTGATATTTATATATATATATATATATATATATATATATATATATATATATATACATGACTCAAAACATTTTGTGTGTGTGCCTAGACTCAACCGTCAGCGGTTCGATCAATTAGGGGGCTCCTAGGTCGGAGAAGGCTCTAATACCAACTTGTAATGCCTAGGATGCGACTATGTCTACTACGTGTCGAGGCACGACTTAAAGACATAAGCGTATTCTGGAATGATCTCAAGTATGGTATCTTTGCACATCTCATGTAAAAGTTCAGGGATGAAAAGGAAAAGATAGTTGGCTTACACTCGCCATGTCACACAATGAATACAATAACATACAATCAGCCAAATAACACAAGGTCCGACTACGGACGAAATCCAAACAAGAAAGATACCATAAACACAAGCCCGGATCCTCCTAGTAAGAACCACTACTAATCGTCGGGATACGAGACATAGTAACGACCACGCTCTTCATCGAACTCCCAGTGAAGTTCTGATCCATCTCCTGCATTGTTCTCAGCAGTACCTGCATCTGGTGTGTGTTGAATCTGTGAGCCACAAGGACTCAGCAATCCCGTTCCCGGGTATCAAAACTACCAAAGCCTTAGGTGTGGAAAGGCTATACAAGTGTTTGCAGCAAGCACTAAGCAACTAGCTTATGAGTTTAGAGCGAGATGAGAACAAGTGCCAACGGTCGCCAAGTTGATCAAGAAATGATCCTAGCTACTCACGATCAAACATAACCCCAATGTGTTCACTTCCCGAAGCCCTTCGGAAAGAGACCATCACGGTTACTCACACACGTAGTGTATTCTTATGGATATGGTGTCAATTTATCTACAACCGGATATTAACAAATTCCCATCTGCCACATAACCGTGGCACGGCTTTCGAAAGATCAAACCCTGCAGGGGTGTCCCAACTCAGCCCATCACAAGCTCACGATCTGCGGAGTCGCAACTCCAAAGTGGGAAGACATGAGTATTCTCGGAATCCCGTGCTCAAGATATTTTGACAAAGGTAAAACTAATCTAGCAAGACCCCCCAGTGTGCCGACACCCTGATAGTAGCCGCGTGTATCTCATCTCAGGCCATGACCGAATGGGCGATCCTACGGGTAAAACCAGCCCTCGGGTTTACCCAAGGTGTCCCCGCATAACCCCCAGTTTGGACCAACACTCATGAGGAGCACTGGCCCGGGTTGTTGATTAAGAACTCGGGTTTGCAACGCCCTATGCAAGTTTTAGTTGTTAGGCAAATGTAAAACCAAAGTTGGCCTTGCTAGAAAAGCTTTAAGCAGTGTGAATTATCAAGGGGGCCCATAAACCCCAACCGTGTTAGGAACACAAAAATGAAGGAACATAACACCGGTTTATCGGGTCCTAAGATGGCATGAGTGGAACAAAACACCAAGCAGAAGGCCGAGCCTTCCACCCATTGCCCATATATAGGTGTATTAAGTTTAGATAAGATATATATTCTGTTAGCCCAAACAAACAAGTCCGAACATGGAGCAACCTTCAAACTTCACCTACAACTAACAATGCTATAAGAGGGGCTGAGCAAAAGCGTACTTAGCCAATCAACGGTTTGCTAGGAAGGCGGTTAGAGTGTTTCATGGCAACAATAAGAGGCTGACAAACAGGAATAGGCATCGAGGCATATCTAAAGAGCGAGACAACTAGCATAGGCAAATATAGAGGTGATAAAGGCGAATGGTCATCTTGACTGTTAAGTCCACGGAGGGATCGTAACCTTGCTCCTCAAACTCAGTCTCGAAAGGAACCTCGAACTCTGAATCATCACCGGGCTCTAACCAACACAACAATACAAACACCGGAACAACAATCAATCATCATGCCATGCTCAAACACATGATGCAAGATATGATGCAAATGAATATGGGCAGGATGTGATGCAACTCCTAGGGGCAAGATGAGTGCACATGTGGCATGGCAATAAACAAGATCACAACACATGTAGGGACCCATGCAAAATGAGAACAAGAACAAACATGGTCACAAGTGGTTATGTAGTTGAATTAAACAAGCACCCAACAAGTTTTATAAGTTGCTTAACATGGCAAGGGGTGAAACTAGGATCAACAACATCATGCTAGCATTTTAAATGGGCCGGAAAGAACAAACAACAATTTTCGGAAACTCCCATGTTCATAATAACACATATAGGACAGATCTATAGCAACCAAGTTTTTGACTTGTTAAACTTGCAAAGTAACGGCACCATCTTAATCTACAAAATTTTCCACCCCAAATACATATAAAGTTTGTCAAATTTGGAGCTATGGTTATTTAGTTATGAATTTAACAAGTTTGAGCATATTTTAAACACAAAATAATTCAACAGCAATTTAAATGTTTTTAACATGGCAACAAACTTGTAGCGACCAGACCTCAAACAGTCTGATCTCTGTGCATCAGTGTCATCCCTGGATCAGTAATGCTAACACGCACAGTACTTGAAGGATTTATAACAGAGTAGCAATCACACACTTATTACATCGATAGTCCAACGATGGATTTATTACAAGTAATATGGCTGAAGGCCATCTAATACGATAACAGCGGAAGGCTTGGAAGATAAGTGAGTCCATCAACTCCAGCGGCATCACTGAGTATAGAACCACGACCTAAAAGGGCATCTTACTCGTCGTCTGAAAAGTCTGTAACATGAATCGTTGCAGCCCGAAAACGGGTCAGCACATGGAATATGCTGGCAAGGTAACACAAGAGAATGCAATGAAAGTAAAGCTATACTATATGCAATATGGCTGGTGGAAAGCTCTATGGTTAAGTTTTTGCGTAAAGCCAATTTTTCCCTACTTCAAAGGAATGCATTTTAATTAACTATCATGGTGGTTGAAACATCGTTGAGAAGATAGACCTCCTCTCAACCCCAATTAAAATAATCATTAAACCCAACAAAATTAATTTAGAGTAACATGTTGAGATGCACATGAAAATCCAAGTACTAGATACTCAAGACGTCCATAACCGGGGACACGGCTGATCATGATCAGTTTGTACACTCTGCAGAGGTTTGTGCACTTTTCCCACAAGACTCGATCGCCTCCGTTTGGTTTCTCACACTGCATGGTGTTTGAGAAACGGATGACCGAGACATAGTCTTTCAGAAGCGCTAGCACCTTACGATCGGGCGGACCGTACCAACCTACATCCCCTACATCTGCTAGTACACCACTGTAAGAGTTCGCACAACTTACTCATACTATGCTAGAGCCCATAATAGCATTGTGGCTGCACACGGAAGTTTCTAGTATGAATAATCTCATGATCCCTTTGAGCCTGGGCGGCGGTCCATAAAAAACAGGCAATCGCTGGAATACCCAGGTGCCTCAATCCACCCAGATGTGTATTAATGTTGCCACCTTAAGTTGAACCATTAATTAACAAACTCACATCTGTCATGGATTTCACTCACCCAATCCACGTCTACGAGCATAGCATGTCCTAACAGCAAACGTAGAAGTAACTCCCAAAGGTTTGAATGTAATGCAGGTAATAGGTACTACCTCAAACTACTTCCCAATCCCACAAGTTAATTGATCCTACTCATGCAATGTGTGAGGGTTTGGACTAATGCAATGAAAACTGGGTAATTGGAAAGTATGATCAAAGTGTTACTTGCCTTGCTGATGATCCGCAAAACTTAGAGACTCAAAGTAGCAAGCGGCGCACTCCGGGTACTCTATCGCAATCAAACAAGCATACAATAAGTACTTAACTAATGCACGGGTAAAACTCAAATAAGAGATCTAACCAGAAAGTTCAACTTAAGAACTCCGGTTTGCAAAAAGAATCAACTCGAAAGAAGCAACGAAACTCAAACTGCAAAAGAAACGAGCTCCGGTTTACTAGTTGGCCTAAAGACAAATTTTACAGTAGCCAAAACTTTGTTCAAGTTGATTAAACATAAAGAGGGCTTCGAGACGAAGATCTGGGATTTTGAATCACCTGATTCCGACTCTCGAGCGAAAAGAAAAACGAAAAACAAGATCAGGGCAGAAATCGCGATCGGAATAACCGCGGATAAATACCCCAAAAAGAAAAAACGAGGAACAGGCTAACGAACGAACATTCGCTGTCTGCGGCTAACTAACAAAAACCGTTCGTTAAAACAAACGTATGGACGAACGTCCGCTATATAACTAAGCCGGCGGAAAAAAAACCGAACCGATCTATTTAAAAAAACAGATCTAGGTTTTCCTAAAACAAAACCGATCGGTTAACAAAAAAAAACGCAACTACCTCGGGCTCGAGCTCCGGCGGGATTCCGGCGGCGGCGGTGCTCCGGCGAGGCGAGGCGAGGCGGCGCGGTGGCGGCGGGGCGGCGGGGCTGCGGCGGCGCGGCAGCGCGAGCGGCGGCGGCGCTAGGGTTAGGGCAGGCGAGGCGCGGCGGGCTGGGGCGGTCGGGCCGGGGCGCTGCGCTTATAAAGCCCAAAGTCCTGGGCCTTCACGACTCCTAGTCGGTTTCCTTTTTTTTCTAAATAGAGTCCTGACGCAGAAAAACTAACAAAAGAAATACCAAACGGACTCCAAAATTCCCGAAATAAATTTTCACCGTCCTCCAATAATATTTAGGACAAAGTGAACATTTTTCCCGGACCTAAATGCAATTTTGAAAAACGCGTATTTTTCCTATGCAAATAAATCCGCAAATAAATCCAAAAAATACCAAAAATGATTTTAACATTTTTCCTCCAATATTTCTGTTATTTTGGAGAAGTCATATTATCTCCGCTCATATTTTTGTATTTAGAAATATTTTTAGGAGAGAAAAATAATTAGAATCACACTGTCCTCGTACCGGCATTCGAGCGAACTCAAATACGAAAACAGTAAAATCCCCAACTCTCTCCGTAGGTCCTTGTGTTGCTTAGAATTTCGAGGAACTCCACAAACAAAAAAGCAAAAACATGCAAATGCAATATGATCTATGTATAACATTCCAAATTGAAAATTTGGGATGTTACAAAACTGCATATAATTATTCTACACTAAATACTAGGCAGTTTTCATATATAAAGTATTTTGAACAGATGCACAAATCAAAAGATATGAATTATGCAAAGAAAATGCAAAAATTGAAATTAAAACAAACACAGAAAAGAAAAGGGGCTACGCAGACCCAGCCTGGACTAGCCCTAGCCACTGACTAATGGGTCCAGGGGGGACAAACGTGGCAGAGTGGGTGCGGGAGTGGGTGTGAGCGAGCTGGGAGGCTGACAGTTGGACCAGCTTGTCAGTGAAACAAAGAAAACAAAAAGGGGCCGAATACCACTGGTCATGCAGGGACTCGAACCCAGGCTGCTGGTTAACTAAACGAGAGACACACCACTGGGCTAGCTGCGTACATCTGACAGAGAAGAGGAACGCTACCACTTGACTAAACTACAGATGCAGAACAGAGGGAGAAGCAGGGGCGGTCGGAGGAGCTCGTCGGAGCTGCTCCGGCGACCAATTGGAGCGGTGGAGGTGTGCGATGTGTTCCTGGAGGAATACCGCACCTCTGGGTGCCACTAGATGGGCTAGACGACGACATAGTCGACGCTGGCGAGCTGTGACAGAAGCAGCACGACAAAGATGAACACGGCGAGGCCAGGGCTCTACTCGTAGCTATGCAGGTGGAAAACAACTAAGCTGAGCACGGCGAATCTAACATGCATCTAAACGAGGCGAGAGGGGTTCGGAGCACTCGTCGACTACGAGGTCCGATGGCGATGAGCTCGGGCGCTCGGCGAACTAGCCTCTAGACGGCGCAAAGGAAGGGGAAAAGGGCACGGGGAGATGCAGATGCTCACCACGAGCACGGTGGTGTGTTCGGCTGGCCGGGAGGTGGTCGGAGTCGACGACGACGATCAAGCACTTGCGGTGGCCGGAATCGACATCGAGGAAGAGGAAGAAGAAGACGTGACCTTCAGCTCCGTGTACCAGGCGTAGGGGACGTAGTCGACGTCGGGGAGGAAGAGGACATGTTTGGCGAGGCAGCGGAGGACGAGGAGCTCGTCGGCGATGAGCCCGTGCGCTCAGATGCGCTCAGGACGACAATGGCGCAGCGGATCTGGTGGCTCTTAGATCACCTGGCAGCGGGAGGAGGAAGAGGTGAACCCTAGGGGTCTAAAGGGCAAGGCGAGATGTTTTAAAAGAGGCTAGAACGACGGCGGTGCACGACGGCGTGCTCGCTCGCGGTCCCCGTGGCGCGACTGCGAGGAAGAAGAAAAGGTGGGTGCGGCGCTGTGTGTGGTCGCTGACATATGGGCTCGACTCGTCCACGTGGAAACACAACAGAGGGGGCGAGTGGGTGTGTGGGTGCAAACGGGCGTGAGGGACGCGCGGGCTGGCTGGCGCAGGCCGGCTGGCGCTGGTTAGCTGGGCCGAGGGGGAGGCCAAGGCCCAGGCGGCTGCTGCTGGCTGCTGGGCTGCGCTGGTGCTGGTGGTTACTTTTCTTTTTTCTATTTCCTTCAGACAGAAAACAAAAAAGAAAAGCCCAGGTCAAAAGAAAAGGAATTAGGAGGAAAATAAAATACTCCCTAGCTCCTGGAATTAAGCCCTATTTTATAAAAATGACTTGGACATTTTTAGAGGTAGAAAAATAAAACAAGTTTGAATATGGTTCAAACTTTTGTCATTTTTTAACCTGACCAATTCATTTCAAAATAAGGCAAGGTCTTGCAAGGTGACTTAGGTCAAGGTACCAAAGAAGTAGGGAGGAGATGAACATTTAAAAAGAAGAGATTAAGCTACTTGCAAAATTTAAAGGATGGAAAAAGAAAGGAAGGGAAGTGGTGCTAGTTGAAAGGGGTTTAAGAATGGGCATGTTGGAAATATGCCCTAGAGGCAATAATAAATTTGTTATTATTATATTTCCTTGTTCATGATAATTGTTTATTATCCATGCTAGAATTGTATTGATAGGAAACTCAGATACATGTGTGGATACATAGACTAACACCATGTCCCTAGTAAGCCTCTAGTTGACTAGCTCGTTGATCAACAGATGGTCACGGTTTCCTGACCATGGACATTGGATGTCGTTGATAACGGGATCACATCATTAGAAGAATGATGTGATGGACAAAACCCAATCCTAAGCCTAGCACAAGATCGTGTAGTTCGTATGCTAAAGCTTTTCCAATGTCAAGTATCCTTTCCTTAGACCACACTAGTAGATAAAGGGACATCTGCCCCGGTTGGTAAGGGCCTTTAGCCCAGGTTCTTGAACCGGGACTAAAGGGTCGGTACTAATGCCCTAGCCCTTTAGTCCCGGTTCAATCTAGAACCGGGGCAGATGGGTCTCCACGTGGCCTATGCGCGGAGCCCAGGCAGGAGGGCCTTTGGTCCCGGTTGGTGGCACCAACCGGGACCAAAAGGCATCCACGCGTCAGCATTTCTGTGGCTGTGGTTTTTGTTTTTTTTTAAGGGGAGGGGGGCGGGTTGGAGGTTTTGGGGGGTTAATTTAGGTGTTTCATATATTTTGTTATCTAGCTAATTAATAGAGAGAAGTGTCCTCTCTTATGTCCGTGCTTGGTCGACGCTACGTACTACACATACGTATAGAGAGGACTAGACACGCTAGCTGCCAGCTAGTAAGCAAACGAAGGAAACAGAAGATCGTAATCAACATATATATATATGCATACAGAGAGAAGTAATATCGACCACCTCTCCTTCTCCGAGAGATTGGTCGAACAACAAGTTCTCGTATATCTATCCGACACTACCAGGTACATATATACAATAATTATCTCTTACAAATATAATCTTCTATACGATGGACGCATGGTCCACATAGTATTCTCCGTCTGGTACGATCACGTGGTCAAGGAAGAATGCTGCCAATTCCTCTTGAATTGCTCGCAGACGATCTGGTGCTAGGAGTTCATTCCGCATCCGAAAGATCTAATTTGAAGAAGGGGGTCAATACATGATATCTTTGTTTTCATTTACCACCAACGATCTGATCATGTATTATATCTTTGTTTTCATTTACCACCAACGATCGTAGCAAGTTGGCCTCAGTATCTGAGGCACGCAATGTAACCTCGGTTGCATCTATGAGGTATGTGTTAATGAACCCAATATCACCGACTTGTCTTTTCTTCAATTCGACGATCTTCAATCTGCATAATATAGTGAGGATAATTATAAATACATGCAATGAAAGAGCTGAGCTATATAGAGAGACTTATTGACAAAAGTAGTACTACTTACAGACAGTAGCAGGTGACCGTTGCTTTATCGAGGGCCAATTGATTGAAAAACTGATAGAACTCCTCAAATGGAATAGGCAACAGTTCAATTCCAACGAGGTCATGCTCCGGTTTAACTCTCACATACAAATTATCCCTCCCCCCAGACTCTCTGCAGATTTTCAAGTACCAATCATGCAATCTTCGCATCATCGTTGATAGAGATCTTTCATCTTTGACGAGAGGCTTCCCGTACTCGTATCTTTGTATCTGCACCTCCAAGAAATCATAATGTACATCGTCGGGCAGGTAATCTCCAAGATTGCTATAACCGGGCACCATCCTCGGATCATTAGCGGCCATGTCGCTAGACACCTTGAGCGGGGGCACGATTGGTCCGCTTGTTCGTCGAGCTGGGCAATTTGTTTCCCAGCTCGTCCTTCTGCTAACCTTTGATCACTTTTAGTCCTTCCCGACCGCTTCGCTTCGTGAAATGACTTTTCAATAATGTGGTCATAGTTGTCTTTCGGCGGACTTTTCGCTGGTTTCTTCAGGGCAGCAAGAGTGCGCTTTGCTTTCACCGGATCTATCTTCTCTTCCGGAGGTGGATGTCTCTGTGCTTTCAACCCTTCAAGCCAGTCCTTCACTTCGCCTTCAACGGTCTTCGTGTTTTCCTCGTCGGACCTCTCGTATGGTAACTTCTCTAGAGGCGTGAGAGAACGACCGAATCTGTATTGCCTCCTGCCTCTGGCTGTACTGCTAGACGCCGGCAGACCAAACGAATCAGCGGTCTTCTTTCCTTGCTTACACGCCGGAGAAGGAACAGCCGGAGCGGCGGCAGGTATCTTCCGCCCTTGCTGACTAGGCGGAGAAGGAGGAGGCTGGCTGCTCGGGCGCACCGGCGCAGGCGGAGAAGGAGGCGGAGTGCCGCCACGCGCCGGAGAAGGAGCCGGAGTGCCCTGATCGTCACTCGCCGGAGGAGGAGGCGATGGAGGAGGCGGTGGAGGAGGCGGAGTGCCCTGACTCGCCGGAGGAGGAGGAGGAGGAGGCGGAGGCGTCCAGTTGAGAATGTTGATGAGGTCCTTCCGCCATAGGCATGGAGTCTTCAGTGAAGAACCCAACCGAGTCTCCCCTTCACCGGTAGGGTGGTCAAGCTGGAGCTCCTCAAATCCCTCTGTTATTTCATCCACCATCACCCTAGCATATCCTTCTGGAATCGGCCGGCAGTGAAAAGTTGCGCCGGGTCCAGTAGGATAAACAGAGGCAGCAGCCGCCTTGACCTTCATATTTATCCATTGCGTCATAAGGTGACAATTTTGTACCTCCGTGATAGCATCCATGGGATAGCTGGCAGGAGCCGTCAAGACATGCTCCGGCTGAAGCAGCTCGGTGGAAGCCACGCTGCTTCTCCGCTGAGATGGCGGGGTAGCTTCGGGGGACGCTTCGGCAGTTCTTTTGTCCCGATTTGCTTCTCGTTCCTCTATCGCTTGTATTCTGGCGCGCAGCGCCTGCATTTCGGTCTGCTGCACTTGCTTCCTCCTCTCGTGGCATTTGTAACCGCCTATGTCCGGAAACCCAGCACTCCACGGAACGGAGCCTAGCGTGCCTCGTGTCCGTCTAGGGTGCTCAGGATTCCCGAGGGCCATTGTGAGCTTGTCGTTCTCTCTGTCGGGAAAGAACGTCCCTTGCTGCGCTGCTTTGATATAGTAACGAAGCTTCTTGAGTGGTATTTCCAATTGCTTGTCCGTCCAAATGCACCTCCCTGATACAGGGTCCAAGGTTCCGCCAGCCCCGAAGAACCAAGTCCGGCAACGGTTTGGCCAGTTCATTGTCTCTGGTTCGATCCCTTTCTGAAGCAGATCATTCTCAGCCTTGGCCCACTTAGGTCGGGCTCTGAGGTAGCCACCTGACCCCGTGCGATGGTGATGCATCTTCTTCGCAGCATTTTTCTGGTTTGTTGCCGACATCTTCTTACTCTTTTCCGATGTCTTATAGGCCACAAATGTGGGCCAGTCATCTCTGATCTTCTCATATATGCCCTGGAATTCTGGAGTCTCTTTTTTGCGGACAAACTTATTCAGGTGTTTCTTCCACCCCCTGAATAGTTCTTCCATCTTCGTAAGAGCAAAAGACTTGATTAAATCCTCTATAACTGGCTTCGCCGGATCAGCCTCTGGCGGTAGGGTGAAATTTGACTTCAGCTCAGTCCATAGATCTTCATTCTGCATGTCAGTGACATAAGACACCTGAGTGTCTTCTGCGGCCGGCTTTAACCATTGATGGATGCTGATCGGGATCTTGTCCCTAACCAGAACCCCGCACTGATTAACAAATGCGTTCTTTGTCCGGATGGGTTCAATCGGTTCGCCGGTGCGCGCGATTTCTGTGATCTCAAACTTTTCATCCGACCTCAACCTTTTCTTCGCGCCTCGTCTCTTTACTGAAGATTTGCTCGATCCGAAGGGCTACAAAAAAGAACAAAGACGAGAGTTAATGAATGCATAAATTAAATAGTCAGCACAGGCTTAACTAATATATATATACCTGCTGGCCGGACTCGGTTCAGTCACCGGAGCCATCATCACGGTCTCCTTCTTGCACCGGCATTGGGTCACCGGAGCCGTCCTCACGGTCTACTTCTTGCATGTGCATTGGGTCACCGGAGCCATCATAATCATAGCCTATATCTTCCTCTCTTTCCAGCAGCTCATTGGTGTCGTTGAGAAACGACAAGACGGCATCTTGTCCGTCTGCGATTATGTCCAGCAACATCGCTTCTTGTGCTTCGTCTCGGGGGTTGTCGTCCATAGTTTCTACAAATATTTACAACATGCCAATTATTATTCAAACATGACGGATGGATATATTAATGGCAAACGTAGATCTAGCTAGCTAATCACAGTAAGGAATCATATATATTAATTTGTGGCCTCAACGCTGCTTCTCTAGGGTTTCGGGTGGCCTCGACAACGCTTCAAGAGTTAGGGGTGGCCTCGAGAACGCTTCAAGGAGGGGGTAATATCGAAGATTTCAAGAAAACCATGACTTCATCATTAGTCGAAAATGACAGGCGCATAATGGTACGAGAAGCTCTTCAAAGTTGTTTTGGATGGAGTTCCCGATAGAATAATTTTCTTTTTAGTACCCTCGACCCCTGGTCGACCCTCGACCCTCGACTGCTCGGCGATCCACAACCCTAGACCCCCTCATGTCACATTTTGTCTAGTGTCAAAGGATTCAACAAAACCATGTCTTCATCATTAGGCGAAAGTAACAGACGCATGATGGTACGAAGCTCTCCAAAGTTATTTTGGAACGGAGTCCCAGATAGGATAATTCGTAACAAAAGATGGATTATCCTATCAGGAACTCCGTTCCAAAATAACTTTCCAGAACATCATACCAACATGCCCCGGTTACTTCTGGCAAATGATGAAGGCGTGGATTTCTTCAATACTTTGACACTAGGCAACCTCTCGACCCCTCGACTGCTCGGCGATCCACAACCCTAGACCCCCTCATGTCACATTTTGTCTAGTGTCAAAGGATTCAACAAAACCATGTCTTCATCATTAGGCGAAAGTAACAAACGCATGATGGTACGAAGCTCTCCAAAGTTATTTTGGAACGGAGTCCTAGATAGGATAATTCGTAACAAAAGACGGATTATCCTATTAGGAACTCCGTTCCAAAATAACTTACCAAAACTTCGTACCAACATGCCCCGGTTACTTCTGGCAAATGATGAAGGCATGGATTTCTTCAATACTTTGACACTAGGCAACCTCTCGACCCCTCGACCCTCGACTGCTCGGCGATATCCACAACCCTAGACCCCCTCATGTCACATTTTGTCTAGTGTCAAAGGATTCAACAAAACCATGTCTTCATCATTAGGCGAAAGTAACAGACGCATGATGGTACGAAGCTCTCCAAAGTTATTTTGGAACGGAGTCCCAGATAGGATAATTCGTAACAAAAGACGGATTATCCTATCAGGAACTCCGTTCCAAAATAACTTTCCAGAACTTCGTACCAACATGCCCCGGTTACTTCTGGCAAATGATGAAGGCATGGATTTCTTCAATACTTTGACACTAGGCAACCTCTCGACCCCTCGGCGATCCTCGACCCTTGACGACCCTCGGTCCCTCGACGACCCTCGACCCCCCTCATGTCAAAGTTATCGGGGAGGGGGTATATCGACAATGACATACCCGATAAAAAGAAGAAGAGGAAGAAGAAGAAAAAAAAGAGAAGAAGAAAGGAACAGCTAGAGGAGAAGATCGAAGAAAAAAAAGAAAAAAAGGAGAAGAAGAAAGGAATAGAGGAGAATCTCTTCTTCTCCTCTTATTTTTCTTCTTTTTTCTTCTTCTTATTTATTTCTCCTCTTCTTCCCTCTCCTCTTCTTCTTTCTTTCCTCTTCTTATTTTCTTCTTTCCTATCCTTCTTTTTCTAAATTTGTAACTTTTGCGTATATAAAACTTTTCTACAATTGTAACTTTCTATATATGAACAAAAAACTTTCTATGAACAAAAAAACATTTTAACATATATATTTAGCAAATTCCTAAGCAAAATAAAAAAAATTATAGCCACATACACATATACATCACATACACATATACATTATAGCCACATACAACAACTATATACACATATACATATACACATAAGCAACTATATATATACACATACACATATATATATATCATATCACATATGAAAAAAACATATATATTGCATATAACAGAGACAGGCAGGGGCGCGGCGGCTCACAACGCAGGGACAGGCAGAGGGCGCCGGCGACGAGGAGCGCGGGGGCAGAGGGCGCCGGCGACGAGGAGCGACGGGGCGACGGCGCGGGGTGACAACGTGACGGCGCGGGGCGACGGGGCGACGGCGAGCTCGAGCTTGGCGGCGTCGGGGGCGGGGAAGAGATAACTGAAACGAATTTTCACAAGTGCTACTTATATAGACAGGGCATTGGTCCCGGTTCGTGGCACAAATCGGGACGAATGCCCCCCTTTAGTCTCGGTTGGTGCCACCAACCGGGACCAAAGGTCTCTTTTCAGCAACCCAAAGGGCGGGAAGGAGAGACCTTTGGTCTCGGTTGGTGCCACCAACCGGGACTAAAGGGGTGCATTGGTCCCGGTTGGTGCCACGAACCGGGACCAATGCCCCCCTTTAGCCCCGGTTGTTGCCACCAACCGGGACCAAAGCCCTTGTCCTGCCCCGCGGCGAAATTCTTTAGTCCCACCTCGCTAGTTGACAGGGGCTGGGAGTGGTTTATAAGCCCCACTGCGGTGGCTGTATTGAACTCCTCTCTATTGCAGGCTTCTGGGCCTAACTCTGTGCGCTGCCCTGTGAGTCTGCTGGGCCTTATAGTCCAGCTGCATCCTGGGCCGTAGGCCTTGCAGGCTCACTGGGCAGCGCCTTTTTTTTCCTTTTTTTCCTTTTCTGCTTTACTTATTTCTAAGTTGTTTTTTGCTGTATTTAGAGTTTCTTTGTGAATATTATTGCTTTAGGTAAAACCAATTACAAACTTTCTGTTAGTGCCAGTAGTATTCAAAATTGAATAGTTTAAATTTGAAATTATTTGTTTTCTTTGTTGCTTTATTTATTTTATTTTGTTTCAACTTACAACAAAATACTTATTGTTGCTATTTTTTTGCACGTTTTTTTGTTTTGTTTTCTGCATTATTTATTTTCTTTTGTTTTGCTTTATTTTTTAATTCTTTTTGTTAGTGCCATTAGTATTAGAAAAATTATAAACTTCCTGTTAGTGCCATTGGTTTTCAAATTTGAATAATTAAAATTTGAATTCTTTGAAATTTGTGTGAATCACAAGTTTGTGGTTAACTTTACTAAAAAAATGAACATATATGCACCTATAGAGAAAATTCGACCTAAATTCATAGTTTTCAAATGAACTCTGAAAAAGTTGGCATAGCATGTGCTTGTACAAAACGGACAATGGTATCATACTCGTGTGTTACAAAGTTGGCATGATATCATCATAATAGTTGCGGAAAAAAGTCTTCACTTTTTCTTCGCTTGTGTCATTTGCTTATTGCGCCGTAACCATGGATAATCTGCATCGTTTATCAGGATGCTTGGGTGAGCCTTGACTTTGAAGGGAGGAACTTCATGAAACTTTTCATAATCTTCAGATATGTCTGTCTTGCCCTCCACTCCTAGGATGTCCCTTTTTCCTAAAAGAACTATGTGGCGCTTTGGCTCATCGTATGATGTATTTGCTTCCTTATCTTTTCTTTTTCTCGGTCTGGTAGACATGTCCTTCACATAGATAACCTGTGCCACATCATTGGCTAGGACGAACGGTTCGTCAGTGTACCCAAGATTTTTCAGATCCACTGTTGTCATTCCGTACTGTGGGTCTACCTGTACCCCGCCTCTTGACAGATTGACCCATTTGCACTTAAACAAAGGTACCTTAAAATCATGTCCGTAGTCAAGTTCCCATATGTCCACTATGTAACCATAATATGTGTCCTTTCCCCTCTCGGTTGTTGCATCAAAGCGGACACCGCTGTTTTGGTTGGTGCTCTTTTGATCTTGGACAATCGTGTAAAATGTATTCCCATTTATCTCGTATCCTTTGTAAATCAATACAGTCAAAGATGGTCCCCTGGACAACAAGTACAACTCATCACAAACAGTGTTGTCACCTCTGAGAGGTGTTTCCAACCAACTGCTGAAAGTCCTGATGTGTTCACATGTAATCCAGTCGTCGCACTGCTCCGGGTGTTTGGAGCGCAGACTGTTCTTGTGTTCATCGACATACGGGGTCACCAAGGTAGAGTTCTGTAGAACTGTGTAGTGTGCTTGAGACCAAGAATTTCCGTCCCTGCATATTATTGAGTACCTTCCAAGCGTGCCTTTTCCAGTCAGTCTCCCCTCGTACCACGATTTAGGGAGACCTATCTTATTAAGGCCAGGAATGAAGTCAACACAAAACCCGATGACATCCTCTGTTTGATGGCCCATGGAGATGCTTCCTTCTGGCCTAGCGCGGTTACAGACATATTTCTTTAGGACTCCCATGAACCTCTCAAAGGGGAACATATTGTGTAGAAATACGAGCCCCAGAATGACAATCTCGTCGACTAGATGAACTAGGACGTGTGTCATGATATTGAAGAAGGATGGTGGGAACACCAGCTCAAAACTGACAAGACATTGTGCCACATCACTCCTTAGCCTTGGTACGATTTCTGGATCGATCACCTTCTGAGAGATTGCATTGAGGAATGCACATAGCTTCACAATGGCTAATCGGACGTTTTCCGGTAGAAGCCCCCTCAATGCAACCGGAAGCAGTTGCGTCATAATCACGTGGCAGTCATGAGACTTTAGGTTCTCGAACTTTTTCTCTAGCATATTTATTATTCCCTTTTATATTCGACGAGAAGCCAGTCGGGACCTTCATACTGAGCAGGCATTCAAAGAAGATTTCTTTCTCTTCTTTTGAAAGAGCATAGTTGGCAGGACCTTCATACTGCTTCGGAGGCATGCCGTCTTTTTCGTGCAAACGTTGCAGGTCCTCCCGTGCCTCAGCTGTATCTTTTGTCTTTCCATACACGCCCAAGAAGCCTAGCAGGTTCACGCAAAGGTTCTTCGTCACGTGCATCACGTTGATTGAAGAGCGGACCTCTAGGTCTTTCCAGTAGGGTAGGTCCCAAAATATAGATTTCTTCTTCCACATGGGTTCGTGTCCCTCAGCGTCATTCGGAACAGCTAGTGCGCCGGGGCCCTTTCCAAAGATTACGTGTAAATCATTGACCATAGCAAGTACGTGATCACCGGTACGCATGGCGGGCTTCTTCCGGTGATCTGCCTCGCCTTTGAAATGCTTGCCTTTCTTTCGACATTGATGGTTGGTCGGAAGAAATTGACGATGGCCCAGGTACACATTCTTTCTGCATTTGTCCAGGTATATACTTTCAGTGTCATCTAAACAGTGCGTGCATGCATGGTATCCTTTGTTTGTCTATCCTGAAAGGTTACTGAGAGCGGGCCAATCGTTGATGGTCACGAACAGCAACGCCTTTAGGTCAAATTCCTCCTGCCTGTGCTCATCCCACGCACGTACACCGTTTCCATTCCACAGCTGTAAAAGTTCTTCAACTAATGGCCTTAGGTACACATCAATGTCGTTGCCGGGTTGCTTAGGGCCTTGGATGAGAACTGGCATCATAATGAACTTCCGCTTCATGCACATCCAAGGAGGAAGGTTATACATACATAGAGTCACGGGCCAGGTGTTGTGATTGCTGCTCTGCTCCCCGAAAGGATTAATGCCATCCGCGCTTAAAGCAAACCATATGTTCCTTGGGTCCTTTGCAAACTCCTTCCAGTACTTTCTCTCGATTTTTCTCCACTGCGACCCGTCAGCGGGTGCTCTCAACTTCCCGTCTTTCTTACGGTCCTCACTGTGCCATCACATCAACTTGGCATGCTCTCCGTTTCTGAACAAACGTTTCAACCGTGGTATTATAGGAGCATACCACATCACCTTCGCAGGAACCCTCTTCCTGGCGGGCTCGCCGTCAACATAACCAAGGCCATCTCGTCTCATCTTATACCGCAATGCACCGCATACCGGGCATGCGTTCAGATCCTTGTATGCACCGCGGTAGAGGATGCAGTCATTAGGGCATGCATGTATCTTCTGCACCTCCAATCCTAGAGGGCATACGACCTTCTTTGTTGCGTATGTACTATCGGGCAATTCGTTATCCTTCGGAAGCTTCTTCTTAAATATTTTCAGTAGCTTCTCAAATCCTTTGTCAGCCACAGCATTCTCTGCCTTCCACTGCAGCAATTCCAGTATGGTACCGAGCTTTGTGTTGACATCTTCGCAATTGGGGTACAACCCTTTTTTGTGATCCTCTAACATGCGATCGAACTTCAGCTTCTCCTTTTGACTTTCGCATTGGTCCTTGCATCGACAATGACCCGGCGGAGATCATCATCTGGTTCCTCTTGATCTTCAGCAGCTTCACCCGTTGCAGCATCATTGGGCACATCGTCTGGTTCCTCTTGATCTTCACCAGCTCCCCCCATTGCAGCATCACCGTATTCAAGGGGCACATAGTTGTCATCGTACTCTTCTTCTTTGCCGTCTTCCATCATAACCCCTATTTCTTCGTGCCTCGTCCAAACATTATAGTGTGGCATGAAACCCTTGTAAAGCAGGTGGGAGTGAAGGATTTTCCGGTTAGAGTAAGACATCGTATTCCCACATTTAGTGCATGGACAACACATAAAACCATTCTGCTTGTTTGCCTCAGCCGCATTTAGAAACTCATGCACGCCCTTAATGTACTCGGAGGTGTGCCTGTCACCGTACATCCATTGCCGGTTCATCTGCGTGCATTATATATAATTAGGTGTGTCAAAAACCATTACAGAACATCATAAATAGATAATTAAGTGACCAAATTAATAGAAGTTCATCAACACATTAAAACCAAAGTATATACATAGTTCTCATCTAACAACATATAGCTCTCCATACACATCGAAACTATGTAAAACATTTCAATGTGAAAACAAATGCGATCATAATCGCAACCAAGGTAACAATTGATCCAACGGCATAATGATGCCAAGCCTCGGTATGAATGGCATATTTTCTAATCTTTCTAATCTTTAACCGCATTGCATCCATCTTGATCTTGTGATCATCGACGACATCCGCAACATGCAACTCCAATATCATCTTCTCGTCCTCAATTTTTTTATTTTTTCCTTCAAGAAATTGTTTTCTTCTTCAACTAAATTTAACCTCTCGACAATAGGGTCCATCTTGATCTTGTGATCATCGACGACTTCCGCAACATGCAACTCCAATTCCATCTTCTCCTCCTCCATTTTTTCCAATTTTTTCTTTAAGGAAATGTTTTCCTCTTCAACTAAATTGAACCTCTCCACAAGAGGGTCGGTTGGAATTTCCGGTTCAACTACCTCCTAGACATATGAAAACATCTATGCATGTTAGGTTGGTCGGCATAATTGTCATAAACACTAAAACAAATAGTTATAAATTAAAGATAATATACCACATCCGAATCGTAGACAGGACGAGGGCCCACGTGGGCGGATATCAAAACCATCGCACTATATAATAACAAGCAATAATAAACGTAAGAAAATTAGACAAATATCTATCTAAAGCAATAATATCAAGCAATAATAAAAGTAAGAAAATTAGACAAATATCTATCTAAAGCAATAATAACAAGCAATAATAAAAGTAAGAAAAGCATGGCCATAACAAGAGGCTCACCACGGTGGTGCCGGTGACGAGATCGGCGGGGGCGATCGACGGCGGCGAAGACGGGGACGGGACGTGACGGACCGCTAAACCTAGACAAATCTCGGAGAAAATAGAGCTTCGAGAGGACAAAAGCTTAAATAGTGTGGCTCGTGCATTCCATCGAACATGTTGTGTGCATAGGAGGTGAGCTAGAGCACCACCAAGCCCTCTCCCCCTCGGCCAGAAAAAACAGAGCAGTGTGCTCTGCTCTTGCGTGAGGGGGTATATATAGGCACCTCATTGGTCCCGGTTGGTGATACGAACCGGGGCTAAAGGTGAGCCTTTGGTCCCGGTTCATGTTACCAACCGGGACCAATGGTGGTGGGCCAGGAGCAAGACCCATTGGTCCCAGTTCGTCGCACCAACCGGGACCAAAAGGTCCAGACGAACCGGAACCAATGGCCCATGTGGCCCGGCCGGCCCCCTGGGCTCACGAACCGGGTCCAATGCCCCCATTGGTCCCGGTTCTTGATTGAACCGGGACTAATGGGCTGGACAGGCCTAGACCAAAGCCCTGTTTTCTAATAGTGCCATGAGGTTGTGCAACTCCCGGATACCGTAGGAATGCTTTGGGTGTGCCAAACGTCACAACGTAACTGGGTGGCTATAAAGGTGCACTACGGGTATCTTCGAAAGTGTCTGTTGGGTTGGCATGAATCGAGACTAGGATTTGTCACTCCGTGTGATGGGGAGGTATCTCTGGGCCCACTCGGTAAGACATCATCATAATGTGCACAATGTGATCAAGGAGTTGATAACGGGATGATGTGTTACGGAACGAGTAAAGAGACTTGCCATAACGAGATTGAACAAGGTATCGGTGTACCGACGATCGAATCGCGGGCGAGTGCTATACCGATAGACAAAGGGAATCGTATACAGGATTGATTGAATCCTTGACATCGTGGTTCATCCGATGAGATCATCGTGGAACATGTGGGAGCCAACATGGGTATCCAAATCCCGCTGTTGTTATTGGCCGAAGAGTTGTCTCGGTCATGTCTGCATGGTTCCCGAACCCGTAGGGTCTACACACTTAAGGTTCGATGACGCTAGGGTTATAGGGAATAGATATGCATGGTTACCTAATGTTGTTCGGAGTCCCGGATGAGATCCCGGACATCACGAGGAGTTCCGAAATGGTCCGGAGGTAAATATTCATATATGGGAAGTCCCGTTTTGGTCACCGAAAAAGTTTCGGGCACTATCGGTAGCGTACCGGGACCATCGGGAGGGTCCCGGGGGTCCACCGGGTGGGGCCACCGGCCCCAGAGGGCTGCGTGGGCCAAGTGTGGGAGGGGACCAGCCCCAGGTGGGCTGGTGCGCCCCCCCACCAGGGCCCAAGGCAAAGAGAGAAGGGAAGGAGAGGAAACCCTAGGCTCAGATGGGCCTAAGGCCCACCTAGTGGTGCGCCCCCCTCTCTCCCCCTTGGCCGCCCCCTAGATGGGATCTAGGGCTGGCCGCCACCCCTAGGGGTGGAAACCTAGGTGGGGGTGCAGCCCCTCCCTTCCCCCTATATATAGTGGGGGTTTGGGGCTGCCATACACACGAGATCGTCTCCCTCTTGGCGCAGCCCTACCCCTCTCCCTCCTCGTCTCTTGCGGTGCTTGGCAAAGCCCTGCTAGAGTGCCACGCTCCTCCATCACCACCACGCCATCGTGCTGCTGCTGGACGGAGTCTTCCCCAACCTCTCCCTCTCTCCTTGCTGGATCAAGGCGTGGGAGACGTCACCGGGCTGCACGTGTGTTGAACGCGGAGGTGTCGTTGTTCGGCGCTTAGATCGGAATCAACCGCGATCTAAATCGCTACGAGTACGACTCCTTCATCCGCGTTATTGCAACGCTTCCGCATCACGATATAAAAGGGTATGTAGATGCACTCCCCTCTCCCTCGTTGCTAGATTACTCCATAGATTGACCTTGGTGATGCGTAGATTTTTTTTCTGCTACGATCCCCAACAGTGGCATCATGAGCTAGGTCTATGCGTAGTTTCTTGCACGAGTAGAACACAAAGTAGTTGTGAGCGTTGATTTGTCAATTTACTTGCCGTTACCAATCTTATCTTGATTTGGCGGCATCATGGGATGAAGCGGCCCGGACCGACCTTACACGTACTCTTACGTGAGACAGGTTCCACCGACTGACATGCACTAGTTGCATAAGGTGGCTAGCGGGTGTCTGTCTCCCCCAATTTAGTCGGATCGGTTTCGATGAAAAGGGTCCTTATGAAGGGTAAATAGAAATTGGCGTATCACGTTGTGGTTTTGGCGTAGGTAAGAAATGTTCTTGCTAGAAACTTATGGCGGCCACGTAAAAACTTGCAACAACAATTAGAGTACGTCTAACTTGTTCTTGCAGCATGTGCCGTGTGACGTGATATGGCCAAAAGGATGTTATGAATGATATATATGTGATGTAAGAGATTGATCATGTTCTTGTAATAGGAATCACGACTTGCATGTCGATGAGTATGACAACCGGCAGAAGCCATAGGAGTTTTCTTATATTATTGTATGACCTGCGTGTCACTGAAAACGCCATGTAATTACTTTACTTTATTGCTAACTGTTAGCCATAGTAGTAGAAGTAATGTTTGGAAAGACGACTTCATGAAGACACGATGATGGAGATCATGATGATGGAGATCATGGTGTCATGCCGGTGATGATGATGATCATGGAGCCCCGTAGATGAAGATCAAAAGGAGCAAAATGATATTGGCCATATCATGTCACTTTTTGATTGCATGTGATGTTTATCATGTTTTTACATCTTATTTGCTTAGAACGACGGTAGTAAATAAGATGATCTCTCACTAAAATTTCAAGAATTGTGTTCCCCCTAACTGTGCACCATTGCTAAGGTTCGTTGTTCCGAAGCACCACGTGATGATCGGGTGTGATAGGCTCTAACGTTCACATACAGCGGGTGTAAGCCAGATTTACACACGCAATACACTTAGGGTTCACTTGATGAGCCTAGCATGTACAGACATGGACTCGGAACACGAAAGACCGAAAGGTCGAACATGAGTCGTATAGAAGATACGATCAACATAAAGATGTTCACCGTTGATGACTAGTTCGTCTCACGTGATGATCGGACATGGCCTAGTCGATTCGGATCATGTATCATTTAGATGACTAGAGAGATGTCTATCTGAGTGGGAGTTCATTAGATAAACTTAGTTGTCATGAACAATAGTCCAAGTTGTCTTCGCAAAATATGTTGTAGACCAATAGCTTGCGTTGTAGCTCCCTGTTTGATACGATCCTAGAGAAATACTAAGTTGAAAGATATTGTAAGCAATGATGCGGACTAGGTCCGTAGTCCGAGGAGTGTCCTCACTGCTACACAGAAGGCTTACGTCTTTGATGCACCGCTCGATGTGCAAACCCCTACAACGTTGTCTGTGGATGTTGTGAACACCTGACAGACACGTCCTGATGACTACTTGATAGTTTAGTGCACCATACTTTACGGCTTAGAATCGGGATTCTAATGACGTTTTGAATGCCATAAGACATATGAGATGGTCTAAGAGCTGAAATTAGGATTTCAGGCTCATGCCTGTGTTGAGAGGTATGAGACCTCTGACAAGTTATTTTGCCAACAAGATGGAGGAGAATAGCTCAACTAGTGAGCATGTGCTCAGAATGTCTGGGTACTAAAATCACTTGAACCAAGTGGGAGTTAATCTTCCAGATGAGATAGTGGTTGACGGAATTCTCTAGACACTATCACCAAGCTACTAGAACTTCGTGATGAACTATGACATGCAAAGGATGGAGATGATCCCGGAGCTATTAACGGTGCTTAAGACCACAAAAGTAGAAATCAAGAAGGAGCATCAAGTGTTGATGGTTTAACAAGACCACTGGTTTCAAAAGGGGCAAGGGCTAGAAGGGAAACTTCATGAATGGCAAACCAGTTGTCGCTCGAACGAAGGAACCTAAGGTTGAACCCAAAGCTCGAGACTAAGTTCTTCTATTGTAAGGGGAACGGTCACATGGTAGCGGAATCACCCCAAATACATGGTAGATAAGAAAGCTGGCAACTTCAACAAAGTATATTTGATATACGTGTTATTGATGTGTACCTTACTAGTACTCCTAGTAGTAACTAGGTATTGGATACCGGTTCAGTTGCTATTATTAGTGACTTGAAGCAAAAGCTATGGACTGAACGGAGACTAGCTAAGGGCGAGGTGACGATGTGTGTTGGAAGTGTTTCCAAGGTTGATAAGATCACCATCGTACGCTCCCTCTACCTTCGGGATTAGTGTTGAGCCTAGATAAATGTTATCAGATGTCTACGTTGAGCATGAATATGATTAGATCATGTTCATTGCGATACGGTTATTCATTTAAGTTAGAGAATAATGGTTATTCCGTTTACATGAATAATACCTTTATGGTCATGCACCCAATGGTTTATTGAATCTCGATCATAGTAATACACATGATAATAATATTAACGCCAAAAGATGTAGAGTTAATAATGATAGTACCACTTCCTTGTGGCACTGCCGCTTAGGTCATTTTGGCATAAAATGCATGAAGAAACTCCATGCTGATGGATGTTTGGAGTCACTTGATTTTGAATTGCTTGACACATGTGAGCCATGCCTCATGGGCAGGATGACTAATATCCCGTTTTCAGGTACAATGAAACGGGCAAGTGACTTGTTGGAAATCATACATGCTGATGTGTGTGATCCAATGAGAATTAAGGCGTGTGGTGGATATCATTATTTTCTCATCTTCACTGACAATTTGAGTAGATATGGGTATATTTACTTAATGAAGCAAAATTCTGAAATGTTTGAAAAGTTTAAGAAATTTCAGAGTAAAGTTAAGAATCATCATAACAAGAAGATCATGTTCCTACGATCTGATCAAGGTAAGGTTTTCTGAGTTATGATTTTGGCAATCAATTAAGACATTGTGGAATTGTTTTGCAGTTCAAACCACCTGGAACACCACAGCGTAATGGTGTGTCCGGACGTCGTAATCGAACCTTATGAGATATGGTGCGATCTATGATGCCTCTTACCAATCTACCGCTATTATTTTGAGGTTATGCATTAGAGACAGCTGCATTCACTTTAGATAGGGCACCATCTAAGTCCGTTGAGACGACGCCGTATGAACTATGGTTTGGCAAGAAACCAAAGTTGCCATTTCTTAATGTTTGGGGCTGCGATGCTTATGGCTTCAGTCGGAAAAAGCTCGAACCCAAAGTGGACAAATATATCTTCATAGGATACCCAAAGGTAACAGTTGGGTATACCTTCTATCTCAGATCCAAGGGCAAAAATGTTTGTCGCTAAGAACGGGTCCTTTCTCGAGAAGGAGTTTCTCTTGAAAAAATCGAGTGGGAGGAAGATAGAACTTGATGAGGTTGTCAAACCCTCACTTCAACCGGAGAGTAGTGCAACACATAAAGATGTTTCTGTGGAACCTACGACTATTGAAGAGGAAACTAATGATAGTGATCATGAAGTTTTAGATCAAGTTTCTATCGAACCTCGTAGGACGGCAAGGATATGTACTACTCCTGAGTGGTGCAGTGATCGTGTCTTAAATGTCATGTTGTTGGACAACAATGAACCTACGAACTATGGAGAAGCGATGGTGGCCCCGTATTCCGACAAATGGTTAGAAGCCGAGAAATTCGAGATAGGATCCATGTATGAAAACAAAGTATGGACTATGGTGGACTTGCCCGGTGATCGGCAAGCCATTGAGATAAATGGATCTTTAAGAAGAAGACGGACGTGGACGGTAATGTCACCGTCTATGAAGCTCGACTTGTGGCGAAGAGTTTTTCACAAGTTCAAAGAGTTGACTACGATGAGATTTTCTCACCCGTAGCGATGCTTAAGTCCGTCAGAATCATGTTAGCATTAGCTGCATTTATGAAATCTGGCAGATGGATGTCAAAACAAGTTTCCTTACCAGTTTTCGTAAGGAAAGGTTGTATGTGATACAATCAGAAAGGTTTTGTCGATCCTAAGGATGCTAAAAGGTATGCTAGCTCCAGCGATCCTTCCATGGACTAGAGAAAGCATCTCGGAGTCGGAATATATGCTTTGATGGAGTGATCAAAGATTTTGGGTTTATACAAAGTTTGTTAGAAACTTGTGTTTACAATAAAGAGATTGGAAGCACTACAACATTTCTGATAAGTATATGTGAATGACATATTGTTGATCCGAAATGATGTAGAATTTCCGGAAAGCATAAAGGGTTGTTTAAAAGGAGTTTTTCAAAGGAAGACCGGGATAAAGTTGCTTACATATTGGGCATCAAGATCTATAGAGATAGATCAAGACGCCTGATGATACTTTCAAATGAACACACACCTATGACATGTTTTTGAAGGAGTTCAAAATAGATCAGTCAATGAAGGAGTTCTTACCTGAGTTGTAAGGTGTGAAGTTGAGTAAGACTCAAAGCTTGACCGCGGCAGAAGAAAGAGGAAGGACGAAGGTCGTCTCCTATGTTTTTGTCATAGGCTCTATACGGTATGCCATGCTGAGTACCGCACCTGATATGTGCTTTGCCACATGTCTGGCAAGAGGGTACAAAGGTGATCCAGGAGTGGATCACTAGATAGCAGTCAAAATTATCCTTAGAGGAATAAGGAAATGTTTCTCGGTTATGGAGGTGATAAGGAGTTCGACGTAAAAAATTACGTCGATGCAAGCTTAACACCTATCCGGATAGCTCTAAGTAGAGATACCGGATACGTATAAAGGAGCAACCATTTGGAATAGGTCCAAGTGGAACATTGTAGCAGCATCTACGATATGATATAAAGTTTTGCGAAATACATAGGGATCTGAATGTTGCAGACCCGTTGACTACAACCTCTCACAAGCATAACATGATCAAACCCAGATATGACCTATGAGTGTTGATCACATGGCGATGTGAACTAGATTATTGACTCTAGTGCAAGTGGGAGACTGTTGGAAATATGCCCTAGAGGCAATAATAAATTGGTTATTATTATATTTCCTTGTTCATGATAATTGTTTATTATCCATGCTAGAATTGTATTGATAGGAAACTCAGATACATGTATGGATACATAGACAAACACCATGTCCCTAGTAATCCTCTAGTTGACTAGCTCGTTGATCAACAGATGGTCACAGTTTCCTGACCATGGACATTGGATGTCGTTGATAACGGGATCACATCATTAGAAGAATGATGTGATGGCCAAGACCCAATCCTAAGCCTAGCACAAGATCTTGTAGTTCGTATGTTAAAGCTTTTCCAATGTCAAGTATCCTTTACTTAGACCATGAGGTTGTGCAACTCCCGAATACCGTAGGAATTCTTTGGGTGTGCCAAACGTCACAACGTAACTGGGTGGCTATAAAGGTGCACTACGGGTATCTTCGAAAGTGTCTGTTGGGTTGGAACGAATCAAGACTGGGATTTGTCACTCCGTGTGACGAAGAGGTATCTCTGGGCCCACTCGATAGGACATCATCATAATGTGCACAATGTGATCAAGGAGTTGATCATGGGATGATGTGTTATGGAACGAGTAAAGATACATGCCATAACAAGATTGAACAAGGTATCGGTATACCGACGATCGAATCTCGGGCGAGTGCTATACCGATAGACAAAGGGAATCGTATACGGGATTGATTGAATCCTTGACATCGTGGTTCATCCGATGAGATCATCGTGGAACATGTGGGAGCCAACATGGGTATCCAGATCCCGCTGTTGGTTATTGGCTGGAGAGTTTTCTCGGTCATGTCTGCATGGTTCCCGAACCCGTAGGGTCTACACACTTAAGGTTCGATGACGCTAGGGTTATAGGGAATAGATATGTGTGGTTACCGAATGTTGTTCGGAGTCCCGGATGAGATCCTGGACATCACGAGGAGTTCCGGAATGGTCTGGAGGTAAAGATTCATATATGGGAAGTCCCGTTTTGGTCACCGGAAAAGTTTCGGGCGCTATCGGTAGCGTACCGGGACCACCAGGAGGGTCCCGGGGGTCCACCGGGTGGGGCCACCGGCCCCAGAGGGCTGCGTGGGCCAAGTGTGGGAGGGGACCAGCCCCAGGTGGGCTGGTGCGCCCCCCACCAGGGCCCAAGGCAAAGAGAGAAGGGAAGGAGGGGAAACCCTAGGCTCAGATGGGCCTAAGGCCCACCAAGTGGTGCGCCCCCCTCTTTCCCCCTTGGCCGCCCCCCTAGATGGGATCTAGGGCTGGCCGCCACCCCTAGTGGTGGAAACCTAGGTGGGGGTGCAGCCCCTCCCTTCCCCCTATATATAGTGGGGGTTTGGGGCTGCCATACACACGAGATCGTCTCCCTCTTGGCGCAGCCCTACCCCTCTCCCTCCTCGTCTCTTGCGGTGCTTGGCGAAGCCCTGCTAGAGTGCCACGCAACTCCATCACCACCACGCCGTTGTGCTGCTGCTGGACGGAGTCTTCCCCAATCTCTCCCTCTCTCCTTGCTGGATCAAGGCGTGGGAGACGCCACCGGCCTGCACGTGTGTTGAACGCGGAGGCGCCGTTGTTCGGCACTTAGATCGGAATCAACCGCGATATGAATCGCTACGAGTACGACTCCTTCATCTGCATTCTTGCAACGCTTCCGCATCACAATCTACAAGGGTATGTAGATGCACTCCTCACTCCCTCGTTGCTAGATTACTCCATAGATTGATCTTGGTGATGCGTAGAATTTTTTTTGTTTTCTGCTACGATCCCCAACAGGGCATGCTTGCCACCACCACAACAACAAGATCAAGAGGAGCTCACTTAACATACTAGGAATGAGCCATGCACAAAGAAAAATGAAATACCATGATGATCATGATGCAATGATGATGATGAAGTCATGCATGAATGCATAAAGAAAAGAAATATTACAATGCAATGACAAAAGAGAAGACATAATTGAAAAAGAACCCCCAAGGAAAGGACAAGGATCAAATGGTAAATGTTTATATTGCCACAAATGGAAGGTATCACATATGGGGTGTTACAGCACCCCCCGAGAGATTGAGCCAACATATCATCTTGATATTGACGAAGTCACCACAGGCGCCTCGTAATTGATGGGAACGTCTCCTCCCACTGAACGTGCATCGCCGAAAATCCTGAAATAAATCAAGAAAAATGCGAGCACCAGGATTTGAACCCTGGTGGCTAGGGATACCACTATCCTCCTAACCATCTAACCACAGGTTGATTCACTATTTATTTTGAGTGGTGTTACCACGTTTTATATTCTGCCAAAATAGATAGTGGCATCCTCTATAACACTATGCTCGCTAGTTTTAAAGAGCTCACATTTAATTGAGGTTTTCAATTAAAATTAGATCACCCGATTTTGATCGGGTCAACAATTTCTCCAAGCTCTCTCATTCAATTCTTTTATATTATACACTATTCTTCCTAATTTATGAGGCCTCACAATTTTTTCAGGTCTTCAATTTAGAATTGAGTCGCACGATTTTGACCGGGTCAACAATTTCTCAAGGAGCTCTCCCATTCAATGCTTTTAATTCCATATGTTCCTAATTTTGAAACTCTTTCATTCAATTGAGGTATTCAATTTTTGAATTTGTTATATGATTTCGACAAGGTCAACAATTTTTCAAATCAACCAACAACAATCGGTCTATAAAAGTATATCAATCACACGCACCATCCCACCACATAAAAGAAGCGCCACCCACGCAATGTGAAGGAAATATGCCCTAGATGCAATAATAAAGTTGTTATTTATATTCCCTTGTATATCATGATAAATGTCTTTTATTCATGCTAGAATTGTATTAACCGGAAACTTGATACATGCGTGAATACATAGACTAAACAGAGTGTCCCTAGTATGCCTCTTCTAGACTCGCTCGTTAATCAAATATGGTTATGTTTCCTAACCATAGACATGTGTCGTCATTTGATCAACAGGATCACATCATTAGGAGAATGATGTGATGGACAAGACCCATCCCTTAGCTTAGCACTATGATTGTTTAGTTTTACTGCTATTGCTTTCTTCGTGACTTATACATGTTCCTCTGACTATGAGATTATGCAACTCCCGAATACCAGAAGAACACCTTGTGTTCTATCAAACGTCACAACGTAATTGGGTGATTATAAATATGCTCTACAGGTGTCTCCAAAGGTGTTTGTGGTGTTGGCATAGATCAAGATTAGGATTTGTCACTCCGAGTGTCAGAGAGGTATCTCTGGGCCCTCTCGGTAATACACATTGTAATAAGCCTTGCAAGCAAACGACTAATGAGTTAGTCATGAGATGATGTATTACGGAACGAGTAAAGAGACTTGCTGGTAATGAGATTGAATTAGGTATGATGATACCGATGATCGAATCTCGGGCAAGCGACATACCGATGACAAAGGGAACAACGTATGTTGTTATGCGGTTTGACCGATAAAGATCTTCATAGAATATGTAGGAACCAATATGAGCATCCATGTTCCGCTATTGGTTATTGACCGGAGATGAGTCTCGGTCATGTCTACATAGTTCTCGAACCCGTAGGGTCCGTACGCTTAACGTTTGATGACGATTGGTATTATGAGTTTATGTGTTTTGATGTACCGAAGGTTGTTTCGAGTCCCGTATGAGATCACGGAAATGACGAGGAGTCTCAAAATGGTCGAGACATAAATATTGATATTTTGGACCATGTTGTTCGGACACCGGAAGTGTTCTGGAGAGCTTCAGATAAAACTGGAGTGCGGGAGGGTTACTGGAACCCCCCCCCC
>LR738711.1:842303485-842385411 GCA_902687465.1 Secale cereale
CCCCCCCCCCCGGAGGATAATGGGCCACCATGGGCCCTAGAGGAGAGAGGGGCGGCCAAGGAGGTGGCGTACGCCCCCCCCTCCTTCCTTCTTTCCCCTTCCTCATTCCTTCCCCTCTCTTCCCTTGTTGGAAACCTACTAGGAATAGGATTCCTATTCCTAGTAGGAATCCTACATGGGGCGCGCCTATAGGGGCCGGCCGGCCTCTCCCCTTGCTCCTTCATATACGGGGGCAGGGGGCACCCAAAGACACACAAGTTGACAATTGTTTTAGCCGTGTGCGGTGCCCCCTCCACTGTTACACACCTCGGTCATATTGTCGCAGTGCTTAGGCGAAGCCCTGCGTCGGTAACTTCATCAACACTGTCACCACACCGTCGTGCTGACGAAACTCTTCCTCGGCCTCAACTGGATCAAGAGTTCGAGGGACGTCACCGAGCTGAATGTGTGCAGGAGGTGTCGTGTGTTCGGTGCTTGATCGGTTGGATCGCGAAGATGTTCGACTACATCAATCGTGTTACTAAACGCTTCCGCTTTCGGTATACGAGGGTACATGGACACACTCTCCCCGCTCATTGTTATGCTTCTCCTATATAGATCTTGCATGATCATAGGAATTTTGTTGAAATATTACGTTCCCCAACACAATGTATGAGGTGGCTGTCAGAGGTGTGGAAGAAGATCTAAGGCGTACGTAGACGGCGGCGAGGGTACTTCTCTATTGTGATGGATAGTTCCGTCATTGGAGCAGCTCCGGTGAGCTGTACGACGTCGAGGCTGAAGCAGTACAAGACATACATCGTTAATCTAAAGTGGGATTCTAATAGCATCTCCAATAGATGATCTAAAATACTTTACCAAAAAGTGCTATATGTAAAATTTACATCACCAAAAAACATGTAACTCCAACAGATGATGTTAAAACTATTGACTGCATTTAACCGTCGAACTGAAATTTATTGTTGAATTTGAATGTTACTGTCGAAACTGAATGCACTAGTAGCAGAGAAGCACTTTATAGGTAGTTTAGGCCGCTCAAGCATTAGTAGGAGAGAAGCAGTGATCTAAATCAGCAGCAGCTCAACAGAAAACACACTAGCAGATAGCAGCCGGAGCAGCAGCGTTGTAAGGGCATATTTAGCCTGATGGTGTTTTGGTGATTGATGACAATGCTTTTGTGGACTAATCTTGTGTTCTAAGCTCTTTCAGATATATCTCACCTAGGCACAAGACAATTGGATGCCCCTCGGGATCTATGGAAGACGGTGTTTCCTTTTGCTTATTTTTCAGTGGATCTGAGTAATAGGAAAGCCGTACTATTAAGAGGAGATCCGCTTTGGTAAGGTCTGGGTGGAATCAACACGTACACTTCCTTATCACATCCACCATACCTTCCCGCCTCAATGGAGTTCTACATTCCCTTCTTGTCTAGTTTTCCTGGCCCCAGCGGTAGTACCGCGGGCCTCAGCGGTAGTACCGCCTGAGTGCCTCAAGCGGTAGTACCGCTCTACTAAGCGGTAGTACCGCTTATTGCACTCCGCGGCAGTACCGCTGCTGCTCCGTGTTACCACCGCCTCGACTCGAGAGCGCATTTTCGTGTCGGGTTTTGCGGTACTAGGAGCGGTAGTAGGGGCGGTAGTACCGCTCCCAGCGGTAGTACCGCCGTGCAACCGCGGTAGTACCGCTCTGGGTCCCAGCCCCCTTGGCGCGGCAGTACCGCTTGAAGGGAAACGGTAGTACCGCTTGGTAAGCGGTAGTACCGCTCGCTCAAGCGGTAGTACCGCTCTCTGCGAGGCTGCGTGGGGGGATAACGGTTGGATTGTTCCCCCCACTATATAAAGGCATCTTCTTCCTCCTTGTTGACTTACCTCTTCCCCCACATACTCCATTGTTGCTCCAAGCTCCATTTTCACCCGATCTCTCTCCCTAGCCAATCAAACTTGTTGATTTGCTCGGGATTGCTTGAGAAGGCATCGATCTACACTTCCACCAAGAGATATCTGATTCCCCCCACTAATCCCTTGCGGATCTTGTTACTCTTGGGTGTTTGAGCACCCTAGACGGTTGTGGTCAACTCGAAGCAATATTCCATTGTGGTGAAGCTTCGTGGTATCGTTGGGAGCCTCCAATTTGGTTGTGGAGATAGCCCCAACCTTGTTTGTAAAGGTTCGGTTGCCGCCTTCAAGGGCACCACTAGTGGAATCACGGCACCTTGCATCGTGTGAGGGCGTGAGGAGAATACGGTGGCCCTAGTGGCTTCTTGGGGAGCATTGTGCCTCCACACCACTCCAACGGAGACGTACTTCCCCTCAAAGGGAAGGAACTTCGGCAACACATCCTCATCTTCACCGGTTCCACTTATGGTTATTTCTTTCCTTTACTTGTGCAAGCTTTACTTGTTTATCTCTTATAGCTTGCTTGTGAGGTTGTTATCTTTACTTCCTATTAGTTGTCATCTTAGTAGCATAACTAGTCAACTTACTTTGACGCTTAATTTAAAGTGGTTAAGAAAAGCTAAAAATTGTTAGTTGCCTATTCACCCCCCCCCCTCTAGTCAACCATATCGATCCTTTCAATTGGTATCAGAGCCTCGTCTCTTTTTAAGGACTTTACCGTCCAAAGAGTATGGGTGATAACGTAGTCGAGACAGAGGGACATTCCGGTGGAACTCCGTCCTTGCCTACGTCCGATGGGGGAGCCTCGGTTTCTCGTGAGGAGTTCAATGTGGCTATGACCACATTGAAAGAATCACTAGCGACCGATGTCAAAGGCATGTTTAAAGATTTGCTTGAGGGGCTTAAATTATCCACCACACCGTTGGAAGTGGTTCGTCCCGCTACCAACGTGTCGGAGGCTAATCCCGACAAGGGAGAAGCTAGTAGTGACGGTTACTAAGAATGGGAGTGGGATCTTTGCCCACTCCGCTCCTCCTACTCACTATGGAGGACCCGTTCCCACACCTCATTTAAATTCCGTTGGGCCTCCTCCCAAGTTTATAAAGAACTCTGATTTTGCTACTTGGGTATTTCGCTTCAAACGTCATATAAATCATTGCTCTACTAATCTTTGGAGAATCATTGAGCAAGGTTTTTATCCACGTGATCCCGACAACATGACTCCGAGAGAAACTGCGGATCATCAATTCAACGAGTCCGTTCTGTGCATACTTCAAGATGCTATTCCTCCGGAAGACATTGCACATCTTTGACCCTTCACTATGGCCAAGGAAGCTTGGGAGCATGTTGGCACTATGTACAAGGGGAGTGCTAGCATTCAACGCTCTAACTATGAAGTTGTGCAAGATGAGGTCGATGAGTTTGCTATGATTGAAGAAGAAGATCCTCGTGAACTCTATCGGAGATTAACCACTCTTGCGGTCTCTCTTCGAGATCATGGGAATAAGGACACGGATGACAATTGGATCAAGCGCAAGTTTCTCAAGGCCATGATGCCCTATCACAAGGCCATGTCCTCTGTCATCCGTCAAAGACCGGATTTCCTCCACTTGTCATCAAATGAAGTGTTGGATGAATTCGTTGCCATGAGGATCTTGGACATGACCGCCGACAATGCGGTCTTAAGAGCTCAACGATCGAAGAAGCCTAACCTCGCCTTGAAGGCCAAGGCTTGTGTGGAAGAAGAAGAGGTGGATGATGATGATGAGAGTAGCCCCGAGGACACCAAATATGCATATCATGAACACATGGCTCTTGCTTCACGACAATTTTGGGGCAACAAGAAGAACACAAGACCCAACTTCAATAGGAACAACTCAAGTGGGAACAAGGGCAAGCAACGAGTGAGGACATGCTTCAACTGTGGAAATGTAAGCCACTTCATTGCGGATTGCCCATATGAGAAAAGAGAAGACTTTGGAGTCAAGCTTATTCGGAAGGACAAGGCAAAGTCTTATCCCAACAAGAACAACTTCAACAAGAAGACTCCTCATAAAGGGTTGGTGGCCCAAGAAGAATATGTTGAGGATGATGATAATGATGAAGATGATGAGATGGTCACCATGGCCACAATTGCTATTGCTACTACTCCGCATTCATCTCTCTTCGACTCACCGAATGAGAACATCACCGCCAAGTGTCTCATGGCCAAGGCCACCAACAAGGTAACCCCAAACATCAATACTACTATCACTTCTAATCCTTCATTGATGGATTGTATTGATGAGAGTCGGGGAACTAAGGAGGGAGAGAATGAATTTGAGTTGTTCATGAACAAACTCAAGGGCAAACCCAAGAAGCATTTTGTTGCTCTCTTGGAACAACTCGGTGAGGCCAATGACATGATCGAGGCTCACGAGGAGACCATTGCTAAAATGGAAGGTCATAGTCGAGACTATGCCGATGAAATATCGGATCTCTCTAATGCTCTAGAGGAAGAGCGTGGTCTCCATTTGGCTCTTGAGGAGTCACACAACGATGATCATGCTAAATTAAAGAAAGATCTCGATCATGCTTTAGTTATCTCTCGCATGCTTAACTCCGAGAAGGCAAAACTTGGGGTTGACCATGATAGACTCAAGGAGGAGTTTGCTATACTTGACAAGGCTCACAAGGCCTTGAAAGGTATGCATGCTTCCCTCAAGGAGTCTCATGATCAACTCCAAGTTTCGCTAACCAAGGAAAAGGCCATATTTCCTCGCATGGTGTTGATTGATAATGCAAATGCTACGAACCCATGTTGCGAGCATGTGCATCTTGTTAAAGAAAATGCCAAGTTGAAGAAGCAACTAGAGAAAGGCATTGTGACATGCATACAAGGTGAGAAGAACCTCAACAACCTTTTGAGCAATCAAAAGGAGGTTGTGGCGAAGGAAGGAATTGGGTTTGCTCCTAAGCCCAAGAAGAAGAAGAATGACAAGACCAAGCTACCTCCCCCTCTCCGACAAATCTTTGTGAAAGAGGGTGAGGGCGGCTCTAAGAAGAAGAACGATGCGAAGGGTGGAGGTGTCAAGAAAAACCCCACCATACCATCAAACATGGCCGGCGACTTTAATCCTTCATATGTTTTATGTCGTGCTAGTGATGGTCATGTATTCGCTAAATTTGTTGGTTCTTCCTATGAGTACATTGAATGGTCTATTTGGGTTCCTAAGACCCTTGTTACTAACCTCAAAGGACCCATCACCAAATGGGTACCTAAATCCAAGCATTGATCTCTTGTAGGGGTTTGCTTCTGGTGGGGGGTCATGGTTGCTCGATAGTGGAGCCACAAATCATATGACCGGAAGCAAAGACTTGATAGTGGACGTGCATCTAGGTTCATCTATGTCTACCAACGTCGAATGGGGTGATGTTTCATCTTCTAAGGTATTGGGGCTTGGCAAGGTTGTTGTCTCTCACGATCTCACGATCGAGAAAGTCATGCTTGTTGAGTCCCTTGCATACAATTTACTTTGTGTTCGCCAACTTGCACTCATGGGCTTTGCTACATTCTTTGATATTGATACCGTGGCCCTCTTATGGAGCAAGACTCTTAAAGTAGCCTATGTTGGGCATGTCGAGAACGGTCTTTATGTGGTTAACTTCTCGAAGCAACCCACTAAGATCACGACATGCCTAATGGCTAAATGTGGGATGGCTTTGGCATCGCCGTTTGGCCCATGTCAATATGAGATCTTTGCAAAGTCTTCTCAAGGGGGACCATGTCCGTGGACTAAAAAATGTTAGCTTTGCCAAAGATCGTGCTTGCAGGGCTTGCATTGAAGGAAAGTTACATGAAACGGCTCACCCTCCCACGACTATCATCTACTCAAAAAGACCCCTAGAGCTCCTTCACATGGATCTCTTTGGGCCTCCATCTTTTGATAGTCTTGGGGGAAGAAAGTATTGCTTGGTGATTGTGGATGATTATTCAAGATACACTTGGGTATACTTCTTCAAGAAGAAGAGTGAGACCCAACAAACCGTCATCAACTTTGCAAATGAAGCTCAACGACAACATGAAGCAAAGATTTTGATGATCCGAAGCGACAACGACACCGAATTGAAGAACTACACCTTGGATGAGTTTCTCAGTGATGAGGGGATCAAACATCAATATGCAGCACCCTATACCCCTCAACAAAACGGTGTAGCGGAGAGAAAGAACTGGACTCTGATGGACGCAGCAAGGACCATGATGGCAGAATTCAAATCTCCATACAACTTTTGGGCCGAAGCCATCAACACCGCTTGTCATGCATCCAATCGGCTCTATCTCTGCAAAGGCTTGAACAAAACTCCATATGAGATACTTACCGGTAACAAGCCCAACCTCAAGTACTTCCGGGTGTTCAGGTGTAAGTGTTTCATCCTCAAGAAAGGTGTTTGTTTGTCTAAATTTGAATCTAGAGCTCATGAGGGCATATTTGTTGGTTATGCTACAAACTCTCATGCTTACTGTGTCCTCAATAAGTCCAATGGACTCATTGAGGAAACGAGTAACGTAGAGTTTGATGAAAATAACGGCTCCCAAGTGGAGCAAAGTGGTACTTGTGATGTAGGTGATGAAATTCCTCCCCAAGCCATAAGAAGAATGGGTGTTGGATATATCCTACCCATTGAGGAACCCCTTGTGGCCGAAGGAGAAGGACAATGTTCCACTCAAGTGGAACCATCACCAACCCAAGACCCACACGCTTCCGAAGAACAAAGTGAAGGCCCTCAACCGGACGAACAAGGCCAAGTGCAAGATCAATCACAAGATGGTGGGGAGCCACCAAATGATACACAAGGCCAAGTTCTACCCTCTGAGCGAGATCAAGATCAAGAGGAAGCTCAAGATCAAGATCTAACTCCTGACGTCGCTCAAGATGATCAACTCAGTGCTCCTCAATTATCTCTTGAGGAGCAATTGGAGCGTCATGCTGCAAAAGTTGCCTCCAGGCTTGTTTCCAGAGAACATCACATGGAGAATATTCTTGGAAGCATCAAAAGGGGGGTAAGCACTCGTAGACAATTAGCTAACTATTGTGCTCACCAAGCTTTTGTCTCCTGTGTTGAACCTCAGAAGGTCTATGAGGCGCTCGAAGACCCTGATTGGCTTAATTCCGTGCATGAAGAACTTCATAACTTCGAGCGCAACAAAGTGTGGCGTCTGGTGCCAAGGCCAAAGGAGAACCATAATGTCATTGGAACCAAGTGGATCTTTAAGAACAAACAAGATGCTCATGGCATTGTCATCCGCAACAAGGCGCGTCTGGTGGCTCAAGGCTACTCCCAAGTTGAGGGTATCGACTACGGTGAAACCTTTGCCCCCATTGCTCGCCTTGAATCCATTCGGTTGTTGCTTGCCTATGCTTCCCATCATAACTTTAAATTGCAACAAATGGATGTGAAAAGTGCATTTCTTAATGGTCCTATTAATGAGTTGGTGTATGTTAAACAACCCCCGGGGTTTGAGGATCCCAAGCTCCCCAATCACGTGTACCAACTCGATAAGGCACTCTATGGCCTTAAACAAGCCCCACGTGCATGGTATGAGCATCTTACCGAGTTGTTGCAAGATCGTGGGTTTGAAATTGGGAAAATCGACCCCACTCTTTTTACTAAGAAGGTCAAAGGGGAGTTTTTTGTCTGCCAACTATATGTTGATGATATTATCTTTGGTTCTCCTAACAAAGCTTTCAATGATGAGTTCGCCGCACTCATGACCACACATTTTGAGATGTCCATGATGGGAGAGTTGAAGTACTTCCTTGGGTTTGAGATCAAGCAGAGAAGAGAAGGGATCTTCATCAAACAATCCAAGTATACTCAAGACATGCTCAAGAGGTTCAATCTAAGTGATGTCAAGCCGGCTACTACTCCAATGCCAACCAAGTGCCAACTTGACATCGATCCCAATGGTAAAGCGGTGGATCAAAAAGTATATCGCTCTATGATCGGATCCTTGCTTTACCTTTGTGCATCTAGACCAGATATTTTGTTGAGTGTGGGAATCTGTGCACGGTTTCAAGCCTCACCTAAGGAAAGCCACTTTGTGGCTGTCAAGCGAATCTTTCGATATTTGGCTCATACCCCAAACTTTGGCTTATGGTACCCAAGAGGAGCAAACTTCAACCTTGTAGGTTTCTCTGATTCGGATTGGGCGGTAGACAAAGTGGATAGGAAGTCCACTTCCGGAGGGTGCCAATTCCTTGGTTGCTCTCTTGTTAGTCGGTCTTCCAAAAAGCAAAGTTGTGTGTCTCTCTCGTCCATCTAAGCCGAGTATGTGGCAGCTGGCAGTTGTTGTGCTCAACTCTTATGGACGAGGCAAACTTTAAAAGATTACGGTGTCACTTGTGACAAAGTGCCTCTGTGGTGTGACAATGAAAGTGCCATCAAGATTTCTCTCAACCCGGTGCAACACTTCAAGACGAAGCATATAGAGATTCGGTATCACTTCATCCGGGACCATATACGGCAAGGAGAGATCGAGCTTCACTATGTCAACAATCATGATAACCTTGTAGATATCTTCACGAAGCCATTGGATGAAGCAAGATTTCACGAGTTAAGGCATGAGCTAAATATCATTGAGTTGAGCAATGTGGCTTGAGCACGTGCACACCCCACCACACTCTTCATATTGTCTAATCTAGTTGTAGGCATGGACATAGGGGGAGCATTGTTCTCTCAATGAACTCTCTCTCCCCCCATTATGCATAAATTGATCAAGTCTTTCACATTAACCATCTTTGATGGTACTTGTGCTTCAAGGACGAGTTTTGGTCATGGGCCCAAGGTTAAAATCTTCGCGGCGCCATACCTCTTGACTCAAACATAGGTGGCTTCGGTCACCGCCCTTTCTTGTAGAGGGGTTTCTTGTCTCTTGCTAGTGTGTGTGTGTGTGTGTGGTGTTTTGTTTTTCCTTGCTTGTGTGTTTCTTTTTGAGCTAAGCCTTGAACTTTAGTTGCCGTGGCTTGCTGGGCGGTACTACCGCTGGTGCTGCGCGGTACTACCGCTTATAAGCGGTACTACCGCCCACCAGCACGGTACTACCGCTACGGGGCGGTACGTGGGGGTTATATCGGGGCAGGGGGGTTTCTATCCCCCATACCCATTCACTCGCCCCTTCGTTCCTCTCTCTCCCTCCAGCAGTTCGTCGCCGCGGGAGGGCTCCGGCGAATCTCCTCCTCCGGGGTGTTCCTCTCCTTTTCCTTCGGTGGAGTCGATCCCCACCTAGTCCTCTTGCCATGGATGCCGGTATTGCCCCCGTTCCTCTTCTCCTCTTGTCTCTTTTTCAGATCTTGTGTTTTAGGGGCAATAGTGTTTGCATCTTTAGATTTTTGGCTAAATCTAGGCTTGAGTAGGCTGGAGAAAGCAACTGGACTGTCTAGATTAGAGTATGGTAGAAATATTTTTGAATTTGATAGGCCGGTAGTGCCGGATCTAACCACGGTAGTAGGAAACTGCTGTTTCCCCGCCTCGAGCGGTACTACCGCTCTCTTGGAGCGGTACTACCGCTTGGGCGGTACTACCGCTTACCAGATCGCGGTACTACCGCTGCTTGCCATATTCAAGCATGTTTCTTCATTCTTTGATCTTCTTTTGTTGTGTTCGTTGGCTTATGCTCGTTCCTTTTGGTTGGTTCGCCTGTTTTTGTGTTCGGTTCCAGGTGATGAACATCCTTAGCATCAAGCTCGCTGTATCAACCCCAATCGTGCAAGCTCGAAGCGCTACCGCACATCTGAGTCTGCTGGAAGTTCCTCGAGTGCTCCACCTCCACCTCAGTAGAAGAAGAAGTCCATGGCAAAGCCAAAGGGCAAAACTGTGACCCAAATGAGTGGCAAGGAGTTCTGGGCACGGCGTCGCCGCAATCCCTATGAGGTTGATCAAGAACCCAATTTGGTCAACCTTCCGTTCTGGAACCGCTTTCAGTTTGCCATCTACTTTGATGTGCTCAAGGCAAAGAAGAATCTCTTTGTCAGTGTTCGCTCCATCGACACGGAATACCTGGAGAAGGATCATGTGTATTTTGGCGATGCTCTTTAGATGTGCTCTCAGCTTAACATTCTACAGATCATTCAGTTCAACAAGGACTTTGATGCAGATCTTGTGGCTCAATTCTAGGCCACAGTCCATCTAGGGACGGATGAGGACAGAACTCTGACATGGATGACCAATGGCAAATTGCTGTCTGTCAAGTGGAAGGATTTCATGGAGTTACTTGGGGTGGAAGACCAGGGGCTTGAGACTCCAATTGTCTTTCGTCCTCATCAGAACACTACCTCCACTCACAAGCAAGCTCTCTGGCCCTATTGCACTGTGAAGGTCCACCCTGAGACTAAGAAGGTAACATATGAGTTGTCTACCTATATGGATATCCTTCATCGCATCTTCCGTGAGACTCTCTTCCCACGAGTTGGGAATCATGATATGGTTCACTCCTATCTTGTGGAAATGCTTCTCTTTTGCCAACATCAGCTAGAAAGGAACACTGGTGAGACCCTGGATATTTCTCATGTGATGTCGTCTGAGCTCTTGTCTGCTACCTCTGAACGCAAGTGTCTGATCTATGGACCTTTCATCATGCTGCTTATTGAGAAGGCTTGGGATCATGTTTATCCCAACGTGCTGCGTGAAACTGGAGAGTTGGTGTCTCATGAGATCAAGCATCTGAGGAGGAATGACAATTGGGGCACTCATGCTCCCAAGTCTGGAGGTTCATCCTCCACTGCTGCTATGGAGACTAAGGAGGCTGAGGCTGAGGCGGATGATGATGATGACTATGAGCCATCTGGTGCAGAGCCCTCGTGGGCGAAGAAGCTCAAGCGGAAGATGAAGAAGCTGTTTTGCATGGCGTCTCATGGTCAGTACATGACTCATGTGGCAGAGAAGAAGGCCAGGGGACGTCACAAGGAGCTCATGCGTCAGTTGGGTGTGACTGTGGTCAGTGGCTCTGAGGAACAGGTAACCGAGGAGGAAGAGTGGATCCAGCAGCACTGCCCGTGGATAGATTCTGACGCCGAGCAGTTTCAGGTCGACGACGACGATGCAGATGACCCCGCTGATATTTGATGTTCCAGATCTTCACCTGCTCTCACCTGGAGCCGTAGCTTAGCTCTCTGCCCTTTTGGTGTCTCGATGCCAAAGGGGGAGAGAGTTTAGGGATTTGTGTTTGTGTCGTTGCCTTTGTGTTTCAGTCGTTTGTGCTTTCTTGTCTTGTGCTTTGGTTGGTTTTCGTGAGACCTAAGTTCCCGTCATATGGTGTGAGACATATGCTACCTTACCCTATCTTATTTATGTACCTTGGTACTCTATAGCGTGCATGCTTATCTTGTTATTTACTATGCTCTCATATATCTTGCTTAGGTTGTTGGTCTCTAAAATATAGGGGGAGTGTTGATCCTAGTATGTGTGATGTGCAGTCCAAAGCACTTATCTAAATAGCACGCATCTAGGGGGAGCCCGTCTATATTTTAGGGGTGTGGACTTTGCGCTTAATCTATGTCATTATTCCTTTTGTGCAAATCCCGTATTGTCATCAATCCACCAAAAAGGGGGAGATTGAAAGGGCATATTTAGCCTGATGGTGTTTTGGTGATTGATGACAATGCTTTTGCGGACTAATCTTGTGTTCTAAGCTCTTTCAGATATATCTCACCTAGGCACAAGACAATTGGATGCCCCTCGGGATCTATGGAAGATGGTGTTTCCTTTTGCATATTTTTCGGTGGATCTGAGTAATAGGAAAGCCGTACTATTAAGAGGGGATCCGCTTTGGTAAGGTCTGGGTGGAATCAACACGTACACTTCCTTATCACATCCACCATACCTTCCCGCCTCAATGGAGTTCTACATTCCCTTCTTGTCTAGTTTTCCTGGCCCCAGCGGTAGTACCGCGGTCCTCAGCGGTAGTACCGCATGAGTGCCTCAAGCGGTAGTACCGCTCTACTAAGCGGTAGTACCGCTTATTGCACTCTGCGGCAGTACCACTGCTGCTCCGTGTTACCACCGCCTCGACTCGAGAGCGCTTTTTCATGTCGGGTTTTGCGGTACTAGGAGCGGTAGTAGGGCGGTAGTACCGCTCCCAGCGGTAGTACCGCCGTGCAACCGCGGTAGTACCGCTCTGGGTCTCAGCCCCCTTGGCGCGGCAGTACCGCTTGAAGGGAAACGGTAGTACCGCTCGCTCAAGCGGTAGTACCGCTCTCTGCGGGGCTGCGTGGGGGGATAACGGTTGGATTGTTCCCCCCACTATATAAAGGCATCTTCTTCCTCCTTGTTGACTTACCTCTTCCCCCACATACTCCATTGTTGCTCCAACCTCCATTTTCGCCTGATCTCTCTCCCTAGCCAATCAAACTTGTTGATTTGCTCGGGATTGCTTGAGAAGGCATCGATCTACACTTCCACCAAGAGATATTTGATTCCCCCCACTAATCCCTTGCGGATCTTGTTACTCTTGGGTGTTTGAGCACCCTAGACGGTTGAGGTCACCTCGAAGCCATATTCCATTGTGGTGAAGCTTCGTGGTATCGTTGGGAGCCTCCAATTTGGTTGTGGAGATAACCCCAACCTTGTTTGTAAAGGTTCGGTTGCCGCCTTCAAGGGCACCACTAGTGGAATCACGACACCTTGCATCGTGTGAGGGCGTGAGGAGAATACGGTGGCCCTAGTGGCTTCTTGGGGAGCATTGTGCCTCCACACCGCTCCAACGGAGACGTACTTCCCCTCAAAGGGAAGGAACTTCGGCAACACATCCTCGTCTTCACCGGTTCCACTTGTGGTTATTTCTTTCCTTTACTTGTGCAAGCTTTACTTGTTTATCTCTTATAGCTTGCTTGTGAGGTTGTTATCTTTACTTCCTATTAGTTGTCATCTTAGTAGCATATCTAGCCAACTTACTTTGACGCTTAATTTAAAGTGGTTAAGAAAAGCTAAAAATTGTTAGTTGCCTATTCACCCCCCCCCCTCTAGTCAACCATATCGATCCTTTCAAGCGTGAGCTAGAAACAAAGCAGCAACTCGTGTAGCTGCAGTAGCCTGTGTACCAGCATCAGCAGCACGACCGAGAGCATGAGCAGAGCAGCAACACGAGCTAGAGGAATAGCAAAGCATCAGTGTGAGGGAGAGCTGGAGCATCAACTCCGCCTGGTATGGACGTCCCGCCAAGGGAGCCTCACACTGGGGGAGAGCCCACGTGATTAATGTCGCTGGCGGTGCCGGTGTCGAGGGAGCAGCGTCATGGCGGAGCGAGATCAAGCACCGGCGGCGCCCTGAGGCCGAGTTAAGGAGACGATGCGATGTGATGAGTGTACAACCTCTTTGGTGGCGCTGAGTAGGCCTTGGTTTCATCCAGGAGTCAGTGAGGATGTTGCGGTTCCTGTGGGGTAGGTTAAGGCAGCGCGATGGGGATCAAGCAGCCGCGATAGACAAGGCGATCATCAGAGTAGGTCCTGGGAGCAGGTGGAGGATAGGGCGGCCGAACCGGCGGGTCAATGAGATCGAAGACAGATCCTCATCTGAGGTGGTGGATGAGGGACGTCGAGATGTTGCGGTGGACGACGTGGTCGGGGAATCTGCTCCGGCTGGGCAGCGGTGGGGTGGTGGACGGAGGGGGGCCGGGTTTCGCGGCTGGAGGAGATTTGTTATGGCGGCCCGGGTTTCCGAATGGCGAAAAGAAGGTGATGGGAGGGGGAACTGTGACTTAGGAACGTGCTCGTCTGAAATGTAGGGCGTGTTACGGAAGTACCTCCACTAATTTGAACTACCGACCTTTTCGGGCCAGGGTTAGAACGGGGATTTTGTGTGTCGAGATTTCGCAGTAGGAGGGAGTTTTCGCACGCGTTGTAATTTTGGGACAGCAAGACGCGGGTTCAGAAGGAGGGAGTTTTTAGATCACAAAGAGACAAAGAGATATCTTGAAACTTTGGGATAACAAGGTGCGGGTTGAAATTTTGGGACAAGCCTAACGTGTACTATACCAAATCAATCTGCACTTTCCTCAACAAAAGAATGGCACCACACAAGAGAGATTCTTGCCCCGTTTTACTGTATGAATTACTACAAATGTCATTCACAACTTTGAGTCCATGTTATGTTCAATTAAAATATTTCACTAGGTGTATAATGCATGTAACCTACTCAAATGAACATTTTATTACATTCCAAATGTATATATACTAATGTTGTAATTCAAACTAAATTTGAATTTGTTTCTCTATTTGAATAAGAATCTACAATCATATTATCTTCACAACACCCACATGAATATTGTCAAGTTAAATATGAACTATGTGTACTATATGAACTCGAATTCAATTTTTTGAGTCTACTTTATGTTGATTTCAAGCAATAGTATATTTCAAGCTCTAGCTTGATCTTCACAATCTAAACCATATTTCATATATGCGTATAATGTGTTCATCACGCAATGTATAGTCCCCCCCTACAAGTATTTAGTTGTGAGCCGCAAAACTCACACATTATCACAAATTCAAATAAATGTGAATATATATAGTATAACATGTTCATAACCAAACAATGGGTATCACCATTATATTCATGCATGCATGGGTTTAAACACATTATGCGCTCTTATTCAAATATCCGAATCCACTTTTATAATGAATTATGATATATGTTAGTCTTTACGCCCACACAATTCTCTTATCTTTGTAGCTAGCACTAACTTTCTCTCGTGCATGCACACGCCCCCCTCGCCCTCCCTATCCCTTAGCAACCTCTCCTTAGCAATCTCAAAAGCCCATATCATGCTCTCTTTGGGCGGCATGCTTACGCTCGTTTCATGGCCCTCCCCTGCTATGTTTATCTCCAGCTCAAGATGCCTGGGCCAGAAGGCACTATCACAGTTGATGGCGACAGACGGATCGCTCACGAGTGTGAGGTGGGGGCGCCGCTTATGTTGAGTCGGCCTGCGCAGTGGAGGAATTCAAGTTTTATACATCCAACATTGACCCGACCGACATGACGCCCCTGAAGAAACCCACCACAGAGTCTGATCCCCTCCTCAAGTTTAAGTCGGACGCGGACATGAAATAGGTTGATTTCACACCTAGCGACTCATCCCAACAGTTCACTATTGGGACTGCCATGGATCCCAAATAGGAAAGCACGCTCATCGAGTTCATCCGTGAGAATCAGGACATCTTCGCATGGAAACCTTTTGACATACTGATACGTCTCCAACGTATCTATAAGTTTTGATTGTTCCATGTTGTTATATTATCATTCTTGGATGTTTTATAATCATTTTCTAGCAACTTTATATCATTTTCTGGGACTAACCTATTGACATAGTGCCCAGTGCGAGTTGCTGTTTTTTGCTTGTTTTTTACATCGCAGAAAATCAATATCAAATGGAGTCCAAATGCCATGAAACTTTTTGGAGATTTTTTTCTGCCCAGAAGACACACAGGGAGTCAAGGAAGCGCATGAGGGGAGGCCCGTGGGGCCCACTAGACACCAGGGCGGTAGTGGAGCCCACGAGCACCCCACTAACCTAACCCTGACTCTAGAAATACCACAATATTCCAGAAACCCTGAGGGGGTCAAAGAAAAATTGTTTCAGGTGTTGCAAGTTCCAGAGCCACGAGATCCAATCTAGAGCCCTTTTCTGGCACTCCGTCGGAGGGAAACACGATCACGACGGTGTTCATCATCCTCATTGGTGCTCCTCTAATGACGTGTGAGTAGTTCACCTCAGACCTACGGGTCCGTAGGCAATAGCTAGATGGCTTCTTCTCTCTTTTTGATCTTCAATACAATGTTCTCTTCGGAGATCTATTCGATGTAATTCTTTTTGCGGTGTGTTTGTTGGGATCCGATGAATTGTGAGTTTATGATCATATCTATTCATATCCATACATGATTATTATAGCTTCATATTTCTTCTTCGATATTTCGTTTTTTTGGCCAACTTGATTGATTTATCTTGCAATGGGAAGAGGTGCTTTGTAATGTGTTCAATCTTGCGGTGCTTAATCTCAGTGACAGAAGGAGACATGACACGCATGCATCATTGCTATTAAGGATAAAACGATGGGGTCTATTCCTACATGAGTAGATCCTGTCTACATGATGTCATCATTCTTAAGGCATTACTCCGTTTCTCCATGAACTTAATACAGTAGATGCATGTTGGATTGCGGTCGATGTGTGGAGTAATAGTAGTAGATGCAGGCAGGAGTTGGTCTACTAATCTTGGACGTGATGCCTATATACATGATCATCTTCTTGGATATCGTCATAATTATTTGCTTTTCTATCAATTGCCCAACAGTAATTTGTTTACCCACCGTGTGCTATTTTCTCGAGAGAAGCCACTAGTGAAATCTACGCCCCCCGAGTATATTTCTCATCATATAGGTCTATATTTCTATTTGCATTTCCAAATTATTTGCTTCTTTTATTTCATATCTATATTATTAAAGAACCCAAAATATATCACTGAGTTTTATTTGTTTTTATTTTATTTGCATCTATCAATCTATCTATTTACCATATTACTCTACGCAAGAGGGATTGACAACCCCTCTACGCGTCGAGTTGCGAGGATTTGTTGTTTGTGTGCAGGTGTTGTCTTCATAGCTTGCTTGGTTCTCCTACTGGATTGATAACCTTGGTTTCATAAGTGGGGGAAATACTTACCGCCGATGTGCTGCATCATCCCCTCCTCTTCGGGGAATTTACTGACGCGGTTCACAAGTAGCTGGAAGAATTTGTGGCGCCGTTGCTAGGGAGGATCAAGTCAAGATCTATCAGGTTCCCACACACAAACTCTCATCTCCTTGCAATTTACATTATTTACCATTTGCCTCTTGTTTTCATCTCCCCCACTTCCAAAACGTTTTTACAAAAACACAAAATTATTTGCCTTCTTTCCGTTTGCCCTTTTCTTGTCAGATCTCTGCTTGTTCGTATTCTAGATCACTTGCTTTACCAATATGACATGCACACTCATACCTCTTTTGTCTCCAGACTTTAAAGTTCTTTACTTCAAACAGAAATAAGGAGAAAATCTTAAAGATGCCTAGTATAGGCTATGGGAGTCTTACCGTGCTTGCTCCATTAAAGGACATGCAAAAAAATGTTTTGCAACTTTTATATGGGTTTAACTATGCAACATAGACAACTTTTGGATTTTGCCGCAAAAGGGAATTTTGTTGAGATTGATGCTAATGCCGCTTACGAAGTAATAGAGAGCATATTGGGAGTTCCACCACCACGAAAGGGATTTACTTTCACTCAAGAGGGGGTTCAAGTGTTAAACAATTTGGGTGATATACAGAAAATTTTGATTGAATTGCAAAAGTCTAATGAACCCCTCAGGAATATTAGTGGGAACCTCAATCGCACGAACACTTTGATGGCTCTTTGTGATAAGCGACTTGATATCTTAGATCTAAAGATGGTTTCTCCTTCGGAGAATGAGGGGAAGCGTAAAGAGCCTCTCGGGTTTGAGAAAATCCTTGCAAATATTCCAAAAACCAAAGATGACAATACTTGAATCTATGCATTGTGCCTAGCTAGGGGGGTAAAACGATAGCGCTTGTTGGGAGGAAACCCAATATTTATCTTTTTGCTTTTTGGGTTTTCTTGTTGTTTTCCAATAAATACACAAATATGCCTCTCATTAGATGTGTTTTTGTGATTTAAATTAGTGTTTGTACCAAGCAAAGCCTTTGGGATGAATTGGTTGATAGTTGATTTGATTGCATTGGAAATCAGAAACTTTCATGTCCAGTAGCAGAATTATTTGCGATTACTGGAGCGTGAAAAATTATTGATCTTTTACACATTATCAATATATAAATTGCCCATGTTGTACTAATTATTCAGATTTTTTAGAGTCACAGAGGTATGACTAAAATTTGCATGATTACAAACTATTCTGTTTTTGACAGATTCTGTTCTCATTGTGTCATGTTCTTATTTTGATGAATGTATGGATTGTATCGGGGGGTATAAGCCATGACAAAGTTGGAATACAGTAGATATAATGCAATAATAAAATATGGATGCGTTTGCTAGAGTACTTACAGTAAAGATTAATTTTGTTATACTAACGGGTCTCACGAGGTTTTGTTGAGTTTTGTGTGATTGAAGTTTTCAAGTTTTGGGTGAGATCAAGATGGATGAAGGAATAAGAAGTGAAAAGAGCCTAAGCTCCTCTTTCTTCTGACAACCATCGGTAATTTTACTTGGACCTATATTTTCATTCGTCACATATCATGAGTTTTGCTTGGAGCATCTTGTATTATATGAGTCTTTGCTTGCTTTGTTTGTTAGTTTGTCACAATCATCCTTGCTGGACACACCTATTTGAGAGAACCATAATTATGCTATGATTTATTAGAATCGCTCTCTTTGCTTCACTTAAACTTTTTTAGAGCCACGGAATTGCTCTAGTACTTCACTTATATCTTTTTGAGCATGGTGGTGCTGTTATTTTGAAGAAATATGCTCTCATGCTTCACTTAGATTATTTTGAGAGTTGGTAAATTTTTTGAAGAAATCCTCTCATGCTTCACTTATATTGTTTTGAGATATGAAATTTTGAAGAAATATGTGCTCTCGTTCTTTACTTATATTTGTTTGAGAGGTTGTTATTAGCAATGGCATTTTGCTTTAAAATGATTTGGTTCTAAAGTGATAGATATTCAGGGGGGATAGAATAAAAACTTTCATGACGATCATTGGATATTAAACTTGTTTCCTTGCCATAGTTTTGCGATATGAAGATAGTGATATGTGAGTTATGTTGGTGAGTAATTATGTTTTAGTAAGATTATTGGTGTTAAGGTTTATGATTCCCTATGCACGCACGTTAAGTCAATAGTTATGCAATGAAATTACATCCTACTTGTATTGCATTACTTGGTGTTAGTTATGTTTAATGTTTGTTTATGATGGTTTCGTTCCTTGGTTGGTTGCTTCTCAATCTATTTGCTAGCCTTCACTTGTACCAAGCAGGAATGCTGCTTGTGCATCCAACTCCTTAAACCCGGGTTGTGACAAATGAGTCCACCATACCTACCTATATGCGGTATTTTCATGTCGTTCCAAGTAAATTTGTATGTGCCAACTCTAATTTTCAAAATAAATTCCTCTTTTGTGTGCCCGTATCGCTCACGAAGTGGCGAGGAGTGGCTGATATTTTCCATGCTAAATAGGTTATTCTCGAGATGAGTATTTATTCAATTGCCATTGCACAAGAGTGTGGCGGTAATAGGGATGCCCAGTCCCAAAATGTAAAAAAGTACTATAATAAATTCCTTTGGTATGTGTTGGTATGGAAGGCACCCGTGGATACGGCTAGCCATGGATTGTGAATCAATGGTGGAAAAGGAAATAAACTTTATTTAATGTTTGGGAACCGCATTATTTAGCATGGAAGATATTGGGAACTCTTAGTCATTCTCGTTGATAGGAAAAGCATGCCACCCAGAATAATTTTATCTCTCAAATTAAGCTTTGAGCTCTAGCACCTCTACAAATCTCCATTTCTCTCTGCGAAGGGCCTATCTATTTACTTTTATGCAATTTTTGAGTCTTCATCTTCTCTTAGAAAGCACCAATTATAGAACACTACTATCATACTTGAGCATTGGATGTAGCTAATATTTGAGTGTGTTTCATGAATGGATCAATGATCAAGCATGATGGGCCAGGGATAACTTTCTTTAGCGTTGATATTTTGAAACACATCATCGGTTGTTGATATGCTTGAGTATTAAAGTCATCATGTCAAATTATAGACTATTGCTTTAAGTCATCTAAAAAGTTCATATATCCATGCTACAAAGAAAAGAATATGATGAACATGTTAGGCAGCATTCCACATATGAAAATGTGTTTTTATCATTTACCTACTCGAGGACGAGCATGAATTAAGCTTGGGGATGCTGATACATCTCCAACATATCTACAATTTTTCATTGTTCCATCTGTTATATTATCATTCGTGGATATTTTATGATCATTTTCTAGCAACATTATATCATTTTTTGGGACTAACCTATTGACATAGTGCCCGGTGCCAGTTTCTATTTTTTGCTTGTTTTTTACATCGCAAAAAATAATATCAAACAGAGTCCAAATGCCACGAAACTTTTTGGAGATTTTTCTGCCCAGAAGACACCCAGGGAGTCAAGGAAGCGCACAAGAGGAGGCTCATGGGGCCCACTAGACACAAGGGCGCGCCCAGGCACTTGGCGCGCCCTGGTGGGGAGTGGAGCCCACGAGGACCCCCTGACCTAACTCCAACTCTATAAATAGCACAATATTCCAGAAACCTTGAGGGAGTCAACGAAAAACGGTTTCAGCCGCCGCAAGTACCAGAGCCACGAGATCCAATCTAGATCCCTTTTCCGGCACTCTGTCGGAGGGGAACACGATCACGAAGGGGTTCATCATCCTCACTGGTGCTCCTCCGATGATGCGTGAGTAGTTCACCTCAGACCTACGGGTCCATAGGCAGTAGCAAGATGGCTTGTTCTCTCTTTTTGATCTTCAATACATTGTTCTCTTCAGAGATCTATTCGATGTAATTATTTTTACGGTGTGTTTGTTGGGATTCGATGAATTGTGAATTTATGATCAGATCTGTTCATATACATACATGATTATAGACTCGTATTTCTACTTCGATATTTCAGTTTTGTTTGCCAACTTGATTGATTTATCTTGCAATGGGAAGAGGTGCTTTGTAATGGGTTTGATCTTGCGGTGCTCAATCTCAGTGAAAGAAGGAGACATGACACGCATGTATCATTGCTATTCAGGATAAAACGATGGGGTCTATTCCTACATGAATAGAACTTGTCTACATCATGTCATCATTCTTAAGGCATTACTCCTTTTGTCCTTGAACTTAATACACTAGATGCATGCTGGATAGCGGTCGATGTGTGGAGTAATAGTAGTAGATGCAGACAGGAGTTGGTCTACTAATCTTGGACGTGATGCCTATATACATGATCATCGTCCTGGATATCGTCATAATTATTTGCTTTTCTATCAATTGTCCAACAGTAATTTGTTTACCCATCGTGTGTTATTTTCTCGAGAGAAGCCACTAGTGAAATCTACGGCCCCCGAGTCTCTCATCATATACTTTCAGATATATATTGCTATTTGCGTTTCCAATTTATTTGTTTATTTTATTTTAGATCTATATTATCAAAACCCAAAAATATCTCACTGAGTTTTATTTGCTTTTATTTTATTTGCATATTTCAATCTATCTATTTACCATATTACTTTACCCAAGAGGGATTGACAACACCTCTACGCGAAGGATTTGTTGTTTGTGTGCAGGTGTTATCTACATAGCTTGCTTGGTTCTCCTACTAGATTGATAACCTTGGTTTCATAATCGAGGGAAATACTTACCAACGTTGTGCTGCATCATCCCCTCCTCTACGGGGAATTTACTAACTCGGTTCACAAGTAGCACATGCCTGGTGTACCGAGAGAATTCACTGAGCACCACCTCAATGTTGATCCTAAGATGAAACATGTCTGGCTATACCATCATCGTTTTAATGAGGAGAGACACAAAGCTATTGGTGAAGAAGTGGCTCGACTCCTTGCAGCCGGGTTTATTATCAAAGATTTTCACCCAGAGTGGTTGGCAAATCCAGTTTGTGCTGAAGAAAAATAACACTTAGTGAATGTGTGTTGATTACACAGATCTTAACAAGGCTTGCCCTAAGGATCCATTTGCTCTTCCTCACATTGATCAGATAATCTATTCCACAGCTAGTTGTGAGAGTTTATGTTTATTGGATGTTTAGTCCGGCTATAATTAGATAAAGATGGCTGTTGAGGATCATGAGAAGACGACCTTCATCACACCCTTTGGGGCTTTCTGCTATGTTTCTATGCCTTTCGGGCTTAGGAGCGTGGGGGCTACTTATCAAAGCTTCACACAGAATTGTTTTCATAGTCAGATCGGGTGCAATGTTCATGCTTATGTTGATGATATTGTGGTCAAGTATCAGAAGAAGGAAACATTATTGCAAGATCTCAAGGAGACTTTTGGCAATCTTAGGGTTTACAAGATGATGCTTAACCCGACCATTTTTGGCGTTCCTGCAGGCAAAATGCTAGGTTTTTTGGTGTCTGAAAGGGGCATCGAAGCTAATCCAAAGAAAATCAAGGCAGTGACCTGCCTTGCCAAGCCAGCCAACATCAACGATTGTCCAGCATATAGCGGGTCGAATTGCCGCCTTGAGCCGGTTCATAAGACGCCTTAGAAAGAAGGCAATTTCTCTGTACTAGATTATGAAGAGGACAAGCAACTTTGTCTGGAGTGATGCTGCCAATGATGCTTTCGAAGCCCACAAGAAGAAGTTGGCTAAGCCGCCCGTCCTGACTGCTCCTATCGACAAAGAGCCTATGCTCATGTACATCGCTGCAAATAACAAAGCAGTGAGTGTGTTAGTTGTCGTGGAGCGAAAAGAGGTAAGAGTGTCCACTCTAGAGGCCAGTTTACTACGTCAGCGAAGTTTTGACTGAGTCCAAGCAGAGATATCCACATTGGGAAAAACTGGTGTTTGGTGTTTTTATGGCTAGTTGCAAGTTGAACCATTACTTTTTGGAACACCCTATCACTGTGGTCAGTTGAGCCTCTCTGGGAGATATCATCCAAAACAGCGATGCCACATGCCAGGTTGCTAAGTGGGCGATTGAGCTTGGACCACATCATCTGAAATGTGCGCCTTGGACAACCATGAGATCTCAGGCATTGCTAGATTTCATCAATGATTGGACTGAACTCCAAGTTCTCGAGGAAAAGCCAAACAACACATATTGGACCATTCACTTTGATGGCTCCAGACAATTCGAAGGCTCGAGGCTTGGGGTGATTATAACTTCCGTGCAAGGTGACAAATTTTGTTATGTTTTGAGGCTCATGTTTCCCTATACTAATAATGCAGCTGAGTATGAAGCTCTCCTCCATGGTCTTCATATATCTAAGGGGATGAACTTAAGCCGGGTTAGATGCCTGGGGAACTCAGACTTGGTAGCTCAGCAAGTATCCGGGACTTGGGACTCAAAGGATCCTCTTATGGCGGCTTATCGGCAGGCAGTGACCAACATTGCGGGCCACTTCAAAGGTTATCGGGTTGATCACAGTGATCGGTGGCTCAATGAGGCGGCCAATGTATTGTCATGATTCTGCTCTCAGCGTAAGCCGGTTCCCCCAATGTGTTCCTTGATGTTCTTCATAATCCTTCTGTCAAGCTTCCATCAGAGTAATATCTTGTAATTCCTAATCCGGAGGCACAGTTGGTGGCTGCTCTCCGTGCTATACCAGACTCGACAGTTCCTTATCTGGCTTATCTAACTGGAGGCGAGCTCCCTAAAGATGAACTTATTGCTACTTCTCGAGCTTGCGTTGTATTCCCTCGAAGAGGAAAGGGTGATGCAGCACAGTAGCGTAAGTATTTACCTCAGTTTTTGAGAACCAAGGTATCAATCCAGTAGGAGACCACGCGTGAGTCCCTCGCACCTGCACAAACAAATAAGAACTTCGTAGCCAACGCGATAAGGGGTTGTCAATCCCTTTACGGTCACTTACGAAAGTGAGATCTGATAGATAGGATAGTATGATATTTTTGGTATTTTTGGTATAAGAACAAAAAGTAAATAAAGCAATAAGCAACGGCAACAGAAATTGAAGTAAAGTAATATGATAAAGATAGACCCGGGGGCCATAGGTTTCACTAGTGGCTTAAGCAGAATTCTATGGTGGGTGAACAAATTACTGTCGAGCAAATGATAGAAAAGCGCATAGTTATGAGAATATCTAGGCATCATCATTATATAGAGGCATCACTGATACGTCTCCAACGTATCTATAATTTTTTATTGTTCCATGCTATTATATTATCCTTCTAGGATGTTTTATGGGCTTTATTATACACTTTTATATGATTTTTGGGACTAACCTATTAACCCAGAGCCCAGTGCCAGTTTCTGTTTTTCTCCTGTTTTAGGGTATCGCAGAAAAGGAATATCAATCGGAGCCCAATTGACCTGAAATTCAACGGAGGCTGTTTTTGGACCAGAAGAAGCCCAGAAAGTGTCGGAGGGGGGCCAGAAGGTCCACGGGCTGCCCACGAGGGTAGGGGGCGCCCCCCCCCCCCTACTAGGCGCGCCCCCTGCCTCGTGGACAGCCCGGAGACCCCCTTTACTTGCCCCCGACTCCAACACCTCCTATATATACCGAAACCTCCGGAAAATAACCTAGATCGGGAGTTCCGCCGCCGAAAGCCTCTATTGCCACCAAAAACCAATCTAGACCCCGTTCCGGCACCCTGCCTGAGGGGGGATCCCTCTCCGGTGGCCATCTTCATCATCCCGGCGCTCTCCATGACGAGGAGGGAGTAGTCCACCCTCGGGGCTGAGGGTATATACCAGTAGCTATGTGTTTGATCTCTCTCTCTCTCTCTCTCTCTCTCTCTCTCTCTCTCTCTCTCTCTCTCTCGTGTTCTTGAGATGGCACGATCTTGATGTATCGCGAGCTTTGCTATGATAGTTGGATCTTATGATGTTTCTCCCCCTCTACTCTCTTGTGATGAATTGAGTTTTCCATTTGAAGTTATCTTATCGGATTGAATCTTTAAGGATTTGAGAACACTTGACATCAACTTGCGGGTTCCGTGACCTTGGGAATCTATGGATAGGGGTTGGCACACATTTTCGTCTTGACTCTCCGGTAGAAACTTTGAAGTTCTTTGTGTTGGTTGAATAGATGAATTTGAGATTTTGTGATGCATATCGTATAATCATGACCACGGATACTTGAGGTGACAATGGAGTATCTAGGTGACATTAGGGTTTTGGTTGATTTGTGTCTTAAGGTGTTATTCTAGTACGAACTCTATGATAGATCGAACGGAAAGAATAGCTTCGTGTTATTTTACTACAGACTCTTGAATAGATATATCAGAAAGAATAACTTTGAGGTGGTTTCGTACCCTACCATAATCTCTTTGTTTGTTCTCCGCTATTAGTTACTTTGGAGTGACTCTTTGTTGCATGTTGAGGGATAGTTATATGATCCAGTTATGTTATTATTGTTGAGAGAACTTGCACTAGTGAAAGTATGAACCCTAGGCCTTGTTTCCTATCATTGCAATACCATATATGCTCACTTTTATCATCAGTTACCTTGCTGTTTTTATATTTTCTTATTACAAAAACCTATATCTACCATCCATATTGCACTTGTATCACCATCTCTTCACCGAACTAGTGCACCTATACAATTTACCATTGTATTGGGTGTGTTGAGGACACAAGAGATTCTTTGTTATTTGGTTGTAGGGTTGTTTGAGAGAGACCATCTTCATCCTACGCCTCCTACAGATTGATAAACCTTAGGTCATCCACTTGAGGGAAATTTGCTACTGTCCTACAAACCTCTACACTTGGAGGCCCAACAACGTCTACGAGAAGAAGGTTGTGTAGTAGACATCAAGCTCTTTTTTGGCGCCGTGGCCGGGGAGGTTAGTGCTTGAAGGTATATCTTTAGATCTTGCAATCGAATCTTTTAGTTTCTTGTTTTATCACTAGTTTAGTTTATAAAAGAAAACTACAAAAAATAGAAGTAAGGTTACCTCATATGCTTCATCTTTTTAATATCTTTCGTGAAAATGATGGGAAGGAAAACTGTGCTCAAGTACTAGAAGAAGAATTGCATAGAATGCTTGGTATAAAATATGTGCATGATGATCATGATTGCAATGTTGTTAGTATGAATTCTTTGAATACCCATGATGCTAATGATATGCAAGGTCACAAGCTTGGGGAAGCTATGTTTGATGAATATGATATTTTTAGTCCCCCAAGTTTTAATGTGCAAATTTATTTTGACGATGGCATGCCTCCTATTTATGATGGTTATTGTGATGACTTGTATGCTATTAAGAATAATGATAACCATGAAACTTGTCATCATGATTTTAATTTTCAATTGGATTATGCTTCACATTATAGTTATTTTGTTGAGTTTGCTCCCACTACTATTGATGAGAATAAATTTGCTTATGTGGAGAGTAGTAAAATTTCTATGCAAGTAGATCAAGAAAAGAATGCTTTATGTGTTGGTTATATTGTTGAATTCATTCATGATGCTACTGAAAATTATTATGAGGCAGGAATATATGCTTGTAGGAATTGCAATAATATCAAGTTTCCTCTCTATTTGTTGAAAATCTTGAAGCTATGCTTGTTTTGCTTTCCTATGCTAGTTGATTCTTGTTCCTATAAGTTGCTTGCTCACAAAATCCCTATGCGTAGGAAGTGGGTTAGACTTAAATGTGCTATTCATATGCTTCATGATGCTCCCGTTATGTTTCAATTCTTATCTTTTATGTGAGCATCATTATGCCTAGCTAGGGGCGTTAAACGATAGCGCTTGTTGGGAGGCAACCCAATTTTATTTTCTTTGCTTGTGCTTATGTTTAGGAATAAATATTTCATCTAGCTTCTGTTTAGATGTGGTTTTGTGTTTTAATTAGTGTTTGTGCCAAGTAAAACCTTTGGGAAGACTTGTGTGAAGTTTATGCGATCATGCTGCAAAAAACAGAAACTTTAGCGCTCACGGGATTAGCTACCATTTTTTTACTGGAGAGTGATTTTTGGTTGATTATTTTTGAAGATTATTAATAGACAAATTCCTCAGGTCTACCAATTTATTTCAGAATTTTTAGAGTTATAGAAGATTCAAAAGTTACAGATTGCTACAGACTGTTCTGTTTTTGACAGATTCTGTTTTCTATGTGTTGTTTGCTTATTTTGATGAATCTATGAGTAGTATCAGAGGGTATGAACCATAGATAAGTTGGCATATAGTAGATATTACACCAAAATGAATTTAGAATGAGTTCACAACAGTACCTAAGTGGTGGTTTTATTTTCTTATACTAACGGAGCTTACGAGCTTTCTGTTGAGTTTTGTGTTGTGAAGTTTTCAAGTTTTGGGTAAAGATTCGATGGACTATGGAATAAGGAGTGGCAAGAGCCTAAGCTCGGGGATGCCCAAGGCACCCCAAGGTAAAATTCAAGGACAACCAAAATCCTAAGCTTGGGGATGCCCCGGGATGGCATCCCCTCTTTGGTCTTCGTCTATCGGTAACTTTACTTGATGCTATATTTTTATTCACCACATGATATGTGTTTTGCTTGGAGCGTCAATTTGTTTTATTTTGTTTTTCTTTCTATTTGAATAATATCCCAAGATCTGAAATTTTTAAATGTTAGAGAGTCTTCACATAGTTACATAATTATTCAACTACTCGTTGATCTTCACTTATATCTTTCGGAGTAGTGTGTCATTTGCTCTAGTGCTTCACTTATATCTTTTTAAAGCACGACAGTGGTTTTATTTTGTAGAAATTGTTGATCTATCATGCTTCACTTATATACTTTTGAGAGTCTTTTAGAACAGCATGGTAATGTGCTTTGGTTATAAAACTAGTCCTAATATGATAGGCATCTAAGATGAATATAGTAAAAACTTTCATATAAATCGCATTGAATATGATGAGAAGTTTGATACTTGATGATTGTTTTGAGATATGAGGATGGTGATATTAGAGTCATGCTAGTGGAGTAATTACGAATTTGAGAAATACTTTTGTTAAAGTTTGTGATTCCCGTAGCATGCACGTATGGTGAACCGCTATGTGATGAAGTTAGAGCATGAGGTATTTATTGAGTGTCAACCTTTGTGTGGAGGTTGGGGGCGCGCGATGGTTAACTCCTACCAACCTCCCCCCTAGGAGCATGCATTGATTACTTTGTTTTGATGACTCGTAAATTTTTGCAATAAGTATATGAGTTCTTTATGACTAATGTTGAGTCCATGGATTATACGCACTCTTACCCTTCCACCATTGCTAGCCTCTTTTGTACCGCACAACTTTCGCCGGTACCATACACCCACCATATACCTTCCTCAAAACAGCCACCATATCTACCTATCATGGCATTTCCATAGCCATTCCGAGATATAGTGCCATGCAACTTTCCACCGTTCCGTTTGTTATGACACACTTCATCATTGTCATGTTGCCATGCATGATCATGTAGTTGACATCGTATTTGTGGCAAAGCCACCATGCATAATTTTTCATACATGTCACTCTTGATTCATTGCACATCCTGGTACACCGCCGGAGGCATTCATATATAGTCATACTTTGTTCTAGTATCGAGTTGTAATATCGAGTTGTAAATCAATAAAAGTGTGATGATCATCATTATTAGAGCATTGTCCCATGCGAGGAAAGGCCAAATAAGAAAAGAGATGGCCCAAAAAAATATAGAGAGGGGCTAAATAAAAAAAGAAAAAGCCCCTCCAAAAAAATATGAGAGAAAAGAGAGAAGGGACAATGCTACTATCCTTTTCCACACTTGTGCTTCAAAGTAGCACCATGTTCTTCATGATAGAGAGTATCTTGTTTAGTCACTTTCATATACTAGTGGGAATTTTTCATTATAGAACTTGGCCTGTATATTCCAACGATGGGCTTCCTCAAATGCCCTAGGTCTTCATGGGCAAGCAAGTTGGATGCACACCCACTTAGTTTCTTTTGTTGAGCTTTCATACATTTTTAGCTCTAGTGCATCCGTTGCATGGCAATCCCTACTCACTCACATTGATATCTATTGATGGGCATCTACATAGCCCGTTGATACGCCTAGTCGATGTGAGACTATCTTCCTCCTTTTTGTCTTCTCCAGAACCACCATTCTATTCCACCCATAGTGCTATATCCATGGCTCACGCTCATGTATTGCGTGAAAGTTGAAAGGTTTGAAAAAAATTGAGTATGAAAACATGTGCTTGGCTGAAACCGGGGTTGTGCATGATATGAATATTTTATGTGATGAAGAGGGATCATAGCCAGACTATATGATTTTGTAGGGATAACTTTCTTTGGCCATGTTATTTTGAGAAGACATGATTGCCTTGTTAGTATGCTTGAAGTATTATTATTTCTTATATCAATATAGACTTTTGTCTTGAATCTTTCGGATCTGAACATTAATGCCACAATAAGGAGAATTATATTGAAAATTATGTTGGTTAGCATTCCACATCAAAAATTCTATTTTTATCATTTACCTACTCGAGGACAAGCAGGAATTAAGCTTGGGGATGCTTGATACGTATCCAACGTATCTATAATTTTTGATTGTTCCATGCTATTGTATTATCCTTCTAGGATGTTTTATGGGCTTCATTATACACTTTTATATGATTTTTGGGACTAACTTATTAACCCAGAGCCCAGTGCCAGTTTCTGTTTTTCTCCTGTTTTAGGGTATCGCAGAAAAGGGATATCAAACGGAGCCCAATTGACCTAAAATTCAACGGAGGCTGTTTTTAGACCAGAAGAAGCCCAGAAAGCGCCGGAGGGGGGCCAGAAGGTCCACGGGCTGCCCACAAGGGTAGGGGGCGCCCGCCTACTTGGCGCGCCCCCCTGCCTCGTGGACAGCCCGGAGACCCCCTTTACTTGCCCCCGACTCCAACACCTCCTATATATACCGAAACCTCCGGAAAATAACCTAGATCGGGAGTTCCGCCGCCGAAAGCCTCTGTTGCCACCAAAAAACAATCTAGACCCCGTTCCGGCACCCTGCCGGAGGGGGGATCCCTCTCCGGTGGCTATCTTCATCATCCCGGCGCTCTCCATGATGAGTATGGAGTAGTCCACCCTCGGGGCTAAGGGTATGTACCAGTAGCTATGTGTTTGATCTCTCTCTCTTGTGTTCTTGAGATGGCACGACCTTGATGTATCGCGAGCATTGCTATTATAGTTGGATCTTATGATGTTTCTCCCCCTCTACTCTCTTGTGATGAATTGAGTTTTCCCTTTGAAGTTATTTTATCGGATTGAATCTTTAAGGATTTGATAACACTTGATGTATGTCATGCATGTGCTTATCTGTGGTGACAATGGGATATCACGTGATCTACTTGATGCATGTTTTGGTGATCAACTTGCGGGTTCCGTGACCTTGGGAATCTATGCATAGGGGTTGGCACACGTTTTCGTCTTGACTCTCCGGTAGAAACTTTGGGGCATGATGACCCACAAGTGTAGGGGATCTATCGTAGTCCTTTCGGTAAGTAAGAGTGTCGAACCCAACGAGGAACAGAAGGAAAAGATAGGCAGTTTTCAGTAAGGTATTTTCTGCAAGCACTGAAATTATAGGTAACATATATTTTTGTGATAAGGTAATTGGTAGCAAGTGACAAACAGTAAAACTAAATAAGGTGCAGCAAGGTGGCCCAATCCTTTTGTAGCAAAGGACAAGCCTGGACAAACTCTTATGCACGGTAAAGCGCTCCCGAGGACATATGGGAATTATCGTCAAGCTAGTTTTCATCACGATCGTCTGATTCGCGTTCGGTACTTTGATAATTTGGTATGTGGGTGGACCGGTGCTTGGGTGCTGCCCTTACTTGGACAAGCCTCCCACTTATGATTAACCTCTAATGCAAGCATCCGCAACTACAAAAGAAGTATTGAGGTAAACCTAACCATAGCCTGAAACATATGGATCCAAATCAGCCCCTTACGAAGCAACACATAAACTAGGGTTTAAGCTTCTGTCACTCTAGCAACCCATCATCTACTTATTACTTCCCAATGCCTTCCTCTAGGCCCAAATAATGGTGAAGGGTCATGTAGTCGACGTTCACATGACACCACTAGAAGAGAGACAACATACATCTCATCAGAATATCGAACGAAGACCAAATTCACATGACTACCAATAGCAAGACTTCTCCCATGTCCTCAGGAGCAAAAGTAACTACTCACAAGACATAATATTGTTCATGATCAGAGTGGTATTAATATGCATAATGGATCTGAACATATGATCTTCCACCAAATAAACCAACTAGCATCAACTACAAGGAGTAATCAACACTACTAGCAACCCACAGGTACCAATCTGAGGTTTGGATACAAAGATTGGATACAAGAGATGAACTAGGGTTTGAGAGGAGATGGTGCTGGTGAAGTTGTTGATGAAGATAGCCCTCCCCAAGATGGGAGAGTTGTTGGTGACGGCGGCGGTGATGATTTCCCCCTCCGGGAGGGAAGTATCCCCGGCAGAACAGCTCTGCCGGAGCCCTAGATTGGTTTCCACCTTGGTTCCGCCTCGAGACGGCAGCGTCTGGTCCCGAAAGCCTCCTCCTGATTTTTTCCAGGTCAAAACACTTCATATAGGAGAAGATGGGAACCGGGGGCCCCACCGGCCGGCCCTCGAGGCAGGGGGGCGCACCTTGGGAAGGGGGGCGCGCCCCCCACCCTCGAGGCCAGCCAGTGGCCCCTCTCGTGGGTTTCTTTCGCCAGATATTTTATATATTTTCTGAAACAATGTTCTGTGGAGTTTCAGGGCTTTTGGAGTTGTGCAGAATAGGTTTCCAGAGTTTGCTCCTTTTCCAGCCCAGAATTCCAGCTGCCGGCATTCCCCCTTCTTCATGTAAACCTTGTAAAATAAGAGAGAAAAGGCATAAGTATTGTGACAAAACATGTATGAATAGCCCATAATGTAATAAATATCAACTTATAAGCATGATGCAAAATGGACGTATCAACTCCCCCAAGCTTAGACCTTGCTTGTCCTCAAGCGAAAGCCGATATCGAAAAATATGTCCACATGTTTAGAGATAGAGGTGTCGATAAAAACAAAATACGGACACGAGGGCATCATGATCATTCTCATAACAACAACTTATATAAATATAGTCATATGATTCTTATGCTAAAGTAACAATTCATTCACAATATCAAGTATGAATCATAAACTTCATTGGAAACTAACAAACTTTGGTCTCGGTCATTGAAGCAATTGAAATTTATCGTAACATCGGAAAGAGTCAATATAAGAGCTTTTCAGCAAGCCTACATACTCAACTATCATATAGTCTTTCACAATTGCTCACACTCACGCAATACTTATGTTTATGGAGTTTTAATCGGACACAGAGAAAGATAGGGGCTTATAGTGTTGCCTCCCAACCTTTTACCTCAAGGGTAACGTCAACAATAATAGATCATGAAAACTTACATCCAAGTGGGTATATATGTCAGGATCTTTCCAACACAATGTGCTTGCCAAAGGATAAAATGTAAAAAGGAAAGGTGGATTTCACCTTGACACTTATAAGACAAGAATAAAAGATAGGCCCTTCGTAGAGGGAAGCAGAGGTTGTCATGTGTTTTTATGGTTTGATGCACAAAGTCTTAGCATAGAAGAACTTCACTTTATATTGCCACTTGTGATAAGGACCTTTATTATGCAGTCCGTCACTTTTATTACTTCCCTATCACAAGTTCGTATAAAGCTAATTTCTCCCACACTAATAAATCATACGTATTTATCGGGTTTGCAACATGACAACTTACTTGGAAGGATCTTTCTCAATCCATAGGTAGGTATGGTGGACTCTCATGACAAAACTGGGTTTAAGGATATATATGGAAGCACAAGTAGTATCTCTACTTAGTGCGAGGAGTTTTGGATAGCATGAGGGGGAAAGGCAAGCTCAACATGTTGGAAGATCCATGACAATATACTTTATTTCGGATATAAGAAGACATAACCCATTATGTTGTCTTCCTTGTCCAACATCAACTCTTTAGCATGTCATACTTTAATGAGTGCTCACGATCATAAAAGATGTCCAAGATAGTATATCTGTATGTGAAGCCTCTCTTCTTTTATTACTTCCTATTAATTGCAGCGATGACCAAAACTATGTTTGTCACCTCCCAACAACTTTTATTGATCATACTCTTGTATGTGAAGTCAAGATACTACCAAAAGGATCGAACTAAGTAAAACAGTAAAGATAGGAGTGATGGTGATACGATACCGGGGTCACTCCCTCAAGCTTGGCAGTTGCCAAGGGCAGTGCCCATACCCATATGATTATGTCTCCTTCTTCGGGATTGGTGATGATGGGGTTGTTGCTGATGTAGGCTTGTTGTTCTTCCAAGGCATGGGCTCACCATCATAGAAGGATGATCGAGTCTCCGGGATACTCAAATCTGCAGCCAAACTCATATTCTTGAATCTATATTCATACTCACAGTTTTGGTTTTGCAGGTCATAGATCTGGGCTTGGAGGTGATCGATCTTCTCTTGAAGATTGGAGATGGCTTCTCCGAAGATCCTTGAGTCCATCTTGAGGTTGTTGGCAAGCTCCGAGATCATCATGTGGTTGGCATCTAGTCCTCGTTCCACCATACCTCGGCACTTGAAAACTTGTTGCTCCATTGCTTCGAGTCTTGTCTCCACGCTTCCGGTCCTTCTCGGCCCCTCAACATCACAGATGTGCAGCACCCCCTCATGCAACTCCATGGTTTTGGGGTGGTGCAGCACCTCCGCAAGGTAGGGGTTGATGACCTTCTCGAAGAACTTGTCCTTGGGGGTGTTGGAGGATGCCATGATGATCTAGATCTGTCAAAAAGAGCAGCTTAAAACGAAAACAGAAGAATTTTGCGTGATACAGAGGTCAAAACCTTCGGGAGTATATATAATGAATTTTTCCCGACCGAAAGGAGTAGCCCACAAGAAAATGGAGTCCAGGGGACACACGGTGTCAGGGATATTACTATTAGGTATAAACCGCCCAGGAGGGGCCGGTTTATGCCTGTGGAGATTATTTCTACTGAAGCCCAGCCAAACGTAGAGCAAGATGCTTTAGTCACCAAAGAGCTTAAGGCCCAAGAGGCATTAGAGCCCATGATTTGTAAACCGCCATATGATGTGTAACTTGTGATGTAAGATTGGAAGGATAGAGACCGAGCTGGACACGTTTATGAGCCGGCCTCGGGATTCTGTAAACCGGACCGGGCGTCACCTCTTATATAAAGGGACGACCCGGCGATGGTTCAGGGCAGAGAACAACAGTTCGAGACACAGGCAAAGCAGATTAGCTCCCTGGTCATCGAAACCCTAGCAATATTACACCAAACTAGACGTAGGCTTTTACCTTCATTGAAGGGGCCGAACTAGTATAAAATCCCTGTGTCCTTGTCCGCTTTCACCCCTTTAAGCTAACCCGTAGCGATGGCCTCACGACTAAGTCCTTTTGCTAGGACATCTGTCGTGACAAAACCATGACAGTTGGCGCCTACCATGGGGCTATCGCACGATGGTTTCGAGTTCTTGAAGGGCAGCTTTGAAGGACTCAAGGTCTATGCAGTGGGCCGGATGACTAAAAGTCGTCACGGCAAGATCTACATCGACGATGCAAGTCGGGGCCCCGAGGCCGATTCAATCGAATACGGGTATCGGGTCCCCTTCGGCGGCATCCACGTCTTCATCGGCAAGATCGGCGAACCGGGCCCTGAGCCGGACATCTTCCCCAACATCGTCGAGTCGGCTCAGCGTGCGAGACCTGCCTGGATTCGGCCCGCCATGAAGCACGTCTTCGTTGGAGCAGTGCATGGAGTGCAAGCCGAGGACGGATCGGATTCTGGTGGTGAGACTGTTGTCTGTTCCGGTGACGAATCGTCCTCCGGAGAGACAAAATCTTTATATCTGTTGCAGGACAGCCAATCTGAGGGCTGTTCCGATGGTGACAGTATTTCGGACCCCCTCGATCCGCCAAACCGGGTTGCCGTCTTCATGACCGGATCTCAACCTATGCAGCAGTCCTCAACTACAGCGGAGTTAACATCAGACACGGTGGGAGTTAGGGCTGGAGGCCCTGATCCGTCACCGGCTGAAACTTTATCCATCTTGGTCGATACTTTGACAGCGTTGTTAACAGCAGAGGTAGCCCAGGCCAATCGAGAGCAGCATGATGCAGAAGTCGCTCGGGTGGAGAGCCGGATAGATCAAGCCAAGTTGGACCTAGCTGCTGAGAAAACCAAGATGGCTGCAAAGCAGGCTGAGCTTGATGCTCAAGCTTATCGACTCATGTTGGATCAGACCGCTTCACACGAGGTGATGATGAGGAGGCAACGATCTCGCTTGCCACCGGTTTATGAGGCAAGGAACCTCTTTAGAACGCCAGGAGCAGGAACCAGTAATCAGCCGGAGGTGAACCGGGGAGGGGCACTGGGCATAGGAGCATCAGTCCATCCGCCGGCCGCAGAGCCAACCCATCAGGTTGTACCATCACAGCATGTGCCCACCCCTCCTGGTCATTACTCTAATCCATTGGATAACATAGTCGCCGCCGCTTCACGGCTGGCCGCCCTTCCCATTGAAGGAACATCCCCTATAGCAGTGGAGGCACGACGGGCCAGGGAGTTTTTGGAAATGGCGTTAACCCAACAGCAAGCTTATTCTCACAGCCGTGAGAGGATTCATTCAACCCCTCGCCCAAGTCGGAGTTACACTAGGCGCCTGGATGAACCGGCCGTATCAAGCAGCGCACAGAGACATAATCCGCCACGGCAGGATGATCCGGCAGGAGCAGACGCGAACGCTCAGAACATGGTGGATCAGGGCAGGCAACGCCGGGAGGCCGAGTTAGCGGCACAGCACGGGGTCCGTCTGGCAACGCCGGTTCATCCCTCTACCACAGTTGAACAGGGGGTTATGTCTAGCTCCCTAGGAGTGCCTTGTCTTACTCCCGCTTTGCGTAACGTAAAACTGTCCAAGGATTTCAAGGGACCACGCAAGGTGCCCAACTACATGGCGGATCTATCCCCGAAGGCATGGGTTGAAAGTTATGAGATGGCAATGGAGATGCTGGATGTGGATGATGCAGCGTGCGCTAAGTATTTCACAATGATGCTGGAGGGCACAACTCGCACTTGGCTGAAGGGTTTACCAACCAATTCCGTCGGATCATGGGCCAAATTGCGCCGCTGGTTTATCAATAACTTCAAGGACACGTGCAAACAGCCAATCTCTGTCGTCGATTTAGCTGCCTGCATTCAAGGAGAGCATGAGTCAACAAGTAGTTGGGTGCGCCGGGTGTCAGAGGTCCTGCTTCCTCCAACAGCATCAACCCAAGCACAGTAGTGGTAACATTGGAAGGCAATTGTCGGTTTGAACCTTTGAAGTTGAAGTTGGGACGGCTTAAGCATAATTGCGACGACATGGGGACGCTCATGGGCGCTTTAGTGAAATATGCGGACTCAGATAATACCAAGTACCCGGACTCTGATAATGACAAGTCAGGGAAGGTAAACAAGAATGGTAAGACACCGCAGCCCAACCCGGCGAATCAAGGATACAACGGTAAGCGTAAAGCAGATAGCAACTCAGATTTTATGGCTAACACCAATACTCAGGAGGATGGACAGCTCCACAAGGGTAGACCGCCCCCACGAAATGGGAGGCCGCCTATTAATCTGGAACGCCAGATGAACATACCTTGCCCGAGGCACGGTACAGCGGAAAAGCCAGCTACACACCTATGGAAGGATTGTTTTATTATGCAGGAATTCGTGAACCGGTCTCGGTACGATCACGGACCATCCGGCGGATCAGGCCCCGGTTTTCAAGGGCCGGGTTATCACGGTGGTGGATCCGGCTCAGGGTACCAAGGCAATAACGGCAACCACAACGGGCACAATCAGCATAACCAACAGCACGGCCAAGGCGTCTATAACAATCAGGGAAATCAGTAGCATCAACAGCAGCAACAATCCGGATATCAGAATAATCCAAAGGAGTTGAGCAGTGGGCAGTATCATGTCTTCACCACGAGCTTGTGTAAACGTGATCAGAAGGTTCACAAGAGGGCAGTACATTCTGTTGAACCGGCGGTGCCGCGTTACCTGCGTTGGTCAGAACAGCCCATTGTGTGGAGCCGGGAGGATCATCCGCCCCGGGTTGATAATCCGGGTCAGCTGGCTCTAGTTGTGGCACCTCACGTGGGTGGCTACAAGTTTACCAAGGTGCTTATGGACGGAGGCAACAGCATCAACATTCTATATTATGAGACTTTCCGGCGCATGGGGCTGACACATAAGAAGCTTCGCCAGTCCAACATAGTCTTTCATGGCGTGGTGCCCGATAAATCGGCGTATCCAGTTGGCAAGATAGATTTGGAGGTCACTTTTGGAGATGAGCATGATTCCAGGTCGGAGACTTTGACCTTTGAAGTGGTAAAGATCAAGAGCCCGTATCACGCCTTGTTCGGACGGCAGGTTTACGCTAAGTTCATGGCAAGGCCGTGTTATGTTTATCTACAGCTCAAGATGCCGGGCCACAAGGGAACTATTACGGTTCATGGGAGTCACAAGATTGCGTTGGAGTGCGAGGAAGGTGATGCAGCTTATGCTGAGGCGGTTTGTGCCACAGAGGAGCTGAAGTTTTATAAAGATAATGTTGATCCGGCGGATATGTCTCCGCTGAAGAAACCAACCACGGAGCATGATCCGGCCTTGAAGTTCAAATCAGCTGAAGAGACCACATAGGTTGACTTCGTTCCTGGCGATTCATCCAAGCAGTTCACCATCAGTGCTAACCTAGATCCGAAATAGGAAGGCGCGCTCATCGAGTTCATCCGTGAGAATCGGGACATTTTTGCATGGAAACCTTCTGACATGCCAGGTGTACCGAGGGAACTCGCTGAGCACACTCTTAACATTGATCCTAAGTTTAAACCGGTTAAGCAATATCTGCACCGCTTTAATGAAGAGTGGCGCAAGGCTATTAGAGAAGAAGTGGCTAGGCTCTTAGCAGCAGGCTTTATAGTTGAGGTTTTTCATCCATAGTGGTTGGCTAATCCGGTGCTAGTGCTTAAGAAAAATGGCACTTGGCAAATGTGTGTTGATTACACAGGTCTGAACAAAGCTTGCCCAACTGATCCCTTTGCCCTCCCCCGTATTGATTAGATCATTGATGCTACGACAGGTTGTGAGCGACTAAGTTTTTGGACGCGTATTCAGGCTATCATCAGATCAGGATGGCAGTTAAAGACCAGGAGAAGACAGCCTTTATAACTCCCTTTGGATCCTTCTGCTATGTGTCTATGTCATTTGGGCTTAAGAGTGCCCAGGTGACCTATCAGCGTTGTGTGCAGAACTGCCTTCATGGACAGATTGGGCGGAATGTTCATGCATATGTGGATGACATTGTGGTGAAATCCAGGAAGGAGGAGACATTGATAACAGACTTGAAAGAAACCTTTGATAATCTCCGGATTTACAAAATGATGCTTAATCTGGATAAGTGCGTTTTTGGTGTTCCGGCAGGCAAGCTCCTGGGATTCTTAGTATCAAACAGGGGAATTGAAGCTAATCCGGAGAAGATCAAGGCGATTACATCCTTGGCTAAACTGGCGTGCATCAACGATGTCCAAAGCGTGGCGGGCCGTATTGCAGCGCTCAGCTGGTTTATCAGCCGTTTGGTGGAGAAGGCTATCCCGCTCTATCAGATGATGAAAAAGATAGATCGCTTTATATGGAGTGATGTTGCTGATGTTGCGTTTGAAGACTTGAAGAAGCAATTAGCAGAGCCACCGGTCCTCGTAGCCCCAGTTGATAATGAGCCGTTGTTGTTATATGTGGCAGCAAATGCCCGTGCAGTAAGCATTGCCATTGTGGTAGAGCGTAAGGAGGCAGGCAAGGAATATCCGGTTCAGTGGCCGGTTTACTACATCAGTGAGGTGCTCATTGAATCAAAACACAGATATCCATATTGGCAGAAATTGGTATATGGAGTCTTCATGGCAAACCGGAAGCTAAAGCACTATTTTCAAGGCCATCCAATCACTGTAGTCAGTTCCCCTCCATTGGGGGATATAATCCAGAACAAATAGGCTACTGGTCGGGTCGCAAAGTGGGCCATTGAGCTTAGCCCGCACGGATTGAAGTATGTGCCCCGTACTGCGATAAAATCCCAAGCATTGGTGGATTTCATTAACGATTGGACAGAGTTGCAAGCACTTGAAGAAAATCCGAATCACACATTTGGACTATTCACTTTGATGGATCCACACTATTGGAGGGCTCGGGGGCTGGAGTCGTGTTAACTTCCCCATGAGGTGATAAGTTCTATTATGTCCTCCGCTTAATGTTCCCTTGTACTAATAATGCAGCTGAGTATGAAGCTCTCCTCCATGGTCTATGGATGGCCAAGGAGATGAATTTAAGTCGGGTTAAATGCTTTGGCGATTCAGACCTGGTGGCGCAGCAAGTGTCTGGCAAGTGGGATTCCAAAGATCCACTTATGGCGGCATATCGACGAGAGGTAGACGCTGTTGCTGCACACTTCAAAGGTTATCAGGTGGATCATATAGACTGGCGAAAGAATGAAGCGGCTGACGCGTTAAGCCGGCTGGGTTCTCAACGTAAGCCGGTCCCACCCAATACCTTCTTGGATGTATTACATAATCCGCAGGTACAGTTACCTTCAGAAGAGGACTTGGCTGTTCCTGATCCGGAGGCACAATTGGTCGCGGCACTTCATGTTATACCGGATTGTATGCTTCCCTACCTGGCGTACATGAGCCGAGGTGAGTTACCAGAGGACGAAGTCTTGGCTAGACAGATAGTCCGGCGATCAAAATCAATGACTATTGTCAATGGAGAACTTCATCATCATAGCGTTTCTGGGGCGTTTCAGCGGTGTGTCTCGCCAGAGGAGGGATGCGATATTCTTAAAGAGATCCATGAAGGAGATTGTGGTCATCATGCCAGTTCAAAATCTTTGGTGGCTAAAGCGTTTCGTCATGGGTTCTACTGGTTGCCGGCTCATGCCGACACAGAGGACTTGGTCAGCAAATGTGATGATTGCCAGAAATTCTCACAGCGTGCTCATATACCGGCACAGGATTTGAGGATGATTCCAATTACTTGGCCGTTTGCGACTTGGGGGCTTGATATGGTTGGACCCTTCAAGAGATCTCAAGATAAGAAGACCCACCTTTTGGTGGCGTTGGACAAATTTACCAAATGGGTTGAAGCGGAGCCAGTCAGTAAGTGTGATGTAGCAACGACGGTTTAGTTCATCAAAAAGGTGATTTTCCGATTTGGTTTTCCACACAACATTACAACTGATAATGGTACCAATCTATCCAAGGGGGCTATGGAGGAGTTTTGTCAACAAGAGCACATCCGCCTTGATGTATCATCAGTAGCTCACCCTCAGTCTGATGGCCAAGCTGAAAGAGCCAATCAAGAGATCTTGAGAGGCATCAAACCCCGGCTTATGGTTCCTTTGCAGAGGACGATGGGTTGTTGGGTGGAGGAGTTACCATCTGTGCTATGGAGCATCAACACTACACCTAACAGATCCACAGGGTACACGCCTTTCTTCATGGTATATGGAGCCGAAGCGGTCCTCCCTAGTGATATCCGTCATGACTCGCCACGGGTGGCGGCTTACGTTGCAGCTGATAACGAAAAAGCAAGGCAAGATGCATTGGACCGGCTAGATGAAGAACGGGACACGGCAGCAGCTGGATCGGCGATTTATCAGCAAGATCTGCGCTGGTACCACAGTCGCCGTGTTAAAACCAGAACATTTCAAGAAGGAGATCTGGTGCTCCAGCTCATCCAAGACCAGACAGACATGCACAAGTTGTCCCCACCTTGGGAAGGGCCCTTTGTGGTCAGCAAGAACCTGCACAATAGATCATACTACCTCGTCGACGTTCGAGAACATAAGGACTCACGTACGACGGAGGAGGAGACCAGACGGCCATGGAACATCGCTCTTCTTCTACCTTACTACACCTGAGCCATAGGCTCCGCTTTATGTACATATCTTTACAATGTATATATTATGATCAATATAATAAACCGGCGCCCCCGATAAAGCGGGGTATCAGCCGCCTTTTTTCATAAGAGTTTGTCACATGGGGGCTTCTGTGTGCAAGGAAGTTCCTATGGCCTCTTAAACCGACGAACACATCAAGGCCATCATAAGAGCATAGCTCTGGTTGCTTTGGCAATTCCCACATGATGATGAGGGGCAAAAGAGAGTTTTTGATGCCTAGCACAACTCAAACATAGGCCCCGACGAGCATAGATCAAATGCTACCTGGGGGCTCCTGATGCAAAGCATCAGCGAGTTGACAACCCTTGTAGTAAAAACGGCTTGGAAGCTTGGTGTATACACCTCAAACCCCGGATTAGCCTGCCTGCTTTAAGTAAGTAACTCCGTCCAGGTAAACCTGGTATGACCCGTCGAACGTATACACAAGTCAATCTTTACAGACCCTGAACTTGGTAACGTTAAATTGACGATCATCAAGTGATTACACAAGTCAATCTTTACAGATTTTTGAACTTGGTAGCATTGAACATTGATGATTCGGTTAAGGATTGAGGACCATCTTAACAGGCTTTGCAAAATGTTTAATGACAGTAGCCTGGCAGCTCATAAAAAGCCTCGAATTTGGAGCCTGGCAGCTCGTAAAAAGCCTCGACTACATGGTCTTATTTGCCCAAAAAAATGTTTTTTAATTTTTTACGTTTTATAAAATCTTTATCTTCAAGGTCATTGGTTTTTAACCAAGTCCATTGATTCAGGGAGTGGATGACTATAAGTTGCCACTACATCTGCGTTTACACAGTTCTAGGCTAGGTTACAAACACCAGTACTAACTACAGTGAAACTGGAGTTCATCGTAACCCGGTTCGGTTTTCATGATGAACCGACAAATAATCAAGGGAGTCGACAGCACTTGCACCTTGGATCATTATTTCTCCCTACCGGATTAAGGTTTCTTGTGATACACTTAATCACAGGTATGATACACACTTTATACTTTATACACAGTTCAAGTTATAAACTTAGACCATGTGTTTGGGCATTATGACCCGTCCGGCGATAAACCGCCAGGACACTTTGAACATCGTTTTATGAAGAAGCAGGTAAAATCAACCTTCAAAGGCATTGAAAGCAAGACATATTTAAAGAAGTTGCCAAATGAAGCAATCTCACAAAGGATAATACGTGACAACATAAAGTATTTTAGCTATCCTATTACAAGGCGCTGGAAGGCCCAAAAGAATATCAGTTTTTCTCAAAGTACTGGGACATAAAGTTAGACCGGCGCTGGTTTAAGATTCTGCGTCAGCTCGCCGTGAAGATTGAGGATCTGCTTGCTCCGGTTCTTCGGCGGTTTCTTCCAGCTGCTGGAAGTCAATAGTGGTCCAGTCAATCTTGGCCAGGGCTCGGAAATAAACTTCATCATTTATGAGGTCTGACGGATCAATGTCAGGAGCAAAGGTGTGCTTACGGATGGGCGAAATAAGATTTTCAATCTCATAAGCCGGACGCTCTACCCGTACGTTCTCAGCATCATATCCTGGATGATATCTAGATAGATCGGCTTCGTCAGCAAGTTTGCTAGCCAGAGGTCGCATATCCTTGGTTAAGGCGCGTAAGTCATCACTGGAAAAGGTTCATCCGTCTTCCTTCATGCTTGGGTAGCCGTTCATCGCCTCTGCCGGATCAAAATCAGGAACCCAAGCCTTCGCTCGAGTCAAATCCATCAGAGCACCTGCTCTTGCAGACGACTTCTTCACCTCTACGAAGCGGGCAGGCAGAATGGACAGCTTCTCCAAGGTACCTTGGATTGTGGTAGGAGCCGGTTTGTTTTGCGAGATAACGCTGATAGCCCTTTGAGCGCCGGAATATAGCTGCTCCACCAGAGTGTATGCAGCTTTCAATTTCTTTCGCACATCATCGCCAAGATGAGTGATACGCCTCCCTGCGTTAAAATTATGAATCAAACCGGAACGGTACAGGATTGCAAGGATCAGGGTTATGTTAACAATACTTACCAAAGATGGCGGACGTCATGTCATTTATTTGCTGCCTCAATCCGAACAGCTCCTCTGTCACCGGATTAAGAGCAGCCTCTGCATCATTAGCTCTCTTCTCCAAAGCAGTCTTTTCAGCGTCCCAGTCTGACCTCTCTTTTTCAAAGTCCTTTTTTAGCTTCTCTATATTTGCTAAAGCAAGTGTAAGCTCATCCTTGACTTTGACAATAGTAGTCTCTTGGAACTTTAAGTTATCCCGGAGCTCAGTTATTTCAGAGGTCTTCCAGTTCAAATCAGTCTGCCAAAATGAAAGTGTATCATATATTCAGGAAACAATTCAGTCAAAGCCCCAAGCACATATCAAGTTATGCACTTGAAACTTGGGGGCTAATGTATATTTGAAGTGAAAACAGGCATTTTTCAGACAAGTCCCAAGCACATAAACAAGTTATATACTTGGCACTTGGGGGCTAATGTGACATTGTTCTGAATACAAGTAGAAGTCCCGGTTCATCTTAAAGGAAGTAAACCGGCCCTTGGGGGCTACACATGTGCAAAACAAAACTGTCTACTGGATCTACTGAAGTCCCGGTTCACCCTAAAAGGCTAAGCCGGTACTTGGGGGCTACGATGGCAGAAGGATAAAGTTACAAGATACAAGCAGAAATAGAGGACAAGTCAAAGGTAGAGAGGTTACCTCATAACGCTCCTTCATTAAATTGACCAATCCAGCTTCATGGTCACGGCTGGTGAATAGCCGGTTTAAATATCCAGAGTGGAGCTCCTGGGCGCTGAGCTGAGTGTAGCTAGACAAGTCAGTACTCCACTTGCCTTTATCTTTGTTGTCCTCCTTGGCAATATGCTTGGTCAAAGCAACAGGCTCCCCTGGAGTAGTAAAGCCGATCCCAGTGATTTCAACATCGCCAGGTGAAGCGGTCGCTTGTTTAGGAGGGCTAGCAGGAGCAGGACTAGCCCGGGCAGGGCTGGCCGGTTCAAGATCATGATCCATTGGATCGCTCCCCTAATCAACAAAGACTTCTTGATCCATAGGAGGAGGATCATCATGCGGAATCTCAACGTATCTTCCGAAGGTTCAGCAAGCTCAGGATCTTCAGCCGGTTCAGGAGTAGTATTATCAACTGTCGGTTTACTTAGTTTAGCCTTTTTACTAGGCTTGGGTTCACTGCGAAAAGTTAAAGATAAGGAAAATCAGAAGAGTCAAAAACAAATATTAAACCGGAAAAAGCAAAAGGTAGCTTACCCAGGAACAGTCTTGAGGGGAGGAATCTGAGTGGCTGTTGATTCGCCAGAAGAAGAGCGAGGAGTTTCCTGATAATTCAAATCAGACGGATTAAGGGGTTGTCGAATAAGACCTGCTTTGGGGTAAAGAGCGGTTGGAGTGAGTAAAACCTCGGAACGACGCCTCCAAACTGGAGTGTGCATTAATCCGGTGGATTCAATCGCATGACCACTATGGCGAGTGGTGCGGCGAGCTTCATGTTGCTGCTTCTTCAAAAGAAAGCTTGGATCCAAATAAGCATAAAGATGAGAAAATTGAAATTTCCGGACTGTTTGACGAATTTTTGGTGGTAGCAACAGTTCTGAATCGGAGGAAAGAGTGATTACCTCAACATCGTCCGCTTTACTGCCTTCAGCATGACCCTGGGAACAGTCATTGTTAATAAAAATGCTAGAAAAGGAAATACAAGGAAATCAAAAGAATTAGGTGGTACCTCGGAGGCCGGATCATCTTCTTCCACATTGGATCCCGACGCGGCAGTGTTCTTCTTCTTGTTTCTTTTGACAGCTTGGGTCTTTTCGCGAGCTGCTTTCGCCGGTTTATCTTGGGTCTTCCTTTTCCAGAAGGGGTCGTTGTCCTATTGAAAGAAATCAAGACATTTCAAGACAAGTGTTGCAGACGGATCAAAACAAAGCAAAATAACAGAGAAGAGATTCTTACCGATGGTGGTTTGTTGGTTGCACAGAAGGGTGCTAGACCGGTCTGACTGCAAGCTTCTAGAGGTAAGTTCAGTAGCTTCCTGACGGATTCATTGACCTCAGTCTCTGATAGCACCGCCTCTGTGTGGCGCAAAGAGTCCTTGGGATTCCCGGTATACTCACACATTAAACCGAAACGCCGACTTAGCGGGAGAACACTCCAGGAAAGCCAACAACGAACGAAGTCAACCACTGTCAGACCATTGGCTACAAAGGCCCTGAGCTTTGAAAGCTGAGGGGCATACTGAGCTCGCTCCTGGGCACTTAACCGCTGTGGAAAAGGATTGTTTTCTGGAAGACGGTGGGAGCGATAACCCGGCAATGGATTTTCACCTTCTGGGGAAGTGTCTATGCAGTAGAACCAAGTCTGGTTCCAGTCCTTTGGATCGCTGTGGAGAGTGGCGTGAGGAAAGCTAACATCCTTCCTTTTTTGAATAGTCATCCCACCGAGTTCAGTGTTTGGACTGTCGTGAAATCCTGTACGACGGTTTAAGTGAAAGAAATCCCGGAATAGCTCCACTGAAGGTTCCTCTTGCAGATAAACTTCACAAAAAACTTGGAAGTTGCAAATATTTGACACCGAGTTGGGGCCAATGTCTTGTGGATGAAGCTGGAAATTTGCTAACACGTCAAGGAATAACTTTGACCCAGGAGGGTTGAACCCTTGGGCCAAGTGATCAAAGAAGACGACGACCTCTCCCTCTTTGGGTTTTGGAGGGCATTCTAATCCGGGAACCCTCCAGTGAAGGACATTTTTCGGACCTAAACCGCCAATTGAGGCCATTTTCTCCAAATCCTCCTCGGTAATCCGGGACGGAACCCAGTTGCAGGAGACAAACTGTTTGGCTTGAGTGGTCATTTTTTCGGAAGGAAAAGGCTGAAAATACAATGAAGAGCCGGTTTGTAATCTATGCAGCTCTATAAAAGTACTGGTCTAATGGCGGTTTAGGCAGGGGCCTAATGGTATCTACCGGATTAAATTATCTGGAACAACTATAGCAATGACATTTACCGGATCATAGAATCTGGTAAGGTTAAACCGCCAACAAGGGTAAATAAGGTACAAATCTGAAGTGTGAAGAAACAGTTTTTGCAAGGACAGTAATAAAAATATGGATCTACGGCATGCTAGAAATTCTGATATATTCAAGGTTATATATAGCGGACGCGATGAAGGTCTTAGCATATGCGATCTAACTAGTCATATTGGGAAAGATCAAGCCACGGTGAAAAAGTAGAGTTACTCTAAAAGTTATCAACTAGGAGACTTAGATCTACGGCGAAGCTACTGGGCTATGGCGAAGAACTACGAAGAACAAGGGCCTATCCGCGAGCTCGTATGAGGAAACCCTAAAACCAAGATCTATGAACAGGGAAGAAGAGGATGTACCTGAGGCGACGGGTGCGGAGAAGTGCTGGCGAATCTCTGGAATGATCAGGTTGATGCAGCGGCCGAACTTGACGAGGATGCAGAGATGGACGAACGGCGGCGGAGTTCGAGCGCGAGTGGACGGAGGAAGAAGAAGAGGCAAGGGGAAAAAAAGAGGAGCCCCTCTACCCTATTTATAAGCCGAAGGGATAAAATGGCAGGCGCGGGAATCGAGGAGCCTAAAAAATGGATATGGATGATACTATCGCCTCGATCTTCGGAGCTTTAATGAATAAAAGATAAAAAATAGGTACAAGTATTAAATGTGCAGATGACGTCACAGCGGTTTAAAACGATCTCAGAAGATGACGTCACGCCGGTTTATGAAGCATTTTGAAGCTGCGGAAAGGGAAATTCATGCAGGACGTTGAAGATTGACATGAACAGGTTCAAATCAATCTGGGGCCTAATGTCAGGGATATTACTATTAGGTATAAACCGCCCAGGAGGGGCCGGTTTATGCCTGTGGAGATTATTTCTACTGAAGCCCTGCCAAACGTAGAGCAAGACGCTTTAGTCACCAAAGAGCTTAAGGCCCAAGAGGCATTAGGGCCCATGATTTGTAAACCGCCATATGATGTGTAACTTGTGATGTAAGATTGGAAGGATAGAGACCGAGCCGGACACGTTTATGAGCCGGCCTCGGATTCTATAAACCGGACCGGGCGTCACCTCTTATATAAAGGGACGACCCGGCGACGGTTCAGGGCAGAGAACAACAGTTCGAGACACAGGCAAAGAGGATTCGCTCCCTGGTCATCGAAACCCTAGCAATATTACACCAAACTAGACGTAGGATTTTACCTACATTGAAGGGGCCGAACTAGTATAAAATCCCTATGTCCTTGTCCGCTTTAACCCCTTTAAGCTAACCCGTAGCGATGGCCTCACGACTAAGTCCTTTTGCTAGGACATCTGCCGTGACAAAACCACGACACACGGGGTGCCCTCGAGCAGGGAGGCGTGCCCTGGGAAGGGGGGCGCGCCCCCTACCCTCGAGGAGGCCCCGTGTCTCCTCCGGACTGCGGTTTATTTTTCTATTTTTCTACATATTCCAAAACAGAGAAAAATTGCCTTTAGAACTGTTTTGGAGTCGGTTTACTTACCGTATCACGTACATCTTCCTTTTCGGAGGCTGAATCATTCTGGAAAGTGTCCCTTATGTATTCCTCTGGGGATATGGTTTCAATAATATTAGTTTCAACATTTATAGGATTACCTGAGATATAATGTTTGATCCTTTGACCATTCACCACCTTCGGATTTGTGCCTTCGAAGTTGTTGATTTTTATGGCACCGGAACGATAGATCTCCTCGTTAATGTAAGGTCTTTCCCATTTGGAGAGAAGTTTCCCTGCAAAAAAACTTAAACGAGAGTTGAATAGTAAAACATAATCACCTACGTTAAACTCGTGCTTTTGTATCCTTTTGTCATGCCATCTTTTAACTTTTTCTTTAAATAACTTGGCATTCTCGTAGGCCTGGGTTCTCCATTCATCGAGAGAGCTAATATCAAATAGCCTCTTTTCACCGGCAAGTTTGAAATCATAATTGAGCTCTTTGATAGCCCAATATGCCTTATGTTCTAGCTCAAGAGGTAAGTGACAAGGTTTTCCATATACCATCTTATATGGAGACATACCCATAGGATTTTTGTATGTAGTTCTATAGGCCCATAATGCATCATCTAGTTTCTTGGACAAATTCTTTCTAGACCTATTAACTGTCTTTTGCAAGATTAATTTCAACTCCCTATTACTTAGTTCTACTTGACCACTAGTCTGTGGGTGATAAGGTTATGCGATTCTATGGTTGACATCATACTTAGCAAGCATCTTACGGAAAGCACCATGAATAAAGTGTGAACCACCATCAGTCATTAGATATCTAGGGACTCCAAACCTCGGAAATATAACTTCTTTAAGAATCTTAATAGAGGTGTTATGATCAGCACTACTAGTTGGAATAGCTTATACCCACTTAGTAACGTAATCAACAGCAACTAAAATATGGGTGTACCCATTAGAGGCAGGAAAAGGTCCCATATAATCAAAGCCCCAAACATCAAATGGTTCAATAACAAGTGAATAATTCATAGACATTTCTTGACGTCTACTAATATTACCAATTCTTTGACATTCATCACATGATAAGACAAACTTACGGGCATCCATGAAGAGAGTAGGCCAATAAAAACCGGATTGCAATACCTTATGTGCAGTTCTGTCTCCCGCATGGTGTCCTCCATAAGCTTCGGAGTGGCACTTGCGTAGGATATGTTCCTGTTCATGCTCAGGCACACAACGTCTAATAATACCATCTACTCCTTGTTTATAAAGATGTGGGTCATCCCAGAAGTAATGTCTCAAATCATAGAAAAACTTTTTCTTTTGCTGGTATGTGAAGCTAGGAGGTATAAACTTAGCAACAATGTAACTAGCATAATCAGCATACCAGGGAGGAGTATGAGAAGTACTTATGACAGCTAATTGTTCATCAGGAAAGCTATCATCAATAGGTTGTGGGTCATCAAGTATATTCTCTAACCTAGACAAGTTATCTGCTACGGGGTTCTCAGCTCCCTTTCTATCAATAATATGCAAGTCCAATTCTTGCAGCAAGATGACCCATCTAATAAGTCTAGGTTTAGCATCTTTCTTTTCCATAAGGTATTTGATAGCAGCATGATCAGTGTGAATAGTTACTTTAGAATCAACGATATAGGGTCTAAACTTATCACAAGCAAACACAACTGCTAAAAAATCTTTCTCAGTGGTAGCAAAATTTCTTTGGGCACTATCTAGAGTTTTACTAGCATACTGGATAACATTCAATTTCTTATCAACTCTTTGCCCTAGTACAGCTCCTACAGCATAATCATTAGCATCGCACATAATCTCAAAGGGTAAATTCCAGTCAGGAGGCTGGACAATAGGTGCAGAGATCAATGCTTTCTTAAGTATTTCAAATGCTTCTAAACAATCATCATCAAAGACAAAAGGAATATCTTTCTGTAAAAGATTAGTCAGAGGCCTGGAGATTTTCGAGAAGTCCTTAATGAACCTCCTATAAAACCCGGCATGACCAAGGAAACTTCGTATACCTTTGATATCCTTAGGGCATGGCATCTTTTCAATAGCATCAACTTTAGCTTTGTCAACTTCAATACCTCTTTCAGAAATTTTATGTCCCAAGACAATGCCTTCATTAACCATAAAGTGGCACTTCTCCCAATTCAAGACAAGGTTAGTGTCTTCACATCTCTGCAAAACTCGATCAAGGTTGCTTAAGCAGTCATCAAAAGAAGTTCCCTAAACGAAGAAATCATCCATGAACACCTCAACAATCTTTTCACAAAAATCAGAGAATATAGCCATCATGCATATTTGAAAGGTAGCAGGTGCATTACATAAACCAAAAGGCATACATCTATAAGCAAAGGTACCGAAAGGACAAGGTGATCTTTTCTTGATCCCCCTTTGACACAGGTATTTGAGAGAAACCGAAATAACCATCTAGAAAGCATAAATGAGTATGTTTGGATAACCTTTCTAGCATTTGATCAATAAATGGCAAGGGGTAATGATCTTTCTTAGTAGCTTTATTTAACTTACGGAAATCAATTACCATCCTATAACCTGTAACTATCCTTTGCGGGATCAATTCATCCTTATCATTAGGGACGACAATCATACCTCCTTTCTTAGGAACACAATGGACAGGACTTACCCACTGGCTATCAGCAACTGGATAGATAATACCTGCTTCTAGGAGCTTTAGTATTTCCTTCCTCACCACTTCTTTCATCTTAGGATTTAACCGTCGCTGATGATCGATAACTGGTTTAGCATTTTCTTCTAATTTTATCTTGTGTTGACATATAGCCCGACTAATGCCCTTAAGATCATCCAGAGTATATCCAATAGCAGCTCGGTGCTTCTTCAGAGTTTTCAATAATTTTTCTTCTTCCTGCTCTGAAAGGTTAGCCCTAATAATAACAGGATATATCTTCTTTTCATCAAGATAAACATACTTAAGATTATCAGGTAAAGGTTTAAGTTCAAACACGGGATCACCCTTGGGTGGAGGAGGATCCCCTAGGATTTCAACAGGCAACTTGTTTTTCAATACGGGTCTCTGTGTAAGGAATTTTCATCTATTTCCCTTCTCTCATTCATATGCATATCATTTTCATGGTCTAGCAAGTATTGTTCTAAAGGATCATTAGGTGGCACGGCAATAGAAGCGAGACCAATAAGTTCATCCTTACTGGGTGGTGCCTTTTCAAGGGGTTGTCTACGGAATTTAGCAAAGTTAAAATCATGAGACATATCCCCTAATCCGACAGTGAAAATATCTTTCACGCATTCTATCTTGGCATTAACAGTATTCAAGAAGGGTCTACCAAATATAATGGGACAGAATGCATCTTGTGGGGAACTAAGAACAAGAAAATCAGCAGGGTATTTAACCTTCCCACACAATACTTCAATATCTCTAACAATCCCAACTGGTGAAATAGTACCTCTATTAGCAAGCTTAATAGTAACATCAATCCCTTCTAACTCAACAGGTGCAATATCATGCATAATTTCGTTATACAAATCAAGAGGGATAATACTCGCACTAGCACCTACGTCACATAAACCATGATAGCAATGATCTCCTATCTTGACAGAGATCACAGGCAAGCCTACTACAGGTTTATGTCTATTTCTAGCATTGGGTTTGGCTATTCTAGCAGACTCTTCTTGGAGATAAATAACATGTCCATCTAAATCTTCTACCAAGAGATCTTTAACCATTGCAACACTAGGTTCAACTTTAATTTGCTCAGAGGGTGTAGGTGTTCTAGTATTACTCTTACGAACTACAGTTGAAGCTTGAGCATGATCCTTTATCCTAACAGGGAAAGGTGGTTTCTCAATATAAGCAGTAGGAATAACAGGATCAACATTATAAGTGATAGTCTTTTCTTCAACTTTAATAGGTTCAACTATTTTTACTTCAATAGGGGGATGGTATTTAAACCACTTCTCCTTGGGGAGATCAACATGAGCAGCAAAGGATTCACAGAAAGACGCTACTATCTCAGAGTCAAGTCCATATTTAGTGCTAAACTCACGGAAAACATCGGTATCCATAGAAGCTTTAACATAATCAAACTTAGGGGTCATACCTGACTCCTTACCTTCGTCGAGGTCCCAATCTTCGGAGTTGTGTTTAATTCTTTCCAATAAATCCCATTTGAAGTCAATAGTCTTCATCATATAAGAGCCGGAACAAGAAGTATCGAGCATGGAGCGATTATTATGAGAAAGCCGAGCATAAATTTTTTGAATGGTCATTTCTCTTGAGAGCTCATGATTGGGGCATGAATATAACATTGACTTATGCTTCCCCCAAGCTTGCGCGATGCTTTCTCCTTCGCGAGGCCAGAAATTATAAATATAATTACGATCACGATGAACCTGGTGCATAGGGTAGAACTTCCGATGAAATTCCAACTTCAGACGATTATAGTTCCATGATCCCATATCATCGCATAGCCTAAACCATGTCAATGCATCTCCCTTCAAAGATAAAGGGAATACCTTCTTCTTGATAACATCCTCGGGCATACCTGCAAGCTTAAACAATCCACAAACTTCATCCACATAGATTAGATGTAAATCGGGGTGAAGTGTTCCGTCTCCTGTAAAAGGATTTTCAAGCAGTTTCTCAATCATACCCGAAGGAATCTCAAAGCAAACATTTTCAATAGGTGCAGTAGGTTGAGGAGCAACTCTTTGCTCTTCTGCTCGGGGTGAAGATACCCCGAACAAGCCCCTCAAAGAATTTTGAGCCATAGTAACAAGTGACAATAAATTTCCGCACACTATATAAAAATTTCCTTACCAAATTCCACTTACCAAAGGCGCTTCACTCCCCGGCAACGGCGCCAGAAAAGAGTCTTGATGACCCACAAGTGTAGGGGATCTATTGTAGTCCTTTCGATAAATAAGAGTGTCGAACCCAACGAGGAGCAGAAGGAAAAGATTGGCAGTTTTCAGTAAGGTATTTTCTGCAAGCACTGAAATTATAGGTAACAGATATTTTTTTGATAAGGTAATTGGTAGCAAGTGACAAACGGTAAAAGTAAATAAGGTGCAGCAAGGTGGCCCAATCCTTTTGTAGCAAAGGACAAGCTTGGACAAACTCTTATGCAAGGTAAAGCGCTCCCGAGTACATATGGGAATTATCGTCAAGCTAGTTTTCATCACGATCGTCTGATTCGCGTTCGGTACTTTGATAATTTGGTATGTGGGTGGACCGGTGCTTGGGTGCTGCCCTTACTTGTACAAGCCTCCCACTTATGATTAACCTCTAATGCAAGCATCCGCAACTACAAAAGAAGTATTAAGGTAAACCTAACCATAGCCTAATACATATGGATCCAAATCAGCCCCTTACGAAGCAACGCATAAACTAGGGTTTAAGCTTCTGTCGCTCTAGCAACCCATCATCTACTTATTAATTCCCAATGCCTTCCTCTAGGCCCAAATAATGGTGAAGTGTCATGTAGTCGACGTTCACATGACACCACTGGAGGAGAGACAACATACATCTCATCAGAATATCGAACGAAGACCAAATTTACATTACTACTAATAGCAAGACTTCTCCCATGTCCTCAGGAGCAAAAGTAACTACTCACAAGACATAATATCGTTCATGATCAGAGGGGTATTAATATGCATAATGGATCTGAACATATGATCTTCCACCAAATAAACCAACTAGCATCAACTACAAGGAGTAATCAACACTACTAGCAACCCACAGGTACCAATCTGAGGTTTGGATACAAAGATTGGATACAAGAGATGAACTAGGGTTTGACAGGAGATGGTGCTGGTGAAGAGGTTGATGAAGATAGCCCTCCCCAAGATGGGAGAGTTGGTGGTGACGACGGCGGTGACGATTTCCCCTTCCGGGAGGGAAGTATCCCCGGCAGAACAGCTTTGCCGGAGCCCTAGATTGGTTTCCGCCTCAGTTCCACCTCGAGACGGTGGCGTCTGGTCCCGAAAGCCTCCTCCTGATATTCCAGGTCAAAACGCTTCATATAGGAGAAGATGGGCACCGGGGGCCCACCGGCCATCCCTCGAGGCAGGGGGCGCGCCCTGGGAAGGGGGGCGCGCCCCCCACCCTCGAGGCCAGCCAATGGCCCCTCTCGTGGGTTTCTTTTGCCAGATATTTTTTATATTTTCCGAAACAATGTTCTGTGGAGTTTCAGGGCTTTTGGAGTTGTGCAGAATAGGTTTCCAGAGTTTGCTCCTTTTCCAGCCCAGAATTACTCGTGCCAGCATTCCCCCTTCTTCATGTAAACCTTGTAAAATAAGAGAGAAAAGGCATAAGTATTGTGACAAAACATGTATGAATAGCCCATAATGCAATAAATATCAACTAATAAGCATGATGCAAAATGGACGTATCAGGGCACTCTTTGAAGTTCTTTGTGTTGGTTGAATAGATGAATCTGAGATTGTGTGATGCATATCGTATAATCATGCCCACAGATACTTGAGGTGACAATGGACTATCTAGGGTTTTGGTTGATTTGTGTCTTAAGGTGTTATTCTAGTACGAACTCTATGATAGATCGAACGGAAAGAATAGCTTCGTGTTATTTTACTACGGACTCTTGAATAGATAGATCAGAAAGAATAACTTTGAGGTGGTTTCGTACCCTACCATAATCTCTTCGTTTGTTCTCCGCTATTAGTTACTTTGGAGTGACTCTTTGTTGCATGTTGAGGGATAGTTATATGATCCAGTTATGTTATTATTGTTGAGAGAACTTGCACTAGTGAAAGTATGAACCCTAGGCCTTGTTTCCTATCATTGCAATACCGTTTATGCTCACTTTTATCATTAGTTACCTTGCTATTTTTATATTTTCTTATTAAAAAACCTATATCTACCATCCATATCTATCATTCTTTAACTATGGGCTCCTTTTCCTTAAGATTTTTCAGAACAACTCCTACCTTCGATCCATATTGGGTGATTTCATTATGGATTTTTCTATCCAAGTTTTCTACCAATTCTACCATAGCAACTTTGTTTTCAATGATTTCTAACATTTGCATAACATGCTCCAAAGTTAAAACGGTCCCATTAACCATAAGAGGTGGTGAGCCAAATAATTCAGTCATAGCATTATAAGAATCGACGGTGTGGCTACCCAAGAAATTCCCTCCGGTAATGGTATCTAAGATAAACCTATTCCACGGAGTTATGCCAACATAAAAATTGCGAAGAAGCACGGAAGTGGAAAGCTTCCTAGTAGATCTATTTTGAGCATTGCAAATTCTAAACCAGGCATCTTTTAGATTTTCCTCATCCCTTTGTTTAAAATTAAGAACCTCACTCTCGGGAGTATTGATAATGATAGGTGTGCTAGCCATGATGGCAAGGCAAAGCGAACAATAAACACACGGAAAAAGAAGGGCGAATAAAACGGCAAGCGTGAAGTGGGGGAGAGGAAAACGAGAGGCTAATAATGTAATGTGAAGGATAAGGGTTTGTGATAGGTACTTGGTATATGACTTTTGCGTAAGCCTCCCCGGCAACGGCGCCAGAAATTCTTATTGCTACTTCTCGAGCTTGCGTTGTATTCCCTCGAAGAGGAAAGGGTGATGCATCACGGTAGCGTATGTATTTCCCTCAGTTTTTGAGAACCAAGGTATCAATCCAGTAGGAGACCACGCGCGAGTCCCTCGCACCCGCACAAACAAATAAGAACTTCGCAGCCAATGCGATAAGGGGTTGTCAATCCCTTTATGGTCACTTACGAAAGTGAGATCTGATAGATAGGATAGTATGATATTTTTGGTATTTTTGGTATAAGAACAAAAAGTAAATAAAGCAATAGCAACGGCAGCAGAAATTGAAGTAAAGTAATATGATAAAGATAGACCCGGGGGGCATAGGTTTCACTGGTGGCTTCTCTCATGAAAGCAGAATTTTACAGTGGGTGAACAAATTACTGTCGAGCAATTGATAGAAAAGCGCATAGTTATGAGAATATCTAGGCATGATCATTATATATAGGCATCACGTCCGTGACAAGTAGACCGAAATGATTCTGCATCTACTACTATTACTCCACACATCGACCGCTATCCAGCATGCATCTAGAGTATTAAGTTCATAAGAACAAAGTAATGCTTTAAGCAAGATGACATGATGTAGAGGGATAAACTCAAGCAATATGATATAAACCCCATCTTTTTATCCTCGATGGCAACAATACAATACGTGCCTTGCTGCCCCTGCTGTCACTTGGAAAAGACACCGCAAGATTGAACCCAAAGCCAAACACTTCTCCCATTGCAAAAACTATAGATCTGGTAGGCCAAACCAAACCAATAATTCGAAGAGACTTGCAAGGATATTATAATAATACATAAAAGATTTCAGAAAAGAATCAAATATTGCTCATAGATAATCTGGATTATAAACCCACAATTCATCGGATCTCGACAAACACACCGCAAAAAGATTACATCGAAAAGATCTCCTCGAAGATCAAGAACTTTGTATTGAGATCCGGAGAGAGAGAGAGAGAGAGAAGAAGCCATCTAGATACTGGCTATGGACCCGAAGGTCTGTGGTAAACTACTCACAACTCATTGGTGAGGCTATGGCGTTGATGTAGAAGCACTTCGTGGTAGACCCCCCCCCCCTCCGGCGGAGCTCCGGAACAGGCCCCAAGATGGGATCTCACGGGAACAGAAGGTTGCGGCGGTGGAATTAGGGTTTTCTCTGTTGCCTCGATGTTTTCAGGGTATATGGATATATATAGGAGGAAGGAGGGCATCGGGGAGCCAGAGGGGGGCCACGAGGATGGGGGGCCCGCCCAGGGGGAGGGGCGCGCCCTGGACCCTCATGGCCACCTCCTTCATTCCCTCGCGTGTACTCCAAGTCTTCTGGGTAGATACGATTCCAAAAATAACTCTCCCAAAGGTTTCATTCCGTTTGGACTCTGTTTGATATTCCTTTTCTCCGAAACTCTGAAATAGGCAAAAAAACAGCAATTTGCACTAGGCCTTGGGTTAGTAGGTTAGTCCCAAAAATAATATAAAAGTGTATAATAAAGCCCATTAAACATCCAAAACAGAATATATAATAGCATGGAACAATCAAAAATTATAGATACGTTGGAGACGTATCACTTATCGCTCAACAAATTGTTAGACGCTCCAAGTCTATGACTATTATTAGAGGGTGGACGGGAGGAGCTTGGCCGATGTTGCGTTTAATGTCGGCCTGCTCATGAACGGACGTGTGGCCGGAGTAGGTTTCTCGGCTTCCACACGGGTTTAATGAAGACATTTGAATGTGGTGAGGAGGCATGTTCAGACGGGCGGTGCCCTCAGCCGGCGCGCCGCCTCAATGGTGGAGGCAGTGAGAGGTCGCGTCCGTCCTAAGCGATCTGCAATGTGGAGGGGCGCGCTCTATAGCAGCATGAATGCGGGCAGGTGGCACATAGCGGGAAGTGCGCATGGGAGGGGGCAGGGGGGTCTGGTGGGCCAGGGCGGTTAGAAATGGGCTTGGGAGCGGTCCGGACTCCTGCAAACCTCCCCAAGTTTATCTCCGGTTTGCGGGAGAAATCATGTCCGGACCGCCCCACAGATCAATACAGGCTCGCATTGGATTGCTTCCGCGGTCCGGACGGTTGCATGAGGTTTGCGGGTTTGCCTTGGAGATGCCCTTATAAGGCATTTAACATTAAGAAATGCCCTTCTTCTTCCTGTCATCTTTCTCCTGCCTTTTTATCTGGTAGAAAGATCGCCTATATCAATCTCACCTTCCTCTTCCCGTCATCTTTCTTATGCCTTTTTATCAACTCCGTCGGCCATTCAACAACAAGCTTTTGGGGTTCTTTTTTCAGGAATGGTTTCTTCTAATCAGGCAGGTGCTATATGCAACCAAAAGTTCACATCAGGCAAATGGGTAATTGCGTACGAACTGACTACCAACTCTTTTGGCATCGATATTTTCTAGATTGTGAAAATAGTTGCACAAACTCAAAAAATGCCATGAGATTGAAAGGCTTCAGGAACCTAGCCACCAAAGATGGTAGGGCATTAAGAGTAAGGAAGAGGCAACAAATGTCTAGCAATTAGAGTGTGTGGACCCCGACTCATAAGTCGTGATCACCAAATGCACGTGTACAGTGATCCCAGAGATCAATGCTCACTCAACACACAGAAGCTGAATAACAAGAGTCTTACATCCATACATACTGTATTACACAAATAGGACCATTAAGGTCAAGTCTTGAGTATATCATTGCAGCGGAAATCTTCAATGACAACTTGGACCCATGCCATCTGCCTTAACCCTACAGGCATTCTGACTGGGAAGCGTCCTAGCTTGCATGCTCGTCACCAAGAAATCTTCATCATATCCTGTTCTTTCATGCCTGGCCAATAAAATAACTAGTGGCAAGCCAATGAGTACTTTGAATGTACTCGCAAGCAACCCAAGTGTGATGACAGAATAATTATGCAAGGCTCTACTGCTATATTGGCAGTTTTGCGGAAAGCTAGATTTTCATATGCAAGTATGATCAACATATAACAAGGGTATGCATGCGTCTGCAACAAGTATCGGAGGTTACAGACATCAACATCAGAAAAGAGTGACGAACAACTCTTGCTCACGCTCATCGTGACTTTCCCACAATCACATCAACAAATTTACCAAACCGTGTTGTTTTCCAAAAACTTATGGACATAGTCTAAGTAGCACCACCCAACTGTCCTTGACCGTGGACACGGCTATTCGAATAGTTTTACACTCTGAAGAGGTTGCACACTTTACCCACAAGATCCGGGGAACTTCCGTGTCATCCACGACCCGCGGTACCTCAAGTGCCCGGGGTAAGCACCCGATCACTATCTTTCCCTAGACGACACTAACACAGAGTCCACTCGATTGGTAGTAACCCCCGTGCCCAACATTTCACATCTTAATAATTGTGGAGACTCGCTCCCATATTCATCACATACCACTGACACGGGGTACCAACTGTGTGTTCGGTGCCCTGTGAAAACGGTCATGGCCGCCTATCCAAGCACGACCCCGTCCCGAGAGTGACCTCATGTCACCCCCGTCACTAGTAATGCGGGCACCATGCTAGTATCGACCTAGGTAATCAATAATGCCCTTTCCCATATAAGGGTAGAGTGGTTGCGCATGTTTGGTTGGGACGGTAGTCACACATAAATCTAATCCATCTCTGTAAACAACACTTTCATCAAGCCTTGGTACACTACTCCTCTACCAAGTAGTGCCCTAGTTTCTCATCATCTCCCAGGGGCATTAGTGGCACCCACTGGGTTATTTGCAAGTATGTCAAGCCACACTTGTTTCTTTCCATGCATAACCCTGACCCATTACGTAGCCAACTACTATAGCATACATCTATCTACTCCCACCGGCATAACCCTCATAAGAAGGTAGGGTCATGCTTGATGCAAGTTTCAATAGTAAAGTAACAAAGGTACCAACCAAAGTGGTCACCACCTCTACATGATTCCGATGCATTGGTAATAAGATGCCATGAAACATGCATAAAAAGGTTTCTCGAACATGGTCAAAGGGCTGCTTGCCTTGTCCTTCCGAGTCTTCAAACCTTCTGGTCCATCTCCAAGTACTCCGTTTATTTCGTCAACTAACGTTGGAAACAATCATAATAAGCAACACAACAAGGCAAAAATAAAAGTGCTCTAAAAATAGGAGTTGGACTTTTCTAGGATACCTCTGGTCATATGAGATGTGACCAAGGTGGTTTCATAGGTATTGGATCAATAGATAGTTTGGAATATTTCAATATGATGGAATCAAGGGGTTTATGGATTTGAAAGAAGTGTACAGAAATATATTTTTGAAAAATGAGCAAAGGCACCTATTTAACAAATCATGATTTTAGAAGCATCTAGGAGTTGGTTTCGCTGGATTTGGAGTTCAAATGAATTTCCTAGGATTTTGCAAAGTTGATAAATATGAAGAAATGGCTCATTATTTGGTGGGGTACATAAAGTATTAATAAAAATGTTCATAAACTAAGTTATGAACTTAGAAGCATCTAGGAATTTGAACCATTGCATTTGGATCAAATTTGAGCTCTTTGTGATTTTCTAAAGTTTATCACAGAAATAGAAAAATGACATTTGATAATTATTTGTGAAGAAAAGGTCTATGGAAAAATGTGCATGTTGCACCAACAGGTAGATCAGGATTTTAGAAACTCCTAGATATTTGAATCATCAAATTTGGAATTCACTTGATTTATTTATGGATTTTTACAGTTTACAGAAAAATAAAAAGAGAAAGGGAAAGGGTTTATACCCTTATACCACGCATTGAGCGGGAGATAGCAGTACCGCAACTGGGCCGGCCCAACGGCTCGGCCGCGTGCACAGGGGGTGGTGACGTCGGAGGCGTCCTGGCAGAGTACGCTTCCGCGCGGGGGAAGCGGCTTCTCCTTGGCCCGCCTCCACTTAAAATCAGCGGGCCTGGCGCTGGGGTCGCTGACCTGTGGGGTCCCCTCGCAGGGTCATCTCCCTCCTCCCGCCCGCAACAGGAGCGGGGGCAGAGGAGCTCGGCCGCCGATCGCGCCGGCGACCCATGAGGTCTCCGTCGGTGTTATGCGCACCGGAGTGTTCAGGGCGGCGAGACGCGTCCGCCCATGTGCTTCATGCCCGCGGAGGAGCTCGGGAAGGGAAGAAACGTCTGGCGCGGCGGCGATGGGTGACGGCGAAGATGGATATGGCGCCACGGCCACAGGGAGGATAGGACGAAACACGGGGAGGCACAAGGGAGAGCATGAGGGGCTCTGGTGATGGTTAGATGGAGAGGGAGAGGCCGGGGCGCTCGAATTTGAGCAGGGGCCCGAGGTGGCAATGGCGACAGAGGGGGAGGAAGAAGGCTCGGGAGAGAGAGAGGGTTGGTCAGGGAGGCACACTGGAGGGTGAGGAGGCGGATGGAGCACAGAGAGGGCTCGGGGAGGCCTTATATAGGCCAGCCCGAGGTTCACCGCGGGGTCGTGCGCCGACGGGGCCGTAGCCGTCTCTGGAGGCCAAACTGGCTCTCCGGGGCATGTCTGGGGCGCTCGTGGACGAGGTCCAGGCCAAGGGAAAAGCAGAGGGAGAGCGGGGAGGTGCCAGAGTCCTCGCGCGTGTGAGCTTGCTCACTGGAGCTCGCGGTCGGCCGGTGCGCGTGCGAGAGGAGCAGCAGGAGGGAGAAGGAGGAAGGGGCCGACAGCGTTGCGTGACACGGACGTCGAGGCGGCCTCGGGGGACACGAGGGGAAGGCCCGAGGTGGTCGGGTGCTGCTGATTGGGGGTGGCTACAGTGCGCCAGAGCACTGTAGCGCGCTCTAGAGCGCGGCCATTGCATGCCATGGCATCTTTTTGGCGCTCAGAGCGTGGCCACTAGTGTCTAGGAGGTAGAGGGGGCAGTAAACAAAGCACAGACGGCCTGGGATGCCTTGGGGAGCCAGTAGGAGAGGAGAGAGGCAAAAGAAGAGGGAGAGAGGGGTTGTCCAGAGAGGTAAAATGAGGGTTTTCACCCCTCAATCATTGATCTGAGGAGGGGAAGGAGTTCCTGGAGGTAGAGGGTGACTAGGAGATGCTGTGGTAAAAAGTTGAGCTCAAGGAGAATAGTAAAAGGGGGCAAAACAGTGGTCTTGGTAAAATGGCAGAAGGTGTTTGATGTAGTTTTGGGCAAGCAAATGACTTCCAATTGACATGAGACTTAACAGGATGAAATGGCACATACATTTAGGCCCTTTCACCAAATTTGAGCTCATTTGGGCAAAGTTGCCAATGTAACTTTGGTGAACCCTAGAAATCAACAGAAATGGATTTCTCAAGATTAGGTTAAGCAAACCATCTCTCCTTGATGCACCACTTGGTGTAGTGTCATCATTTTAGGTTGTGAGCATGCCCACAGAATTTGAGGCCCCAAGTAAAAAGTTGGCAATGTAGAGTTGTTCAAATTTGGATCTGGTCAGAAAGGGTTTTGGGGCACTTAGATCAAGTTATCCTTCTCCAAAACTTGTGCCATTTTGCATAGATGCATATTTACATCATTTTAGCATGTGCACCAAGTTTGAGAGCATTTGGACAAGTTTGGCAATGTAAAGTTGCTCAAACTTCAAAATGGACAAAAATGGTTTTTAGGGGATTAGATGATGTTTTCTTGATCTTCATGGATTGAGGCTTTGTAAGATCATCAAATATGTCATATTTGACATGATAGAATTTCCCTGGAATTTTTGGAGAATATCTCCTTTGTAAATATTTCAAAAGCTTGAAATATCCAGAAAGGGTTAATGAAGGATTTGTCCAATATTTTGAACATGACCATGTGTTGAAACTCTTATATATGGACAATATATGTCCTATGAGTTTCCCTGAATTTTGGCAAATATTTTTGAAATAGCTAAATAATTTTTACCTATTAAAGACCATTTCTGGCCTAAAGAAAAGGCATTTAAATAAAATATAAAAATAACTTTTAAAATTATAATTTTGTGGTTTATGGGAGTCCTATACCTAATAGGATTCAAATATACCTTTTGAAAGATTTTTCACACCCTAAATAAGGTACATGTAGTGCAAACCTCAATTCAGGGGTTTTTGGAAAACTAATTTTAGAAAATACTATTTGGCCAAAATATTTTTATAAGAAAATACTATACTGGTCTATACACATGGAATGATCATTGGGAAAAGGTTTTGGTTCAAGGAGATGAAGTATAAGCGTTGGAGGATTTATTTGATTTTTAGAGCACTGGCAACCAGCAGACAAAAATCAAATCAAGCAATGACCAAAACACTCAAAAGTTTTTGTCAATCCACATTTTTAGCATGATTATTTGCTTAAGTGTTGTGGCATGAAAATCAGGGTGTGACAGACCTACCCCCATTACAAGAATCTCGTCCCCGAGATTCCCAGACTAGGCGTGGAAAGGAAAACGAAAACTTGGATATGGGGTAGTCTTCACTTCTTCTTGTTGGTTCTGCTTCCGAGTGGTGCTCCATGGAACCTCGAAGTACTTGGTGGTGTGGCTTCTCGCTCGTTGCCCTTTTTGATGCAGGTTGCTGAGGGGTCTCTTGCATAGGTTAGGTTGAGCTAGACGTCAAAGGCTCGGTGATCGATGTCCTTGCAGAGACCGGGCTAGTTAGGAAGTAAGGAGTACTTCCAGAGTTTTGTCTTGTGGAAAATTTGGTGTACGGTGGGTATCTCAGGTGGTAAACCTAGCTGGTAGCCGTCTACTATTTGTCTTGCAGTGGTCATGAAGAAGGTCGATAAATCTTGGTGTGAGCATCCCTTCAGCATGGAAATGCTTGGTCCCTTCGAGAGGAGTGGTTTGTGGATACGCCCGGTCTTCGACGCGGAAGTTTATTTCTTGATGATGGTGGTCGGTGTAGTTCTTCCTTCTTGACATGTCGGTCTTCAAATGTCTTCTAACCAGCTGATCGTCTCTTCTTTTGTCTTCGGGCAGACAAGTAGGTCATCAAATAATGATGTTACCCAACTTGTCCAAGTACTCCATGAAGTCTACGGGGTACGCAAGGTAGGTTGGGGTATTGGTGGTGGTCTCCGTTGAGTATTTGCAAAGGCCTTCCTGACTTAGAGCCAAGGCCCGTGGTCGGGATCTGACCGTGTTGTGGCTTGGTGGGTCTTAAGGGTTTCAAGGATTCTAGTGAGTGAGTGATCGTTTATTATCTTATCCTTAGGCACGGTTTCTGAGATGCCAATAGCTCCATCTAGTAATCCAAACAAATAACCTTATACCACTAAATGCATCCTCTCGTATAGACCAACTTCAATCACCACTCATGCCATACATATCCTCATGACTCCCAAGAGGCGGTCTAACAAAATTGTACTTGTCTACGATCCCCAAATCCATATGTATGTCTACCCCTAAAATCCATGGGTAGATCATACATGCTGCTAAGCTTAAATTAAACTCCACAATCCAAGCACTCAACCTATTCTTGCAAGGTCACGATAATGCATCTCTATTCTAAGGAAACACGTCATATGCCACTCCAAGATCTTGTTTCCTTCCTATGGTCAACTCCAACAGCCCGGTAATTTCCATCAATCACCACATAATCCAACAATTCTACAAATGCGATGTCTACGGTGTTCCTCAAGATCTCAAGTCCCTATAATATCCAAATACTTGGAAGGGCTATGCATTACGATAGTAAGTCCACCAAATTCCCAGCATCCGGGTCAAGTAAACTCCAAGGTCATGATTATATAGATCCCTAAATCACTCTGTCAAATAATCCAATCTCCTAGTTTGCCATTCACCGAGAAACATGGTATCATGATCAAGATCTACAGTCTAAATCCAATTTACTCCGAACCATGTAGACATTCTTAGCATCTATACCCAACCAAAATCACCTACTTAAATCCAAATCTCATGTCCGACAGGAATTCCTACATTTTCCCCCAAGTCATTCTCAAAATGTTAATTATCTCCTATCAATATCCCTGGCTAGGTCAAATCCCTATACCTCCAAGAATTTCAATTTGCGATCACCATTGCCCTGCAAATCCAAGTTACTCCAGGGTGATCAAAATTACGCTACTCTATTAATCATGATCCCACCAACATGAAAACCTCACAATCCATCAAGGTCTCAGACAATTCCTCGAAGTCACGGGTATAGAGTCACCAAATCATCTGTCTTATATCCTCAAATTGGTCTATCTATGGCATCGTCAGTTCTTGTGCTATATTAGGATGACAATGTGCTCGTTCACTGTGTCCACTAGTTCCTTTACGAACCCTGTGTTGTGCAAGGTTGCAAAGGCTTAACAGGTTCTCTTGTAATACTATGGGTCAGGCACATGGTTAAGGATTCGTGCTGGAGTATCTTGTGAAGTCTCAAAGGGTCTAGGAATGGGTTCCTAGTCTGGAGGGTTAAACATAATCCTACAAGGTTGTACTTGGTCGTGGAGGTTGTAGCAGAAGTCTTCAGTGCCAGTTGGTTGCCGAGGTAGAATCCTTGGTGCATCTTGTCTTACCGGTCTTCAGTTGAGGAGATAGAAGAGAGGGAGAAAGTAGCATAGAGGGGGAAATGCCTAAAGGGGGTTCTATAGTGAAAGAGCAAACAATCAAGTGCCGTAAAGGCCACACACATTCGTTAAGATAAGATAGATGATATAGTCACGTACATGCTACCCAAGGCAAAAGGGCGACTTATATCGAAACACAAACAGATAAGGACAAGCAACACATGACATGGTTTCATATGAACCATTACATAGACTCGACTTCGCATAAGGGGTACACGACTCATCCTACCCTAGGGGTTCCCGGATTTGACAATCGTGAGGAGGAAGGCCTTCAGTCTTCAGCTTGTAGGTCCTTCGGTGGTCCGACAGATGGCTGCTTGTTGGGGCACATCCTTCTGATATGCCCGAGTTCACCACACTCGTAACATGTGATGGAAGCAAAGAGGTTGTTATCCCGTCTTGGGTCATATTGTTGGTGGCCTGACGATGGTCCTCCATGACGTGGATATGGAAATCTAGTCCTATGCCTTCTTCGCGGGGTCCGATGGCAAGCTCCTTGAAGCTCTTCGATCTGTTGCTTCTGATTAGCGATGTAGACTTGTAGGGCAGTAATTTGTTGTTCCCGTTTGATCACCTTCTTCTTCTCGAGGCAGTGGAGATGTAGAAGTGAAGGAAAATCCTCGCGGGGCTTGAGGAATTCTCCCGTGAGGTTGCGCAGAAGATAATTGACTGTGTGGGCGAAGCGGGTCTGGAGCTTGAGAGTTGGGTCTTCATCTCCTATGGGAATCATTGCTTGAGAGGTGGTTCCTGTTCCACTTTTGTCGGGCAGGTAACATGTAGCCCGACCTTCCTTCATTTCCGGGAGGAGGTCTTGAAGGCGAAGAAGGGCTTCGTAGGTCACTTGCTGAATGGCTAGGTCCTGAGTGGGCATAGGTGGTCCGATAAAGAACCAGCCTTGAGGTGAGGTCTTGGCAGGTACAATCACTTTGGCATAGAATTCTGTTTTGAATTCACCATTGTCTAGTTCATGCAGGGTGTACATCGGCTCTGAAGGATAGTGGCATTGCTGGAGGCTGTCCCTTAGGAGTGGTGGAAATCCGATCATGAGGAGTCTTGTGGGGGCGACGGCCATCTACAAGGAGGTTAGAGGAGAGTCAATATGACAAGAGAGGCTATGACAAGCGTGAAAGGTTGTTATTGCTGATTAGTTCAGAAGAGGAGAGAAGTGGAATAAGTCTTGCAAGTGATTTGGAGGTCTCGGGGTCTAGTCCTTGTCCTAACTAACGTCCATGCTAACTAAGGCTTCCTACAGTCAGGATGGCTCTGATATCAGCTCTGTGGGGACCCCGACTCATAAGTCGTGATCACCGAATGCACGTGTACAGTGATCCCAAAGATCAATGCTCACTAAACACACAGAAGCTGAATAACAAGAGTCTTACATCCATACATATTGTATTACACAAATAGGACCATTAAGGTCAAGTCTTGAGTATATCATTGCAGCGGAAATCTTCAATGATAACTTGGACCCATGCCATCTGCCTTAACCCTACAGGCATTCTGACTGGGAAGCGTCCTAGCTCGCATGTTCGTCACCAAGAAATCTTCATCATATCATGTTCTTTCATGCCTGGCCAATAAAATAACCAGTGGCAAGCCAATGAGTACTTTGAATGTACTCGGAAGCAACCCAAGTGTGATGACAGAATAATTATGCAAGGCTCTACTGCTATATTGGCAGTTTTGCGGAAAGCTAGATTTTCATATGCAAGTATGATCAACATACAACAAGGGTATGCATGCATCTGCAACAAGTATCAGGAGGTTACAGACATCAACATCAGAAAAGATTATGAACAACTCTTGCTCACGCTCATCGTGACTTTCCCACAATCACATCAAAAAATTTATCAAACCGTGTTGTTTTCCAGAAACTTATGGACATAGTCTAAGTAGCACCACCCAACTGTCCTTGACCGTGGACACGGCTATTCGAATAGTTTTACACTCTGCAGAGGTTGCACACTTTACCCACAAGATCCGGGGAACTTCCGTGTCATCCACGACCCGCGGTACCTCAAGTACCCGGGGTAAGCACCCGATCACTATCTTTCCCTAGACGACACTAACACAGAGTCCACTCGATTGGTAGTAACCCCCGTGCCCAACATTTCACATCTTAATAATTGTGGAGACTCGCTCCCATATTCATCACATACCACTGACACGGGGTACCAACGGTGTGTTCGGTGCCCTGTGAAAACAGTCATGGCCGCCTATCCAAGAACGACCCCGTCCCGAGAGTGACCTCATGTCACCCCCGTCACTAGTAATGCGGGCACCATGCTAGTATCAACCTAGGTAATCAATAATGCCCTTTCCCATATAAGGGTAGAGTGGTTGCGCATGTTTGGTTGGGACGGTAGTCACACATAAATCTAATCCATCTCTGTAAACAATACTTTCATCAAGCCTCGGTACACTACTCCTCTACCAAGTAGTGCCCTAGTTTCTCATCATCTCCCAGGGGCATTAGTGGCACCCACTGGGTTATTTGCAAGTATGTCAAGCCACACGTGTTTCTTTCCATGCATAACCCTAACCCATTACGTAGCCAACTACTATAGCATACATCTATCTACTCCCACCGGCATAACCCTCATAAGAAGGTAGGGTCATGCTTGATGCAAGTTTCAATAGTAAAGTAACAAAGGTACCAACCAAAGTGGTCACCACCTCTACATGATTCCGATGCATTGGTAATAAGATGCTATGAAACATGCATAAAAAGGTTTCTCGAACATGGTCAAAGGGCTGCTTGCCTTGTCCTTCCGAGTCTTCAAACCTTCTGGTCCATCTCCGAGTACTCCGTTTATTTCGTCAACTAACGTTGGAAACAATCATAATAAGCAACACAACAAGGCAAAAATAAAAGTGCTCTAAAAATAGGAGTTGGACTTTTCTAGGATACCTCTGGTCATATGAGAAGTGACCAAGGTGGTTTCATAGGTATTGGATCAATGGATAGTTTGGAATATTTCAATATGATGGAATCAAGGGGTTTATGGATTTGAAAGAAGTGTACAGAAATATATTTTTGAAAAATGATCAAAGGCACCTATTTAACAAATCATGATTTTAGAAGCATCTAGGAGTTGGTTTCACTGGATTTGGAGTTCAAATGAATTTCCTAGGATTTTGCAAAGTTGATAAATATGAAGAAATGGCTCATTATTTGGTGGGGTACAGAAAGTATTAATAAAAATGTTCATAAACTAAGTTATGAACTTAGAAGCATCTAGGAATTTGAACCATTGCATTTGGATCAAATTTGAGCTCTCTGTGATTTTCTAAAGTTTATCACAGAAATAGAAAAATGACATTTGATAATTATTTGTGAAGAAAAGGTCTATGGAAAAATGTGCATATTGCACCAACAGGTAGATCAGGATTTTAGAAACTCCTAGATATTTGAATCATCAAATTTGGAATTCACTTGATTTATTTATGGATTTTTGAAGTTTACAGAAAAAGAAAAAGAGAAAGGGAAAGGATTTATACCCTTATACCGCGCACTGAGCGGGAGATAGCAGTACCGCAACTGGGCCGGCCCAACGGCTCGGCCGCGCGCACAGGGGGGTGGTGACGTCGGAGGCGTCCTGGCAGAGTACGCTTCCGCGCGGGGGAAGCGGCGTCTCCTTGGCCCGCCTCCACTTAAAATCAGCGGGCCCGGCACTGGGGTCGCTGACCTGTGGGGTCCCCTCGCAGGGTCGTCTCCCTCCTCCCGCCCGCGACAGGAGCGGGGGCAGAGGAGCTCGGCCGCCGATCGCGCCGGCGACCCAGGAGGTCTCCGCCGGTGTTCTGCGCACCCGAGTGTTCAGGGCGGCGAGACGCGTCCGCCCATGTGCTTCATGCCCGCGGAGGAGCTCGGGAAGGGGAGAAACGTCTGGCGCGACGGCGATGGGTGACGGCGAAGATGGATATGGCGCCACGGCCACAGGGAGGATAGGACAAAACACGGGAAGGCTCAAGGGAGAGCGTGAGGGGCTCTGGTGATGGTTAGATGGAGAGGGAGAGGCCGGGGCGCCCGAATTTGAGCAGGGGTCCAAGGCGGCAATGGCGACAGAGGGGGAGGAAGAAGGCTCGGGAGAGAAAGAGGGTTGGCCAGGGAGGCACACTGGAGGGTGTGGAGGCGGATGGAGCACAGAGAGGGCTCGGGGAGGCCTTATATAGGCCAGCCCGAGGTTCACCGCGGGGCCGTGCGCCGGCGGGGCCGTAGCCGTCTCTGGAGGCCAAACTGGCTCTCCAGGGCATGTCCGGGGCGCTCGTGGACGAGGTCCAGGCCAAGGGAAAAGCAGAGGGGGGCGGGGAGGTGCCAGAGTCCTCGCGCGTGTGAGCTCGCTCACTAGAGCTCGCGGTCGGTCGGTGCGCGTGCGAGAGGAGCAGCAGGAGGGAGAAGGAGGAAGGGGCCGACAGTGTTGCGTGACACGGACGTCGAGACGGCCTCGGGGGACACGAGGGGAAGGCCCGAGGTGGTCGGGTGCTGCTGATTGGGGGTGGCTACAGTGCGCCAGAGCATTGTAGCGCGCTCCAGAGCGCGGCCATTGCATGCCATGGCATCTTTTTGGGGCTCAGAGTGTGGCCACTAGTGTCTAGGAGGTAGAGGGGGCAGTAAACAAAGCACAGACGGCCTGGGATGCCTTGGGGAGCCAGTAGGAGAGGAGAGAGGCAGAAGAAGAGGGAGAGAGGGGCTGTCCAGAGAGGTAAAATGAGGGTTTTCACCCCTCAATCATTGATCTGAGGAGGGGAAGGAGTTCCTGGAGGTAGAGGGTGACTAGGAGATGTTGTGGTAAAAAGTTGAGCTCAAGGAGAATAGTAAAAGGGGGCAAAACAGTGGTCTTGGTAAAATGGCAGAAGGTGTTTGATGTAGTTTTGGGCAAGCAAATGACTTTCAATTGACATGAGACTTAACAGGATTAAATGGCACATACATTTAGGCCCTTTCACCAAATTTGAGCTCATTTGAGCAAAGTTGCCAATGTAACTTTGGTGAACCCTAGAAATCAACAGAAATGGATTTCTCAATATTAGGTTAAGCAAACCATCTCTCCTTGATGCACCACTTGGTGTAGTGTCATCATTTTAGGTTGTGAGCATGCCCACAGAATTTGAGGCCCCAAGTAAAAAGTTGGCAATGTAGAGTTGTTCAAATTTGGATCTGGTCAGAAAGGGTTTTGGGGCACTTAGATCAAGTTATCCTTCTCCAAAACTTGTGCCATTTTGCATAGATGCATATTTACATCATTTTAGCATGTGCACCAAGTTTGAGAGCATTTGGACAAGTTTGGCAATGTGAAGTTGCTCAAACTTCAAAATGGACAGAAATGGTTTTTAGGGGATTAGATGATGTTTTCTTGATCTTCATGGCATGAGGCTTTGTAAGATCATCAAATATGTCATATTTGACATGATAGAATTTCCCTGGAATTTTTGGAGAATATCTCCTTTGTAAATATTTCAAAAGCTTGAAATATCCAGAAAGGGTTAATGAAGGATTTGTCCAATATTTTGAACATGACCATGTGTTGAAACTCTTATATATGGACAATATATGTCCTATGATTTTCCCTGAATTTTGGCCAATATTTTTGAAATAGCTAAATAATTTTTACCTATTAAAGACCATTTCTGGCCTAAAGAAAAGGCATTTAAATAAAATATAAAAATAACTTTTAAAATTATAATTTTGTGGTTTATGGGAGTCCTATACCTAGTAGGATTCAAATATACCTTTTGAAAGATTTTTCACACCCTAAATAAGGTACTTGTAGTGCAAACCTCAATTCAGGGGTTTTTGGAAAACTAATTTTAGAAAATACTATTTGGCCAAAATATTTTTATAAGAAAATACTATACTGGTCTATACACATGGCATGATCATTGGGAAAAGGTTTTGGTTCAAGGAGATGAAGTATAAGAGTTGGAGGATTTATTTGATTTTTAGAGCACTAGCAACCAGCAGACAAAAATCAAATCAAGCAACGACCAAAACACTCAAAAGTTTTTGTCAATCCACATATTTAGCATGATTATTAGCTTAAGTGTTGTGGCATGAAAATCAGGGTGTGACATAGAGTTATGCAACCAACCTTGTGAAGGAGCTTAATGGTGGCCGAGGCATTTTCTGGCTTGTGTTCAAACAGAGACCCCTGCAATAAGCCAACTCACAATGTGTCTCATAAAGTCATACTAGAAGAAATTAATACAGTTTCATGTTAAACGTGATGGGGTGTAACATTAATGTGAAACATTAGAAGTTACAGAAATGAACAAAATCCAGGTAGTTCACACAAAATAAACATCAGAAGAATCAGCATCATTGTATATCACTATGTACGAAATAGTGTGCATAGTAGGAGCAATTACCTACAGCAGGTTTTGCAGGTGCAAAGGTAATTGCTGCTACTATGATTTTGTTTTCTTTCAAATGCACTTTGGAGCTCTGATTTTGTTTAAGGCAACTTGCAAGTAGCAATGGGCAATGAAACATATTTAGTCCATTTCTAACCGCCAAACTTGTAGCAATTTCTTTGTTTTTGGCCGAGGCCCAGAACAACAACGCATCTCCAACACAGCTAAGCTTAGGCTTAGGCTGCTTGGTACACTGTAATTCACACAAGTAGCAAGTGCTATCACGTTTACTAAGTTTTGGACCCGTGAGCTCAAGCTGATGAAGAAATGTGGGCTTGATGGTGGGCTGCAATTCAATTGTGTCACCTATTGGCTCCGATACAATATAGAACTGCACGCACCAACCAGTTCGCCCAAAAGCTCAAACTATAAGAGGGTCAAACATTATACTCCAACACCTCCCACCGGAGCCACCATAGCCTCGTATTTGATAGTTGCATGGGGAAAATCCCATTGGGATACCGCGGCATGGGGAGCGAAAGGTGCACACCTATGCACCTTAGATTTTCCAAGCATACAATCCATGGTATTCTTCTGCAATCACTAACTCCTCTTCCTTGACATGTCAAATTAAATAATAAAATGTACAGTATATGCAAACTAAGACCACAAGCTATTTCAACAGGAAAATTACAAACTTTACAAAGGAGCGGCAAGCCACACTGGCATAGCACAAGCCACGGGCATTGTGCCTGCAACCTAAGGTATGCTATGGGTCCTCTTTGCAGAAATTTGGCAAGTTAAGCTACACTTTCGACTGATGAACCAAGCAAACAGCATCATATATAAATCGGCTTCACATCATTGGCCCCAAAGCTTAATCCACAGGAAGGACATCTTCGCTGGCGGTTTCTAAGTAACTTCTGTATACAGTCATTGCAGAAAAGATGGTAGCACTTGGTGATCACGACCTAAACGGCACCAAAGAACGAGTTATCAGATTTGATATGGTGACCAAGGCTATAGAAATGAAGGCAGCACTATTCACCTCTTTCTGTCGGTCGCGGCAGACACCGCACTTCAATATTCCCCTGTACTCAGTGACCTCCTGATGAACCTTTTCCAACAACGACGAGGTTTCTGTCTTCACTCTAAGAGAACTAGCTTTCCTTGACATCGATTCCAAGTCATCCTCAATTCTCCTCTTACTAAACCTGGAAAACATTCAACTTGTGACTCGAAGAAATCTGGAAGTCACACGGAGTATGGAGAGAATAAATCTCTGTAAACAATTACCTATCCTTCTCTAGTTCTACAAGCAAGCCAGCAACTTCTAGTCGATTCCTCCCGACCTTGGCTTGTACTTCATCCATTGACTGTCTCAATTGTTGAGCCTCTCCCTGTACATCCACCAGCTTTCGTTGAGCATTGCCTGAAGATACAGAATGACGCCGTCCATCCTCTGAAAGTCTCCCTATCTGCTCTGACCAAACTTTTAACTGCAAATGGGCAAGGAAAAACATGTGTTCAGCACTCCCTAAAATATGATGTTCTCCCTTTTATGCGTTAAAATTTACCTTGTCATCTAACTGGGCAACTTTATCTTTGTAGAGATCCATCAAGCTCTTTGCCTGCCGTAAATTCCTGTTCAGGTTGCATACCTCTAAATGCAAAGTATCTTGTGCCTGTTTCACCTTAACGCCTTCCATAAAGATCTGTAGTAACATGTAAACATAAGATGGTGCAGTACAGGTCACTGTTCAAAAAGATTCTTATACTTCTATCTCCGACAAATAAAGATAAACATGACTCTAGAATGACTATGGTTGATTTTTCTTGTGAAATATGCTGATTAATCAGCCAAATATGCGCGCACATTACTAATTTGAAGTTTTCTGCACAACTTCAGTATGTAGCACCACACCTTCTCTCTGCTGTATAACCGTAGCTGTTATTTGTTGCTGGACAGAAGTTGGGAATGTAGGCAGACTGACCACAACAAAAACATTACTTATTTTCAAGATATTGCTCCATCCAACTTGAGCATGTGTTCACCATTTAGACAGACCATCATGCTAGTAGGTGTTAAGAGCGATGTTTGGACCCGTCAGTAGAAATAAAATGATAAAATATTATGTTGCAGAATAGTCCAACTGACTAGCTGGCAACAAAATGACATGGAAGATGATGTTGCCAAAGAAAATGGAACAGATTCTTGTGCTTTTGCGCAAAGTATGCCAGTTTCTGCTCCCTGCACAACCAAATCAAGAGTCATCATTGACCTTTGCTTGTGTTATCCATCTATTACCATACCAGTTTGTCACATCAACAAGAAATCAGCACTAATCCCACAGTGGCAGCATTGGCATGTTACTTCCATAAAAGACGATTGGCACAGGAAGGATCAGTTCCTTAGAAGTAGATATATAGAAAATAGCAAATTGTATTGGAGACTTGGACTCACGGCCTTGTCTCAGTCAACCCCCTCATCTTGCCTTTTATTTCTCCAGACACCTAGATTTATCTCAGTCTGGATCAAAACCCACTTCTGAAGTGGCCTGGAACTGTCTGGGTGCCACTGGTTATTGGCTCAAAGTATATATACTGTTTGCATCTCCTCTTTTCTCCCATCTTCCTCCCTCCTCTATCCTCTTCTCTTTCTTGTCTGCCTTCCTCTCCAAGCAGTATAGGAATGCTTTGGATGCCATCCTAGCGCGTCTTCTCCCTTACAGCTGCTGCAGATCAGAAGGAAGCGGCATGGAGAAGGGTAGGCTACACAGATGGAGAAGCAGGCAATGTCCTAAATTTTCAAGCAGAACGCAGGTGAGCATGGTGATTCATGGCAAGGCCATCAACTCAAGCAGTGATGCTGACAGCTTTGGTTAGGGCGGGGTCAATGGCCTCGAGGCATTGACGAGGATACAAGATGTTTATTGTGTTGTCCTGGTTCAAAAAGCAAAGAGGAAGGATGCCACACTAATTCTGCCACACACACACACACACAGGGTCCACATGGCTGGCATTAGGGCGGTGCATATCTGTACCAAACCGGAAAACCAAACCAGAAAAAACCATGCTGAACCAAAACAAAAGGTTTGGTTAGTCCAGTTTTGTAAACACAAAGGAGTTAGTGGACTAGGCCAGAGAGCTTGTATTCAGCTTGTAAGTGGTCATGTGTGCTCATGAAATCAAACCTAAGTTGATACTCAAAGAAGGGAACTTGAAGCCTGCTATTTGGTTATGGGTCTTGAAAGTCTGCTAATTTGTGTTACAAATCATCTGGCATGTAGAGCACAATTTGAGTAATTATCCATGTTCAAAACAGAACTCTGTTGAAGTCTAGTACCAATATGTCTTTGGTTTCAACAAATAAACCAGGGGGTTAATCCGCCATGCTTAAAAAAAATATGATGCTCCAGCTCTACGTTTTTTGTTAATCTGATGTCAGGAGATTATAATGCTCTGGTGGGTATCACGACAAAATTACCATTACCGACATGAAAACCTGGATAAGATCATGGTGGCAATCTAAACCTTCTAGTTGCATATTTAAGATACTGTTGGCATGTACTTATGGGAACTGAAGTCAAAAACAAGCTTTAAGTGAAACCAAAGTCATCGTGAACATAAGTAGGCAGTTTTAAGATTACACTAATTAATGTTGAAGACAAGGATACATCAACATGAACACAGAACAGCAACTGAGTCCATAAAATTACCTTTGTATTGTGGTCATCTCTCTCAATAATTTGCTGTAGCAATTGTTGATTTTGTGTTTGTACATCTTCATATGCTTGCCCAATACTCTGAAATGTCAAAAATAAGCATTTCTAGAATGCTGATTTTCTGTATTTTTACGAAGATGTAGAGATGAAACATACCTCAATCTCTGACAGGTACGCTTCACCTTCTTCATGTTTTGATTTCAATAATTCAGATAAACTACCAATATCCCTGTAACGCACAGGAAATTCACCAGTAAGCACCTTTTTCACCAGTAAAAAATAGATGACGTATCCAGCTTCTGCCTACTTCGACACATGTGATGGCATATCACAGCAAAGTGTAGAGATTCCAAATATCCAGTAGAGAAACTACATCGGAAAAGTATAAATAAAATGTACCTTCTGGCACTCTCCATCTTCCCCCTTAATTCAGCAATCTCAGCTTCACCACTTGCTAGTCTCTGCTGAGACATTGCTTCAGCTTCAATGGCTGCCTTAACACGCTGTTCTAGCCTACTCTCATCAAGAGAAGATTTGAGGCTATGGACATGAGCCCATTCACAATATTCTCTATCTTTGGACTCCAGCAAATCTCTGTCATAAAACAATAAGGGGTGGACATCAGAACAGTAGAAGTTTGTTTTAGTAGGACTACTGAATTTGGTACATGCTACTAAACAACATTTAAAAGCTCAATACATTATTTTCGAATGATCTGATCTCTAGACTAAATAGGAGAACAAACATAGTGGAACACGATAAATTTTAGAAGTAGTTTCATGAAAGATTTCTGCTGTAATAAAACCACCTTGAATCAGTAGAATCGCGTTTATACATTTCCACAAAGAGCTTCAACTCGCAATTCGTTTGCCTTAGTTCACAAACCTATACACCATGTGAATTCAATGGTTTAAGAATTCATAAAAACAACATGAATGGAAATTAAAGAAACTAGCTAAAACAAGCCAATTCCTGATGGCTCATGAAAACAATGAAATCCAAAAATATTCTAGTTAAATCAGCAATTTTTTAATATCGGTACCCTGGATCGTAGATCCCTTATCTCAGATCCAGCATGAGCAGATCTACATAATGATTCGTTGATAGTGTGCTCCTGTAAAGCACAAAACGAATAGCTTAAGTTTAACTGAAACAGTCACAAATAACTCAAACTTCTTCAACAAGGTCGTATAAATAAATTTACCTTTCTAGCCAGAATATCAGAAACAGAGTGAACTTCGGCTCGCAAAGAATGCAATTCTGAAGCATCATCCTTGTACTTGGATAATTCAGTTTGCATAGCACCCATTTCTCCTGGCAGTGATGACACCAGCGCTTTAAATTCTGATATGATTTGGTTCCGACCTGAACAATGAAAGTGTTTACTTATTTATATTTGGATATGGCCAGAAGAGAATAACTCAATGTTGTTAGCAAAGTCAAATAAGAATCATCATACCAGGTTCTCTCGAAGATTCTTCAAGTTTCAGCGCAAGCATATTCTTTTCATCAACTACTTTCTGCCGATTCTGTTCTAAAACTGCAATGCTTGACTCACAATTCAGAGATACCCTATGAGGAATTCCAGACAGATCAACTTTTACATTAACTTCCCTTTCTTGCCATATCAATTTATCCTTATTAACCTGAAAAGGCAAGTAGAAGCTTAGCCAAACATAACATACATAGCTGATGCTCTTTGCTACTCCCTCTGTTCCTAAATACAAGTCTTTTTAGAGATTCTAATATGGACTACATACGCAGCAAAATGAGTGAATCTACACTCTAAACTACGTCTATATACATCCGTATGTGGTCCACATTGAAATCTCTAGAAAGACTTACATATAGGAACGGAGGGAGTACATGACATGTAAATTATGCTGAGCAGTAACCACCTGTAATTTCTCTAACAGCGTTCGGCCGTGGTCCAACTCTGCTTGTGACTTTTGGAGTTGATCCTTCAGAACTTGGAAAGCTTTTGAAGAAGAAATGCTCTTAAAATCCATCAAAGTGTTCTGGTCATAAATTATAAATTACAAAGGTGAGGCATGCAAGAATATTTTATGAAACACATCTTTCTTTACTCTAAGATTGACTCCAACGTGGAATCGCAATTAAGCCATTTTATCATTGAAATAGTAGCCAATAGATCAAACTCAAATAAAATATTAACCTCAGATAAAATAATTAAACGACGCTTGATTAGGCATCTTTTAGTTGAGAGGATGGAAAATCAAAAATATAGATTTCATGAAAAAAACATCTCTTTTCGAACGTCTGTATGTCACCCTCTGGAGACTACAGATAATCTAGGGTTACTTTCGTTAGTGCTGGTACTTGGTAGGAAAGCAAATCCTAAAAAGCTGCAGCAAAGCACGGGTGGAAAATACTAGTACTACATATCAACCTGGAGCAACACTAAAAAATGTGGAACAGTGTTACTTCACTTGGTATTGGCACACCTAAACAAGCCGCGTGCAAACCTGGAAGGTAGACAACTTGTTCAAAATTTCAATTCTATCTTCGTGAAGTCTCCTTATTTCCACCAAACGTTGTGAAATCAGATCCTGATCCAAATAACAGCGCAAGCTACATTAGGTTCAGACCAAACATAGGCAACACTGGAAGTTAAAAAAAATCTTAATATTTACCGTAAACTCCTTGTGACATGCCTCTAGATCCTGCAATTCCTTTTGTTTGTCTTTGACATTATCCTCAGGCAAGCTTTTATTTCCTGAAGTTGGAAATAAGATTGGAGTTCCATGTGTAGGGTCTCCCTGTGCTTTGAGGACTGCCAATTTGTGGTTGCTTTCTTCCAACTCAGCAACAGCACTTGCCAACTCCTCTTGAAAAGTTAAAAACATCTCAGTCAAGTCGATTTGACGATCCTTAACATTAGTTGCAAATAACACCATAGGAACATATATACTGTGCAAACATTGTCTAAATAGTTCCTCACGTCTGATCAGTCTGAAGGGCCACTGTGTGACTAGGTTGGTCTAGTATACAATACAGTTGAAGTGATCCGATAATCCTCAAAAGCAAGGATCGGCGTATTATTGTTGCGTAAGTGCAGAAATCTTAGCAGAACAAAATAAACATTAATACCTAGCCAGTATATCTCATCCTGGCTCAGTCCAGCATGCAGTGCGCTTCCAGTGAGGGAACCCCCGGCTCTGCCTTTCTCGCATATCCAGATCACTTTTCCAGTCACCTCTTTGTCCCAATCCAGCTGAAATCTCTCCATTCTTTATGATCTCTCTCCAACTCTCTCCTGTCTATTATATATCCTCTCTCGACCCCTCTCTTCCCTATCATTTCCATTCGTCCTCTCTAAACCATCCTATTGTCAATGTCTGACCAGAGGTAGGAAGCGGTAGCAACTCCGTGACGCAAGAACAGCAGACAAGTGAAGAAGGTTGTGGTGGCAGGAACACGTCGAGGGATTGTCGGTGGGAAGGGATTTAAGGAGAGTGAGTGGTTAGATATTGACAGATTTGGTCGAAAGCATGATGCGGCGGCATATCAGAAGGAGTATATAATAAGACATTAACAATCTGTCGTATGTAGCCACATGTAAAGCATCTCGTGTTTAAGCAAAGATACCTTTAAGGCGTTTCTGTTCAGCTTTGCTTCGAACATTTAAATATCTCTCTTCATGGTGCTTCTCTGTTAACCGCCTGTGCTTCAAGTGGAGATCACTAAGTTCTTGTATGGCATCATTAAGCTGTAGTGACAGCTCAGTACCAGTAGTTCGCAGTTCCCTACTATGCTCTGCAGTGAAGAAACAAAGTAAGGTAATGTTACCAAAGGGGTATGGAATTTTCAGTCCTTTAGCTGTAATTAATAAATAAATATTACCAAGGAAATGTGAAGAACAAACCATTTTCAGGTAATGCAGCTAAGAGATCTAACAGCGACTTCTTATTTGCATGCCATGAATCATTTGACGAGAACAATATATTCTGCAGCACATCAGTAGTTGACGAGTGTACATGGTTTTCCAAATGGCAACCTGAACTTTCTGTGGCACCTGTCTCAACAAGTCTGCTAAGGAAGTCCTTGTCTTTTGGGATGCATGCGCCATCTGAATAGGAAAATAGAAACTAAATCTTGTAATATTTGGCACAATATCTAAGTTTAGAATATTTCACAACCACCAACATGAATCAAATACAATAAAGTGCAAGCTTCATAGATTGCAAAAAAAAAAAAAAACTTCATGCAAATCCTAACAAGAGTGGAGAAGACATATATACTGCTTCCATTACAACTTTTTATACATGAAGTAAAAATAATTATTAGCTGGCAATCAAATCAATTCAGGTAAGAAGAAAGTCATACCTGTAGACACGTTGCTAGGACCTGCAATGCAGGAAGGATTTTGAAATCCACTTTTGCAAACAGAAATAGCCTTCAAATCTCTCACAAGCTGTTCAAGTATAGCATTTACCGTAAAGAAAAGCGAAGACTTGTGGTATTTTGCAGTAACAAGGTTGGTTTTAGCTTACATGCTCCCAAGACTTGTTAGCTAGATCTTGGGTCTCGTGGTGAGCCTTCTGTTTCTCCTTGAGATCGTCAAATTTACCCTCGAGGGCATGGTACTCAAACTTATGGACTGCTAGCTGTTCTGAAAGCTTTTGGTTTCTGTATTTAAGTACAGCGAAATCAAGCTGCCAACCAGGAAGAGTTACAAGTTAACACCAAGTATAGAAATATAGAGAAGAATTAATGAAAATTGCAGTGTAGAAAAGGCACAAAAAGGAAATCCATTTTATGACCACGGCTTGGCAATACTGCTGTAATGAACGATGCAAGAACAAAATCTGCAGAAGAAAGTATGGCAAATAATAGAAGTGCATTAATGATCGTATATCTGTTTTGTGCATCCATATGCACAGTGGTCTAAACATCGCAACATACACCAAATAGAGCTATATTTAAAATGCAAACAGCAATTTATATCCATTTTTTTTTGCAAAGGTACATGTTATTGTATCCTCAATCATCTCTCCAAATGCATGCTAGATTTGCTTCCATGGGGACACGGCTTTTACCATATATATATAACACCAACCATGTCTTGAACAATTTCAGCAAGACTTTTTAGGTCTAACTAAGGGAGGCAACATGTAAAGTTGTACAGTACACTTTGCAGTGAGATAAAGTTACGATTGACAAATGCAGATTTGACAACTGTTCATGCATATATCAGTAGGCTGCCCATGCAATGCCCCAAGGTAAACCCTGAATGCAAGCAGGCTGGCTAATCCGGTAAAACTGGATATGCTGCGATCTGAGAAGCTCCTGAACTAACCTGGCAATGTCGCCGACCCCAGCTACCTAATGTCCTGGCGACACGGCTTTTACTATATAACACCAATCATGCCCTGAACAATTTCAGCAACACTTTTTAGGTCTAAGGGAGACAACATGTAAAGTTGTACAGTACACTTTGCAGTTAGATAAAGTTACGATTGGACAAACGCGGATTTGACAACCATTCATGCGTATGTCAGTACGCTGCACATGCAACGCTCCAAGGTAAATCCTGCACGCAAGCAGGCTGGCCAATCCGGTAAAACCAGATATGCCAAAGGTAAAAGAACTTATATTGCGATCTGAGAAGCTCCTGAACTAACCTGGCGATGTTGCTGAACTCAGCTACCTAATAAAGGATACATATAAAATTAAAGTAGCAAGCCTTTACAAACCAGCCTACGGCAAGCAAGCGTGAACTACTCCCTCTGTAAACTAATATAAGAGCGTTTAGAGCACTAAAGTAGTAATCTAAACGCTCTTATATTAGTTTACGGAGGGAGTACTTGACAACTTGAAATGAGGAGTGTACCTTCTTGTCGTGAACAATAGCGGACTGCCTAAAGACTCTAAATGAGGTGTATATCTAACAACAAGACAATTAGGTCTAACTAAGGCAAGAAGAAAACTTGTGCATCAAACTTTACAGTGAGGTAAAATTGCGGCAGAAAAAGTATGGACATGCAAACCGTTATAGTGGGACACACATGCAAGGCACAACTGGGTTGCCAAAACCGGCTTAAACAGACATGTAGTTCTAGGTAAAATGACTCTTTTTGTGAGGTAATAACTGTTATTGAGATTTCAGAAGCTCCTATAGATTCATGAACTACCCTGGCAAGGTCGTTGACCTGGACTACTTGATGCACGATCGAAACAGTTGAAGTAACAAGTCATCACACAGTTGCCTACCTTAACAATAGTGAACTGCTTAGAGACTTCGAATGAGGCGTATACCTTCTTGTTGTCGGAGGAAGGCGGAAGCGCTGGGCGCTTGGCGGGAGATACAAAGGAGTTAGAGAGCTGCCGCTTCCGATCGGGCTCACCGGTGCTGTCCATAGGTCCAAGCCTGACCAGCCGTCCCGCCTCGTCCAATCCACCGCATGCGGAGTACACCAAACTCAGAAAAACCCGAACCAATCCTCACGACAACACCAGCCCAACCCGACGCCACAACCCAAACCCTACCCGACCATGCGATCAATCAGAAGCAGAAATTTGTGAGGGTTTGCTCACGAAACGGAGCTGAAGGGATTGGTAACTGTACTGTGCGGCTTAATTTGGGATTACAGGGTGTCAGATGGAATCGAGGAGATGAGAGGGTGAGAGTTAGCGGTAGTTTTGGTGTGCAATGCGTATGTGTGTACTGTGTAGAGAGTCTAGGCTCTAGAGATTGGAGAGGAAGAGGGAGGAAGAGACGGAGGAGAGCGCAAAAAGAGTCATTTTACCTAAGGCTATAAGTCTGTTTAAGTCGGTTTTGGCAATCCAGTTGCGCCTTGCATGCGTGTCCCACTATAATGGTTGGCATGCCCATACTTGTTCAGCTGCAATTTTATCTCACTGCAAAATTTGGTGCACAACTTCTCTTCTTGCTTAGTTAGACCTAAAGGGTGAAATTGCATACAACTCAGCAATGTGTGAAAGTGCATATAAGTCAGCAATGCTGGTCAATAGTATAAACACCACCAACTTTCCAAAAAGATTAAAATCAATTATGAACAAAAAGGGACATCTTCTAAAAGCAGTGCACTAGACAGTTAATTCTAATTGCAGATGACTCCTGACTACTAATTCTTGACTGCAATCATGTCATTTTCTACAGCATATTTTTTTCCTTCATAGGAACAAATACTCTAATTAAGAATAGTGCCAAATAACAGGCAGTATTGAGCATGTAGTGGCATAAAGCTTCGCCATGTACCTTTCACCATGAGAATATATCTACCTAATCACATATGCTGCATATCGTTTCCAGATGAAAAAAATGAGATGATGCACATTATTTAGTTCTGGCATCAGTCGGAAATTCATACTTCTAGCATGATTCATGAAATCTTATAGAAAATTTGTTCCACTCACCATGGGAAAAGCGAACTTCAGGAGGGGATGCAGAGGTGAGGTCGCCTTAAGAAGGGGAGGGACGTCGATGGGCCTTCAGGTGGACAGGGAGCACCGAGGCGGATGCAGGGCATCAGGGGAGCGCCGTGAGATAGACGGTGCGGAGAGATGCTGGGCGCGGCGAGGCAGCGCCGGGTGGCAGT
>LR738711.1:842385691-842404118 GCA_902687465.1 Secale cereale
AGGGGGGAGGTCGATGGCGGGTGGCGGGTGGCGCCGGCGGCGGAGCTGGGTGAGGAGAAGCAGGCCGCGCTCGGGGCGAGAAAAGCAGGCTGGTGGATTAGGTTTTTTTTTTTAGTGTCTATGTTCATCAGCTAGCTCATTTCATTCGGGCATTAGTCAGATTCTCATTTTACAACCCAGCAGCGTGGACCCACACATATCATATTGCTGTGAATTCTCTCTACTTGGAAGAGCCAAGTAGGAGACGCTAGACAACCGGAATCTCCTCTCTTCTTTTTTGTCCTTTGCGTGGCAATTGGTTATGTGGTGATTTCTTGGACGACTTTCGTTGGTTTTAGACTCCACATCCACAACCCTAGTCACCATAAACCTTTTGTACGACCTAGGGGCGTACAGTCGTAATACACTTGTTCTTTCCTGGATAGGTGATTGGGGGGTAAGAAGGAAGATGGTGTGCATGGACAAGGTGGAGGGGCTAATGAAGAAACTCAAGTTGTCGGAGGCGAAGAAGAAAAGAGTCAAGATTGGATGGATCGGAGGAGGAAATGGAGGAGCGGTGGAACCGCAAGCACTCGGCAAACTACTCTTCGAGAAGCCAACGTTTGTAGACGGAATTGCTGCAGCGTTGGGACAAGCTTTGTGCCCGATGCGGGGGGTGGACTGTAAGGGTCTCGATGATAACATCTTTTTGTTCACATTCCATAGTCCGTGGAAAAGGGGGGCCTTGGAGGAGGGTTTGTGGTTGTTCAATAATGGTGCATTGGTGATGGAAGATTTTGACGCTCACAAACGGATCGATGAATATGAATTCAACACCATTAATTCATATATGCGTGAGGTTGTTTAATATATCCATAGGACTAATGAGTAGACAGGCCGGGGAGGCCATTGTGAAGGAGATTGGAGAGGCGATGGAAGTGGACGTGGGAGAAGATGGGATGGCAGTTGGTCAGTTAGTGAGGGTTAAGGTGTTGATAAGAGTGGATGAGCCATTAATGAGAGGACTAAAGCTGGATCTCGAGAAAGATGAGAAGCAAGAGAGGGAAAGGAGGAGGAGGAGGAGGATTGGTGCCGCTTTGAGCACGAATTTCTGCCAACCTTTTTGTTACACATGTGGTATAATTGGGCACACTTGTAGAAGTTGGAGGTTAAAATTTAAGAAAGAGGAGGAGGCTCAATACAGAAGGTAGCTAAAATGCTCAGTGATGAGGAGAGGAAGTGGGGGTATGGAACATGGAGCAGCAATAGTGGGCCATAGCAAGACGATAAGCTTGGGCAATAAGGACAGTGGTGGAGGTAGTGATAGTCAGAGCTGGCATTCTGGATCAAAATCGCAAAAGGGACAAGAGGGGGCGGGAAAGAAGGGAGAGGAAAAGGAAGTGACGAGACCCCTTGAGCTATCTGCAGGTGGAGGAAAAAATGTCTCGGAGAGTGCTAAGCAGAACAAATTAGATTTTAACAAGGGAGCGGGTGGGAACTCATGTGTGGACTGGAGATAAGAGGCAATAAATTTACAAGAATAGAGGGGAGGCATGGGGAAGGATGAGGGGAGTGGAAAAGTTGTAGTGGGGCTGATAGGTGGTGACCCAAATGCAGGACGCGGCTCAGCTCTCGAGGGCATGCATTCTGAACCCATTCACATAGGGGGGCAAGAAGGGAGGAGACGGTGGAGGGAATAAGGGAGTAGAAATTCACATGAGGGGTAGAGTGAACCCGAGTGGTCATACAAAGCTGGGTGTGCAGGTGGGCGTGAAAAAAGGAGAAGACTGATATGTCTCTATCGTATATACTTCTCCAAACACTTTTGCTCTTGTTTTACCGCCTAATTTGCATGATTTGAGTGAAACTAACCCAGACTGAAGTTGTTTTCAGCAGAACTACCATGGTGTTGTTTTTTGTGCAGAAAAAAAAAGTTCTCGAAGTTGGACGAAAATTATGGAGAATTATTTTGGAATAACTGGAAAAATACTATAATTAGCATCCACAGGAGAAAGGCCAGGGGGTGGCCACATGGGCTGGTGGCGCAGCCACCCCCCAGGCCGCGCCACATGGCCAAGTAGCCCTCTAGACCCCCGTCTGTAGGATCAAGTTTAGTTGTAGACGGATTTTAGCATTTCTAGCAAGTCAAGTATCACCCTACACATGCAGTTCTAAGAGTGTAGCGGCGAAATGTAAAGCAATGCACATGTAAGTAAAGGAGGGATTTGGAGATTTCAGACGCAATGAAGGCACGATGATTTTTGGCGTGGTTCTGATAGGTGGTGCTATCGTACGTCCACGTTGATGGAGACTTCAACCCATAGAGTGTAACGGTTGCGCGAGTCCATGGAGGGCTCCACCACAAAGGGTCCACGAAGAAGCAACCTTGTATATTCCACCATGGCTTACGTCCACGAAGGACTAGCCTCACTCGGGTAGATCTTCACGAAGTAGCACTATAAAAAAAGACATATTTGTGACATTTTGGCCCGAACAATTTTTTCTGTCATACTTATGACACTTCTATGACGATAATTGTGACAAAAACCCGTATCATCATAAATGTCGTGGGATCCTATTGCTATGACAAAAAATCATGATAGAAAATGGGTTTTTCGTCCTGGGCGGGCTGGGGACGCACCTGCATGACATTCTTTGGGTCGTCCATGACGGAAAAAATCGTGGTAGAAGCGAGGGCGATGAAAATTTCAGGGAGTTCCCGGTTACGGTGGGTGTGGTCGGGGCGGAGCGATGCACGGAGGTTTGCGCGTTTCTCTCATACACGTCACGTGTATGTGCGAGGTGTTGGGCTCTAACTGAACCCGAGCGAGGCGTTGGCTTACTGAACCCGAGCGATTACACTAGCCAAGTTACTGAACCCGAGTGATCGATCCATGCTGGCTGCTAACTGAACCCGACCGATTCCTTCGCTGCTGCTGCAAACTGAAGCCGATTGAACCATGTTGTGGCCTCTTGATGAACAATGACCATTGTTGGGGTAGGATGAACAGTTCCCGACGGGGGTTTGATGAACAGGACACCGTGGTAGTAGAGGTTGTTGTCGCTGGATGAACATGTCCCCGATCGAGAGGAGGCTGCCACACACCCGAGCCGGTTGGGGGTGGATGAACAAGACCCTGTGAAGGGCTGGTTGAACAGGGTCCACTGTGTGGAGGGCTGGTTCAACAGTAGCCGGTGGAGGCTGGATGAACAGGACCCCCATGGTGAACAGTAGCTGGTGGAGGCGGGAGGAAGTCGACGGTGGATGAACAGTAGTAGGTGGATGCTGGAGGAAGTCGACGGTGGATGAACAATAGCCCGTGGAGTCCCGTTTTGCGGTACGCCACACCCCTCCCGATGAACAAGACCCCCGCTTCAATCATAGGCGCTCCAACACAAGTATGTTTCCTCCGTTTTGCGGTACGCCACACCCCTCCTGATCAAAAGCACCCTGTTTCGAATGTAGGAGCTCGAACACAAGTCTGTTTCCTTCGTTCTGCGGTATGCCAGACCCTTCCCGGTGAACAGGACCCCGTTTCGACCGAACGCGGTCGAATAGAAGGTCGTTTTCATCCGTTTTGCGGTACGCCAGACCCCGTTCCGGCTATTCCGGCCGAGCCGGTTGGCTCCCGTTGAACATGACGCGTTTCGACCCAGTGGCTTCACTCCCGATAAACAGGACGCTATTTCTCCATTCCGACCCAGACGCTTGGCTGCCGATGAATAGGACGTCGTTGCTGCCGTCTGTTGTCTCTCCATGTACACGTGCCCTGGTCGTATGTATGCGCGAGTAGCTAGGCGTTCGAGACCCCGACCGTATGTACGTATGTGGCCGTATTTGTTGGCATCTGGTTGTACGCACATGTACATGGTTTAGACTAGACTGTCTGAACTGCTACGCTAGGGGCTCTACTACTACAGGTGACGCTGCTTGCTCGACCACGGTTCATCAGTATGTATGTACATGTTCGCGACTAGAATGACAACGCTACGTACGCTTCGACCAGGTGGGTCCTGACTGTCAGGGAGGATAAAGAGGCACTTCCTTACGTGCGAAGTTATTGATGGTGGGTCCCAGCGGTCACGGGGGAGAATTATTTTTTTCCCATAATATAGACGCACTTCCTTGCGTGCGAAGATGTAGCTGGTAGGTCCTAGCTGTCAGGGGGCAAACATTTTTTTTGCAAAATACAGAGTCCCTTCCGGTGGGTCCCCACAGTCAGGTGGAGGAATAATTATTTTACGCGTAATAAGGAGGCACTTCCTTGTTGCGGCTGTGGACCCAGTTGTCAGCCTCTCCACGTACAGTCCTCTTCCGATGGAAGTCATTCCTTGAACACATTGACCACGCCGCGCCGAGAGCACCAAGGCGATGGACGACGACGAGGCCTAAGATGGGAACGATTTGGAGTTGTGGAACAAGGGGCACTGGAGTCCCTGGTGGAGGGGAGCACGAGGGACTGGTTTGGCTTCTTTCGCCGGAGAATAACAGAAGGTGTGGGTGAGTACAAGTATGACCTATCCACGTGATGTCTACTACGCAACCTTCTTCTTATAGACGTTGTTGGGCCTCCAAGTGCAGAGGTTTGTAGGATAGTAGCATTTCCCTCAAGTGGATGACCTAAAGTTTATCAATCTGTGGGAGGCATAGGATGAAGATGGTCTCTCTCAAACAACCCTACAACCAAATAACTAAGAGTCTCTTGTGTCCCCAACACACCCAATACAATGGTAAATTGTATAGGTGCACTAGTTCGGTGAAGAGATGGTGATACGACTGCAATATGGATGATAGATATAGGTTTTTGTAATCTGAAAATATAAAAATAGCAAGGTAACTAATGATAAAAGTGAGCGTAAACGGTATTGCAATGCTTTGAAACAAGGCCTAGGGTTCATACTTTCACTAGTGCAAGTTCATTCAGCAATAATAACATAACTGAATCATATAACTATCCCTCAACAGGCAACAAAGAGTCACTCCAAAGTCACTAATAGCGGAGAACAAACGAAGAGATTATTGTAGGGTACGAAACCACCTCAAAGTTATTCTTTCTGATCGATCTATTCAAGAGTCCGTAGTAAAATAACACAAAGATATTCTTTCCGTTCGATCTATCCTAGAGCTTGTACTAGAATAACACCTTAAGACACATATCAACCAAAACCCTAATGTCACCTAGATACTCCATTGTCACCTCAAGTATCCGCGGGCATGATTATACGATATGCATCACACAATCTCATATTCATCTATTCAACCAACACAAATAACTTCAAAGAGTGCCCCAAAGTGTTACCGGAGAGTCAAGACAAAAACGTGTGCTAACCCCTATGCGTAGATTCCCAAGGTCATGGAACCCACAAGTTGATCACCAAAACATACACCAAGTGAATCAATAGATTACCCCATTGTCACCACGGGTATCCCACGCAAGACATACATCAAGTGTTCTCAAATCCTTAAAGACTCAATCCGTTAAGATAACTTCAAAGAGAAAACTCAATCCATTACAAGAAGGTAGAGGGGGAGAAACATCGTAAGATCCAACTATAATAGCAAAGCTCGCGATACATCAAGATCGTGCCATCTCAAGAACATGAGAGAGAGAGAGAGAGATCAAACACATAGCTACTGGTACATACTGTCGTGGAATTAGCACGGCAGATGTCCGGTTTAACGGACTTAGTTGAGGAACCATCGCACGGGTTAGCTTGAAGGGGTTAAAAGCACACAAAGGACACAGAGGGTTTATACTAGTTTGGCCCCTTCGATGAAGGTAAAAGCCTACGTCTAGTTTGGTTTGGTATTGCTTGGGCGTCGATGAACAGGGAGCTGATTGCTTGCCTGCGTCTCGACGGGTTGTTTTCTCTCTTGAACCGTCGCCGGGTCGTCCCTTTATATAGGAGGTAACACCCGGTCCGGGTTACAGAGTCCCGAGGCCGGCTCATATTTGTGTCCGCCTCGGTCTCTGCTCTTTCTTCCTTGCATCTCAATTTTACATGATAGGACGGTTTACAAACCGTAAACTTTACACATGGGCCCTAAGTCTTCATGGGCCGTAACCTCTACTGAACTTACAATTATACAACTATATCATCATATTTCGGTTTACCCTAGCCGGTTTACACCTGCTAGCAATATCCCTGACATTAGGCCCCAGAATGATTTGAACTTGTTCATGTCAGTCTTCTCAATCTTGCATAACCTTCTTTCTTGTATCTTCTCAGTTTTTGTAAACCGGCGATGACGTCATCCCTGGAAATCATTTGATTCGATCGTGACATCACTTCCACATTTATCGCGCACAACTGTTTATTATCTTTGCTTTAAAGGCCATCCCGAGAATCGAGGCGACAGGGGAATCTTTATAATCTCTTTCTTCCTCAAATCCCGCGCTTACCGTTTCGTCTCTCCCCCTTTATAAATACAGCCGCGCCCTTACTTTTCTTCCTTTCGCTCATCTTCCTCCTCCGTCGCCCGAATCTTCTCCGCTGCGCTCGAGCTCATCGCCGTCGTCGACCAGGCCGCTGCATCAACCTGAATCACGTCCAGAGCCACTCCGCCGCCGTTTCCTTCTTCCTCAGGTATCCCTTTTTTCCTCGCTGTAGATCTGTAGCTTAGGGTTTCACCATGTTTCCGCCATTAGACCTCAAAGCTTCGGCTGTTCGTCCTACACGCCATGCTTGTAGTAGGCTCAACCTTAAATTTATCTTTGAAACTTGCTCCCGCTCCGCTGCCTTATGCTTAGACTTGGCATTAGATTCAATCCTTAGATTCATTCGCTCTGTATAAAACCCCCGCAGTTCTTCTGTAATAGACCTGCATAAATTTCCTCTTTTTCTTTATCGCTCAGATCTGTTTTACCTTAGCCTCTTGTAGAAACCTGTTTCTTCATCCTTATAGATCCGTAAGATACTCGCCAGTTTAGTCAATCATGCATTGTTTCTGCCACGTATCAACCATGAATCCGACGGTTTAGCTTCTTTCTTTTTTTTGTTGTCATAAACCGGTAGCAGCTCGTTTCCCGCTTACTTCCGGGTTGTCAATGCCATTAGTCCCTTGTCTAAACCGTCGTTGTGATTTTGCATATGTGATCCGGTTTATGCCTTTGTACTTGAATAATCCGGAATTTATACTTCACCTTTTCAACACTTTCCTTCTGCTAATATGCCTGCCAAGCAGTTCGTTTCTTGCGACTGGGTTCCTTCCGTCATTACGGAAGAAGATTTAACTAATGCTGCTGCAGTTGGCACTCTGGGCCCTCAAGCAGTTCTGAAATGGCGGGCCCCAGGAAATGAATGCCCCCCTACTCCCAAAGAAGGGGAAGTTATTGTTTTCTTTGATCATATAGCCCGGGGCTTTAGTCCTCCTGGTTCAAAGTTCTTTCGGGACGTGCTTGCCGCCTTTCAGCTTCATCCTCAGGACATAGGCCCAAATTCCATATCAAATATCTGCGTTTTCCAAGTTTTCTCCGAGGTGTATCTTCAAGAGGAGCCATCAGTCGACTTGTTCCGGGATTTTTTCCATTTGAACCGGCGAACTGAGTTTACTGGCGGACCTCATCAAGAATTGGGTGGGGTTAGCATTCAAAAGAGAAGAGACGCGGTCTTTCCTCATGCTGCTCTCCATACACATCCCAAGGAGTGGAACAAATCTTGGTTCTATTGCCACGATACTTCCCCTGAAGGAGAGAACCCACTGCCGGGTTATCGCAAACATCGTCTTCCTGAAGATCATCCACTGCCGCAGCGTCTCAGCTCTTCAGAACGGCCCCGGTTCGCCTCTCAACTCGCCAAACTCAAAGCCTTTATGGCCAACGGATTGACTGGAGTTGATTTTATGCGTTGCTGGCTTGCCTGGAGTATCCTCCCTCTGAGCCGACGCTCCGGTTTAATGTATCAGTATACCGGAAAGCCGGATGATCCTCAACGGTTTTCCGACGTAACACTTTCTGAAAAGGAAGTCATTGAATCTGCCAAGAAAATGCTCAACATCTCTCTGGAGGAATGTAGTAAAACCGGATTGGCTCCATATTATAGGAAGAACAAACTGCCAGCGGTAAGCCTTAATCTCTTCTGTTTGTTTCTAATCCGTTCATTTAGATTGTCTTCTTCTTACCTTTCATCTTTTACACATGCCGACGATCCTTTTTGGAAAAGGAAATCTCAGGATAAGTCAGGCAAACAGCCAGGCCGGAAAACTTACGCTGTTAAGAAGAAAAAGGCAGCTGCTGGCTCCGGTTCACAAGTTGAAGAGGATGATCCGGATTCTGAGGTATGAGTTAATCCTGATATGCTTTGATCTCTTCTATCCCGATTTATGTTAACAGTGTCTTTTCACAGGACTTGGCTGAAGCTGATAAAGCGGCCGAAACTGAGGTAATCACTCTTTCTTCAGATTCTGAACCGTTGGTGCCCAAGATTCGTAAGGCATCTCGGAAGTATCCTTTTTCTCATCCTTACGCTGAACTGGACCCCAATTTTCTTTTGAAGAAGCAACAACATGAAGCCTGCCAGACTACACGCCATAGTGGCCATGTAGTCGAGTCTTCCGGAATATCTCTCACTCCGGCCCGGAGGCGCCGCTCTGAGGTTTTACTTTCTCCAACTCTTCTTCATCCCAAGGCCGGACTTATACGCAAACCACTTAAACCGTCTGATCCTAATTATCAGGAGACTCCTTTATCATCTTCTGGCGAATCAACCGCCACACAGGTCCCAACTCTGAAGACCGTCCCTGGGTAAGTCCTTTACCTCATCCGGTTTACTTTTGTATTTGCTTTTGTGACTCTGATTTCTTTTCCAATTCCTTTCAGCAAGCCTAAACCTAGCATAAGGGCAAAGGCCAGCAAAACAGCTGCTGAGACTGCCATTGATGATCCGGCGGCTGATCCGGATACAGTCATCCCTCCGAAAAATGAGCCTACAGTTCAGCTTGACGATCCCGCTCCCATGGATCATAATTATGCCACTGCTCCTGAAAATCCCAACGCTGAAGATGTCCATGAACCGGCAAGTCCTATCCGGGCCAACCCTCCTCGGACTAGCCCGGCTCCCGCTAGTCCGGTTCATACTGCTACTCCACAACCGGCAGCTGCCTCTTCTCCGGATATTCAAATAACCGGTACAGGTTATACTACTCCTGCTGAGCCTATTGTTTTAGCCAAGCATACTGCTAAAGCGGAGAAACTCCAGCAAGAGAAGGGCAAGTGGAGTACAGACTTGTCCAGTTATGCCGAGCTGAGTGCCCAGGAGCTTTATTCCGGGTACTTGAACCGGCTTCATACCAGTCGGGACTATGAAGCGGGCTTAGTCAATATGATGAAGGACAAATACGAGGTATCTTATTTGTCTTTTGCTTTTGCTTTTGCCTTCTTTGTATTTCTGTCTATGTCATGATAGCCCCCAAGTTTTGGTTTAGCTTTATTGGAGGTGAACCGGCACTTTCAAACATGTGCCAATGACCTTACATTAGCCCCCGAGTGCTAGGGGCATAACTTGTTTTATGTGCCTGGGACTTGCTTGAATCTCTCTTGCAATACTTCAACTTCCCATTAGTCCCCAAGTGTCAAGTAGATAACTTGCTTATGTGCTTGAGACTTTATCTTTAGTTTTCTTCTTTGTATACTTCAATTGCTCATTAGCCCCCAAGTGTCAAGCAGATAACTTGGTTATGTGCTTGAAACTTGTTTGAACTGTACTTTATTCCTCTTGACTCTTTGCAGGCTGACTTGACCCAGAGGGCTGAAGAAATAACTGAACTCCGGAATAGACTCGCTGAAACTGAATCTGCTGCTGCCAAGGCCAAAAAAGAGCTGGCGCTGAGCTTAACCACTGCTGAACAATTGAAGAAATATTTTGAAGAGGAGCGGGCAACTTGGGAAGTGCAGAAGAATGCTCTTGAAAAAAGAGCAAAGGATGCTGAGGAAGCTCTTAATCCAGTGACCGAAGAGCTGACCGGCTTAAAGCGACAAATAGAACTTATGACTTCTGCCGTCTTTGGTAAAGACTTAACTTGCATTTGTTTTCATCTCTGCAACCTTTAATCCGTTTCGGCTTAATTGTGATAACCCTATGCTGGGCGACGCGTCACCCATCTTGGGGATGACCTCCGGAAGAAACTCAAGGCCTCTGATACTCTGGTTGAGCAGCTGTATTCCGGCGCTCAAAGGATTATAAGTGCAATGTCTTTTAATAAACTGGCCCCCACCACTATCCAAGGTACTCTGGAGAAGCTTTCTATCTTGCCAGTACGCTTGGAAGAGGTGAAGAAGTCTGCTGCCCGAGCCGGTTCTCTTGTAGCGCTCACCAGAGCCAAAGCGTGAGTTCCAGATTTTGATCCGGAAGAAGCCCTGAACGGGTGTCCCAGCACCAAAGAAGACGGATCGGCCTTCACTGGCAAAGACCTTCATGCTTTGACTAAGGAGATGCGTCCTCTCGCTAGCATGCTTGCTGTTGAATCAGACTTGACCAGGTATCATCCGGCGTACGATTTTAAGAATGAGCGGGTGGATCGGTCGGTTTATGATACCGAAAATCTAATCCCACCAGTGCGCCCCCACACTTTCGCCCCAGATGTTGATCCGTCTGATCTGATTACTGAAGAGATGTACTTCCGTGCTTTATCAAAGATCGATTGGCGCGTTCCTGACTTTCAGCCGCTTCAGGAAGATGAAGAAGCTCCGGAACAAGTCGATCCTCAGCCGTCGCAGCAGGAGGAAGCATAGGCCACACAGTTTATCTTTGTAGCTGCGGTATTATTTTGCCGAAAAAAACTTTAATCCTTTCAGGCTTGCTTGTGCATTGTAATAGGATAGCTCGAAATATTATCCGTCTTGATCCGGATGTCCCAACTTTGCTTTGGCGTCTGCCAATTTGAATCCTTTATCTGATATGGTTTATCTTGCATACTATCTGTTTCTGCATAGATAACACTTAAAAGATGTCCTAGCGGTTTATCGCCGGACCGATTAAAACGCTCTCGTAAATATATCAAACAAGTGTCTGTTTTATACCAGAAATAACATCATACCTGTGATTAAGTATGCTTGATATCCTTAATCCGGCGAACATTGTTGTTTCTGAGGAAGCTCTTGGCTCCGTTGGGGCGTACCCAATTATTCCGGGTTTACAAGAACTACCGGTTTAAATAATGCTGGAGCTCTGTGTCCAGACTTTTGAAGATATGTGGTCAACTTTGAAGTTGTCCCACTCCGGATCAAAGAACCATAGAAACACATGAGAACACAAATACAAAAACACAGGTTTGCAAATAAGACCATGTAGTCGAGGCTTTTTGCGAGCTGCCAGGCTCCAAATCGAGGCTTCTGATTTGAATACGATCAGTAAACCGGATCACCAGGGGCTAAGCTAGGATTCGAATACGAACCGTAGCCCCCTAGTGACCGTGAAATTTTAGCCAATCAATGGATTCGAATACGATCCAAGGAGCTTATGATTCGAATATGATCATATAAACCGGATCACCAAAGGCTAAGCTAGGATTCGAATACGATCCGTAGCCCCCTAGTGACCATGAAATTTTAGCCAATCAATGGATTCGAATACGATCCAAGGAGCTCATGATTCGAATACGATCATATAAACCGGATCACCAAAGGCTAAGCTAGGATTCGAATACGATCCGTAGCCCCCTAGTGAGTTTAGCTATGTTCTCTTTGGTTCGAATACGACCTATGTTTGAACAGGAAGCCCCTTAGTGGGTTTGGCTATGTTCTCTTTGGTTCGAATACGACCTATGTTTGAACAGGAAGCCCTTTAGTGGGTTTGGCTATGTTCTCTTTGGTTCGAATACGACCTATGTTTGAACAGGAAGCCCTTTAGTGGGTTTGGCTATGTTCTCTTTGGTTCGAATACGACCTATGTTTGAACAGGAAGCCCTTCTAGTGAATGTAGAAGCAGGGTACCTATATGGGTGTTGCACTGTGCGGCAAACCTTCTTTGGTACCTTAATAAAGAGTTGTCATGTATATCAACATAGATAGATCAAGGCATCTTGTCTTCTTAATGAAAATGATATATATATCAAGAGGAATAAACTTTAGATGGATATCACCTGAATGAATTTCCATAAGATACTTATATTTGAAAAGAGGCTGATCCCCCGGTTCACTGAGGGCGCCGATTTATTCATTAATCATAATATATACATAGGATACAGCAGAGCTCATGGCTCAAGTATAGTAGGGCCGTAGGAGAGCAACATTCCACGGCCTCTTTGTCTCTTCTTCTGATGTCCGTGAGTCTTTGTGCTCTCGAACGTCCACCAGGTAATATGAACCGTTGTGTAGATTCTTGCTGACCACAAAGGGCCCTTCCCAAGGCGGGGATAGTTTGTGCATGTCTGTTTGGTCTTGGATGAGCCGGAGTACCAAATCTCCCTCCTGGAACGTCCTGGTTTTGACCCGGCGGCTGTGATATCTGCGCAAGTCCTGTTGATAAATCGCGGACCGTGTGGCTGCTATGTCACGCTCTTCATCTAGCCGGTCCAAACTGTCCTGTCTTGCCTGGTCATTGGCCGCTTCAACATAAGCCGTCACCCGCGGTGAATCATGATGGATATCACTTGGAAGGACCGCTTCAGCACCGTACACCATGAAGAAAGGTGTATAACCTGTGGACCGGTTAGGTGTAGTATTGATGCTCCAGAGGGCAGAGGGTAACTCCTCGACCCAGGACCCTGGTGTTCTTTGCAAGGGAGTCATAAGCCGGAGCTTGATACCTCGCAAAATCTCTTGATTGGCCCTTTCAGCTTGACCATTGGACTGAGGGTGAGCTACATATGATACATCCACGCGAATATGCTCCCTTTGACAAAATTCTTCCATCTCTCCTTTGGATAAATTGTTGCCATTGTCTGTGATGATGCTGTGCGGAAAACCAAACCGGAAAATTACCTTTTTGATGAATTTAACCGCTGTTGCCGCATCACACTTGCTCACAGGCTCTGCCTCAATCCACTTTGTAAACTTATCCACGGCAACCAGTAGATGAGTTTTTTGATCTTGGGATCATTTGAAAGGCCCGACCATATCAAGCCCCCAAGTCGCAAAAGGCCAAGTAATTGGTATCATCCGCAGTTCCTGTGCCGGAACAAGAGCACACCGTGAAAATTTCTGACAAGCATCGCACCTCGGGACTAGATCCTCCGCATCAGCATGGGCTGTCAGCCAATAGAACCCATGTCGAAATGCTTTAGCCACCAAGGATTTTGAATCGGCGTGATGGCCACAATCCCCTTCATGGATCTCTCGAAGGATGTCACAGCCTTCCTCGGATGATACACACCGCTGAAATGCTCCGGAAACACTGCGATGGTGAAGTTCCCCATTTACAATCGTCATGGATTTGGACCGCCGGATTATCTGTCTTGCTTCAATCTCGTCGTCCGGCAACTCTCCGCGGCTTAGGTACGCCAAATATGGGAGCGTCCAATCCGGAATAACATGAAGTGCTGCAACTAGCTGCGCCTCCAGATCAGGAACAGCCAGGTCTTCTTCCGACGGTACCTGAACTGATGGACTGTGCAGCTCATCCAAAAAAGTATTCGGTGGCACCGGTTTACGCTGAGAACCTAGCCGGCTCAGAGCATCGGCCGCTTCATTCCTTCGCCGGTCTATGTGATCCACCTGATACCCTTTGAAATATCCTGCGACTGCTTCAACTTCTCGCCTGTAAGCTGCCATGAGAGGGTCTTTAGAATCCCACTTGCCGGATACTTGTTGTGCCACTAAATCTGAATCACCAAAACACTTGACCCGGCTTAAGTTCATCTCCTTAGCCATCCGCAGGCCATGAAGCAATGCCTCATATTCTGCTGCATTGTTAGTACAAGGAAACATTAGACGGAGGACATAACAAAACTTGTCACCTCACGGGGAAGTTAACACAACTCCAGCCCCCGAGCCTTCTAATTTCCTTGAACCGTCAAAGTGAATAGTCCAGTATGTTAGATCCGGCTTCTCCTCTGGTGCTTGCAATTCAGTCCAATCATTGATGAAATCTACCAACGCCTGTGACTTAATTGCGGTGCGTGGCACATATTTCAATCCGTGTGGGCTAAGCTCAATAGCCCACTTTGCCACTCTGCCAGTGGCTTCCCTGTTCTGTATTATATCCCCCAATGGAGCTGAACTGACAACCGTTATTGGGTGGCCTTGAAAATAATGTTTCAATTTTTGGTTTGCCATGAACACACCATATACCAGCTTCTGCCAATGCGGGTATCTTTGTTTGGATTCAATGAGAACCTCACTGACATAATAAACCGGACGTTGAACCGGATACTCCTTTCCTGCTTCCTTGCGTTCGACCATGATTGCTACGCTGACTGCCCGTGCATTGGCGGCGACGTATAACAGCAATGGCTCGTTATCAGCCGGGGCAGCAAGGACCGGCGGCTCTGCCAGTTGCCGCTTCAAATCCTCAAACGCAACGTTTGCCTCATCACTCCATATAAACTGGTCTGTCTTTTTTAGCATCTGATAAAGCGGAATTGCCTTCTCTCCCAGACGGCTGATGAACCGGCTCAATGCTGTGATCCGGCCGGCGATACGCTGAACATCATTGATACAAGCCGGTTTAGTCAGGGATGTGATTGCCTTGATCTTCTCCGGATTGGCTTCTATTCCTCTGTTGGACACCAGGAATCCAAGGAGCTTGCCCGCCGGAACACCGAAAGCACACTTCTCCGGATTAAGCATCATCTTATAGGCCCGAAGGTTGTCAAAGGTCTCCTTGAGGTCCTCTATCAGTGTCTCCTCCTTCCTTGATTTCACCACGATATCATCCACATAGGCATGAACATTTCTCCCTATCTGCCCCTTCAGACAATTCTGTACACAACGCTAGTAGGTGCCTTGGGCACTTTTGAGCCCAAAAGGCATAGATACATAGCAAAAAAGCACCAAAAGGAGTTATGAAGGATGTCTTCTCTTGATCTTTAACTGCCATCTTGATCTGATGATATCCTGAATATGCATCCAAAAAGCTTAGCTGCTCACATCCTGCCGTAGCATCAATGATCTGATCAATACGGGGAAGAGCAAAAGGATCGGTTGGACAAGCTTTGTTTACGTTTGTGTAATCCACACACATTCTCCACTTTCCATTTTTCTTTAACACCAGCACCGGATTAGCCAACCACTCCGGGTGGAACACTTCAACTATGAACCCTGCAGCCAACAGCCTGGCTACTTCTTCACCAATAGCCTTGCGCCTTTCTTCGTTGAAGCGGCGCAGATATTGCTTGACCGGTTTAAACTTCGGATCAATGTTAAGACTGTGCTCAGCGAGTTCCCTCGGTATACCTGGCATGTCAGAAGGTTTCCATGCAAAGATATCCCGATTCTTACGGATGAACTCGATGAGCGCGCTTTCCTATTTAGGATCAAGGTTAGCGCTGATAGTGAACTGCTTGGACGAATCGCCTGGCACAAAGTCAACTTGCTTGGTCTCCTCTGCAGATTTGAATTTCAACGCCGGATCATGCTCTGTAGTTGGCTTCTTTAACGGGGAGATATCTGCCGGATCAACATTGTCTTTGTAAAACTTCAACTCTTCCGTAGCACATACTGCCTCCGCATAAGCAGCGTCTCCTTCTTCGCACTCTAATGCAATTTTACGACTTCCATGAACCGTAATGGTTCCTTTGTGACTCGGCATCTTGAGCTGCAAATAAACATAGCACGACCTAGCCATAAACTTGGCGTAAACCGGCCGTCCAAACAGGGCATGATATGGGCTCCGGATCTTTACCACCTCAAAGTTTATCGTCTCTGACCTAGAATCATATTCATCTCCAAAGGTAACTTCTAGGTCAATTTTCCCAACCGGGTAAGCTGATTTACCTGGCATGACCCCATGAAACACCGTGTTTGACTGCCTTAGCTTCTTATCTGTCAGCCCCATGCGACGGAAGGTCTCATAATACAAGATATTGATGCTGTTGCCGCCGTCCATGAGAACCTTGGTGAATTTGTAACCACCCACCTGTGGTGCTACCACTAAGGCCAATTGGCCCGGATTATCAACTCACGGCGGGTGATCCTCTCTGCTCCACACAATAGGTTGCTCCGACCAGCGCAGGAATTGTGGTGTTGCCGGTTCAACCGCGTGGACCGCCCGCTTTAAGACTTTTTGATCCCGTTTGCACAGACTCGTAGTGAACACATGATACTGTCCACTGCTCAGCTCCTTCGGATTACTCTGATATACGGATTGCTGCTGCTGTTGACGCTGCTGATTGCTTTGATTGCTGTGATTACCCTGGCCCTGCTACTGGTTGTTTTAGCTATTGTAACCGCCCTGACCATACTGATGGTTGCCTTGGTTATTGTAACCGCCCTGACCATACTGATGGTTGCCTTGGTTATTGTAGCCGTTGTTGTTGCTATGATATCCTGATCCGGAGCCATTACCCTGATGACCCGGACCGTGAAACCCGGGGCCTGATCCGCCGCCTGGTGGCCTGTTGTTAGATCTGACCCGGTTCATAGCTTCCATCATGGCCCTACATTTTGCCCGGGTGTGTTTAGCTGGATGCTCCTTTGTTCCGTGTTTCGGGCAAGGCTCATTCAATTGTTGCTCCCAATTAATGAACCCCCCGCCATTTTGTGGAGGCAGTTTACCCTTGTTGCATTGAAAGCTCCCTTGAACTTGGGTATTGGCCACGAAATCAGAGCCACCCTCTGCCTTTCGTTTGCCTAAGAAGCTTGTTCCGACCGGATTAGCCTGCGCCGGTTTATCGGACTTATTTGCCTTTCCAGATTTATCTCCATCCGCTTCTGGGTACTTGGTGTTGTCGGAGTCCCCATACTTTACCAAAGCGCTCATAAGAGTCCCCATGTCATTGCAATCCCGTTTGAGCCGTCCCAGCTTCAACTTTAGAGACTCAAACCGGCAATTGTTTTCCAGTGTTACTATCGCCGTACTGGGGCTGATACCATTCGAAGAGTGCAGGATTTCTGACACTCGCCGGACCCATGCACTCGTAGGCTCCTTCTCTCCTTGTACACATGCCGCCAGGTCCACCACAGACATCGGCTGCTTGCACGTGTCCTTGAATTTTTTGATAAACTGGCGGCGTAACTCACCCCATGATCCGATGGAGTTAGGTGGTAATCCCTTTAACCAGGTCCGGGCTGTACCCTCAAGCATCAGGGTAAAGTACTTCGCGCAAGCCGCTTCATCCACGTCCAGCATCTCCATAGCCATCTCGTAACTCTCAATCCAAGCCTCTGGAGCCAAATCTGCTGTGTAGTTAGGCACCTTACGTGGACCCTTGAAATCCTTGGGTAACCTTACGCTTCGTAAAGCAGGAATAAGACACTGTACTTCAAAGGAGCTCGCCGTGATTCCCATCTCCGCTGTGGTTGTGTGGACCGGCGTCGTTTGATGGATCTCCTCGCGGGCCGTAGGTCTAGCCCGGTTTACCGCCTCCTGAGCTTGCGCCTCTGCGCCCGTCGGATTAGCCTGTCTGTGACGGTGTCGCCTCCGTTCACTACTGGACACCTCCGGTTCATCCCAATGCCTAGTATAACTCCGGCTGTGATGGGGTGTTGAATGAAGTCTCTCCCTGCTGTAGGAGTATGCCTGCTGTTGTGTCAAAGCCGTATTGAGCAGATCTTTGACCTGACGTGCTTCCGTTGCCACGGGGGATGTCCCCTCAATGGGTAAAGCGGCCAGGCGTGACGCGGCAGCAACAATGTTATCCAAAGGGTTTGAGTAATGGCCCGAAGGAGTGGGGATGTGAGGCGTGGACATAATCCGTCGATCCTGCTCCGTAGTGGGTTGTTGAACCGGTTCGCCCCTCGCTGAGGCTGCCCTCCGGTTTACCTCCGGATCATTGCTGGCTCCCGCTCCTGGCGTTCCGAAGAGATTCATCGCCTCATAGACCGGTGGTAGACGAGACTGGTACCTCCGACTCCTTACCCCCTGCGCAGAGGCCTGATCCATCCTGAGCTAGAAAGCCTGAGAATCCAGCTCTGCCTGCCTTGTTGCTATCATAGCTTTCTCTGCCTTCAGATCCTCTCTTGCTTGCTCGATTTGGCCCTTCAGCTGAAGGAGTTCTACATCGTGTTGCGCCTTATCTGCTGGAGCCACCACTGCTACTGCCCGGGTTGTAAACTCCTCTACTAAGGCGGATAGAGCGTTGATACGTCCAAAACGTATCTATAATTTCTGCTTGCTCCATGCCACTTTTGGGTGATATTGCTATGATATTTATACACTTCCATACACTTTTGATCATATTTGGACTAACCTACTAATCCAGTGCACCCCAGTGCCAGTTTCTGTTTTCGGCTGTTTTTGTATTTCAGGTTTTCACATTACGAGAACTGTCAGGAAAAATCCAGAAAAATTATATAAAAAATCAGCGTTACAGAACCTACCTTGCGCCCGAAGTACAGCCGGGGGGGGGGGG
>LR738711.1:842409446-842444837 GCA_902687465.1 Secale cereale
TTGGCATATATTTAGAGCGTCCTTCGAAACCCTCGGGACGGGAACTCTTTTTCGCGATCTCATCTCTGTTCCGCCGCCGCCGCCGCTTCCAAGATCGGGAGCACCAGGAGAACTCTTCCCGGCACCCTGCCGGAGGGGAGGATCACCATCGGGAGCTTCTCCACCACCATGGACGCCTCCCGGATGAGTTGTGAGTAGTCTCCCTTGGACCATGAGTCCATGACCAGTAGCTATGTGATGTTCTCCTCCCGTTCTTGTGCTTCACTAATTAGTCCTCGTGAGCTGCCCTACATGATCGAGGCACATATGTAATCCTTATGCTGTTGCTATGATGAGTTTGCTGGGATCCGATGGATTATGAGATTATGTTCAGATTGTGATTGAGTAATATATTTGATCTACCTCTTTTATATTTATGTTCATAAGTAATTCTTGCATGTTCTCCGTTGTTATTTATTGCTTTGGCCATGTAATGGGTAGTGACTCCAAGAGGGAACGTTATGCTCGATTGTGGGTTCATGCCCCTCGATGACTAGCTTGAGTGACAGAAACATGAGTCTAGGGGATGTGCTGTTGCCACAAGGGGGAAAACAACGGTGCTTGTGCCCGCGGGTGCAAGGATTGTTTACTTTACGCAAAGTTCTTTGAATGCAGTTGTTTGTTGCTTTGAGTTTACACTATGGGTGGGGCTCGCAACTTAATACCAGCGAGATGTTCTGGATAGATATCTTAAGGTGGATGATTAGTAGTAGATATTGATGGATTTCGGTCTACTTACTTTGGCGTACCGCCCATGCTTTGAACCTCAACCTTTCTTGCAATGTAGTCAGCATTGGTTTGCGTTCGTGGTCCTGTCAATTGCCCAGCTGTAATTCGTTTACCTCACATAGCTGTTTTATCGTCTTTTGGGAGAGAGACATCACTAGTGAACATCATGAGACTCCGGTCCATATTACCATCATTGATCACATCCGCTATTTACTTTTCGTTACTATTTACTACTGCAAACATTATCTATCACTACTATCATTTGCGTTTAATCCTTTGTGAACTACAAGGCCGGAGGGATTGACAACCTCTCTGTACTCGTTGGGAGCAAAGTTATTTGTATCTGTGTGCAGGTCCACGTTGATTGCTAATATCTGGCGCCGTTAGCAGTTGACACCTACTTGTTGAACCTAGGAGTCTCTGGGGATTCGATCCTTGGCATCTTTGCTAAGGGAAAAACTTCCACAACACTGCATCTCACACCTTCCACTTGGGGTAACCAACGAGGGGTTAGAGGCCCATCAAGCGTCAGAGGGCGAGAGGGCATGGCCGCTCCCCCCTGTACCAGCTTCTGTTGTGATCGCCCCGTTCACCGTGGACTGCGGCGTAGGTTGTGATCCGGCCATAAAGACAGCCACCCGGTTTGGCAGATCAAAGGGGTCCGGAATACTGTCTCCGTCGGACACACCCCCGGATCGGCCGTCCCGCAACAGATACAAAGATTCAGTCTCTCCGGATGAGGTTTCATCGTCGGAATAAACAACGGTCTCGCCACCAGAATCCGATCCGTCCTCGGCTTGGACTCCGTGAATTGCTCCAACGAAAACGCGCTTCATGGCAGGCTGAATCCGGGCCGATCTCGCACGCTGAGCCGGCTCGATGATGTTGGGGAAGATGTCCGGCTCAGGTCCCGGTTCACCAATCTTGCCGATGAAGACGTGGATGCCGCCGAAGGGAACCCGGTACCCGTATTCGATTGAATCGGCCTCCGGGCCCCAGCCAGCGTCGTCGATGTAGATCCGGCCGCGGCGACTCTTGGTCATCCGGCCGACCGCGTAGCCCTTGAGTCCTTCAAAGCTGCCCTTCAAGAACTCGAAACCATCGTGCGGAGGCCCCACGGTGGGCGCCAACTGTCGTGGAATTAGCACGGCAGATGTCCGGTTTAACGGACTTAGTTGAGGACCATTGATGACCCACAACCGTAAGGGATCTATTGCAGCGTTTTCGATAAGTAAGAGTGTCGAACCCAACGAGGAGCAGAAGGTATTGATAAGTGATTCTGAGCAAGAAATTACTGCAAGCACTGAAAGATAACTTTTAGGGGTTTTCTCGGTATAAGCAACAGGAAAGTAAAAGCAAGTAATGTAAAAGGTACTGAGAGTAACAAGTGGCCCAATCCTTTCTTAGCAAAGGAGAGGCCTAGCAACTGAACTTATAAAGACTAAAGCGTTCCTGAGGACACACGGGAGAGGTAGTCATGTGCTTTCGCCATATTCCGTATCGATACTATGTTATGTGTTGATAAGTGTTGAGTGGGTGGATCTATGCTAGTGCACTCTCTAGACTAAGATGAATGCACTCTTATGATTAAACACCTTGCAAGCATCCGCAAATACAAGGTAGAATTTAAGGCAAAAGCCTAACCATAGCAATACGATCGAGGATCCATTATTCCCTTATGCAAAAGCGTGCGAACTGGGGTTCAGGTTTCTGTCACTCCGGCAACCCACCATAAGCATTCTTTATACACAATGTATTCTCCTAGGTCCTTAATAAGGCGAAGTGTTGAGTGTTCGACTCACACAACACCACTAGTAGAATGACAACACAACTTAAGTATCAAACAACACATATTACTTCAACAGCATATGACTACTAACAACAAGACTTTCCCCATGTCCTCAAGAACTAAGGTAACTACTCACAAGACATAAAAGAGATCATGATCAGTGGGGATAAATATGTGATAAACTGTGGGGACCCCGACTTGGAAGTCGAGATCACCGAATGCACGTGTACAGTGATCCCAGAGATCAATGCTCACTGAACACACAGAAGCTGAAATAACAAGAGTCTTACATCCATACAAATAGTTTTACACGAATTAAGGCCATTATGGCCAAGTCTTACATAGATAGAGCCTCACGGCTGAATAGCAAATAACTCAAGTAGCGGAAGTCTTCGATAAAACGGGTAGAACCCATGCCATCTGCCTTAACCCTACAGGCATTCTGACTGGGATAGCGTCCTAGTTTGCATGGTCGTCTCCAAATAATTCTTCCTCATAATCCTGCTCTTCCATGCCTGGCCAATTAAATAACCAGTGGCAAGCCAATGAGTACTTTGAATGTACTCGCAAGCAACCCATGATGTGGTTCAAGTAACAATGCAATTGAATAATAATGAACGATCTAGCAGGAGGCTAGAACAATATGTTGTCATCAAGCATATGCATCAATAACCTCGTGTAACCTCGAGAACAGGTTACCGACATCAACATGGATATGATTCATTTCATCGAGTCAAGTCACCACCTTGACTCACACACACACACACACGCATGGTTTCACAAACATTGGACGTAGCCCAAGAGCGGTTACCCAACTGTCCATGACCGTGGACACGGCTATTCGAATAGTTTGACACTCTGCAGAGGTTGCGCACTTTACCCACAAGATCCGGGGAACTTCCGTGTCATCCACGACCCGCGGTACCTCAAGTACCCGGGGTAAGCACCCGGTCATTACCTTTCCTTAGACGACACTAACATAGAGTCCACTCGTTGGCACACGGCCTTAGGGGTACAAACAATAGATCACGGGACTTGCCCTAATTCAATGTTTACGCGTACCCGAAGGGACCAACGGTGTGTCCGGTGCCCTGTGAAAACAGTCATGGTCGCCTATCCAAGCACGACCCCGTCCCGGGAAAGACCTCAAGTCTTCCCGTCACTAGTAATGCGGGCACCATGCTAGTATCGACCTAAGTAATCAATAAAGCCCCGTCCCATAAGGGGTAGTGTGGTTGCACATGTATGGTTGGAATAATGGTCGCAACTTCAACCAATCCGTTTGGAAAACACACACACTTGCCTTGGCACACCACTTCGTCATCAAGTGGTCACCCAACTCATCATTATCATCACCCTCGGGCATAAATGGCACCCGACGGGGTTTTATGTAAAGACTTCAACCATGTAGGTTTATGCCACGCATGCATCACTTTCCAAAACTACTAACCATATGCAAGTCATCTAGCACATAGCAAGATCAAGACCATGTCATGCATCATATAAGCATCATGGCCACCTATTGCATGTTATCTAGCATATAGCAAGATCAAGGATAAAGCATGCATCATGTGGTGGTTCATCTAGGTTACCATCGTAACCCTAATCGTCATGCATCGGAAACAAATGGGTTCCGAGAACAAGTGTATCATAGTCAAAGGGCTGCTTCCCTGGATTGGCTTGGTCTTCAAAGTCTTCTAGTCCTTCTCCTTCTTCTTCCACAGCAACTTCGTCAAATACGGGATCTATACGTCGCATAATAATAACGAAAAAATAAGAATACAAATAAAACAGAAAAACCAAAGTGCTCAGAAAAATGTCAACTCATTTTTGTAAAATACTAGAGGGTTTTCTAAGATGGGGGAAAAATCTTAGTTGGAGTTTTGGAGTTGCAGAATAGGATATATTGATTTTTGAACAGGAGTTATACTACTCAAATTTGAATTTAAATTTGAACAGTACAGAAAAGTTTCATGGATTTGAATGAAAGTGGTACCATTAAATAGGTTGGAATATTACAAGATTTTAGGAGTTGGAATTATTTAATTTGGATCATTATTCTTTTCTGCATAAATGTTTGAAACATTAACAGAAAAGAAAAAGAAAAAGGGTTCCTGTGCACTGGGCCAGAAGTGGCCACAGTGCACGGCCCAGACGGCTCGGCCTGGCCGCACGGAGCCAGCGCGCGCGCACGTCAGGTTTCAAACCTGACGGGCGGGGCCCATGGGTCAGTGGCACAGAGGAGGGGAGAGAGGTGGGGGGGATGACAGGCGGGGCCCGCCTGTCATCTCTAACCCCGTGGTCACGGCGGCGGCGAGCTCACCGGCGACGACTCCGGCCACGGCGACGGCAACAGAGGCCAGGGACGGACTCAGCGGCGTGTTGCGGTTGTAGTGGTGGTAGCGCGGCACGGCGGGGAGCCCTGGTTCGCCGGCGACGAGGTGCGACGGCGGAGGCTCGTCGGAGGTCAGTTGCAGCGGCCGTTTCCGACTGCAAACAGAGGGGGAAAGAGAGGGCAAAGGTTCAGGGGTGTGCTGCGGTTCCGAAACGGGCAGAAGGAGAAGCAGGAGAGGCCTGTACCTCGAGATCGCCGGCGGCCCGACGCGGCGGAGCTCCGGTCGATCCCGAGCACTGGGGCGCTCCGGGGTCGAACTGAGGGTGCAGGAGGGACTAGGGGAGAGTTGTGAGGCTGGTGGTGGTGTTGGAAGAGTTCGGGGAGGCCTTTATATAGGGCCCCGACGAGGACCCGTGGTCCAGTGCGCCGGCGAGCTCCGGCTCGTCGCTACAGCGCACGGGAGGCTACGGGAGTGAGTCAGGGGAGTTGCTGGACGAGTCCTACGCCCAGCTGAGGCAAGAGGAGGAGCGGGGGAGCAACAGGGAGGCGCGCGCGTGTGGAGCAAAGGACTAGCCGAAGCGGGCGGCCGGTGCGCGTGCGGCGACGGCCACTGGAGGGCGCAGGAGGAGGGGGACAGCACCGGTGGGGGCTGCGGACGTCGAGGCACGTTGGGAGGCGCGAGGGGAGAGCCCGAGGCTGTCGGGGATCAACGATTGGCCCGAGCCAGCATGTGAGCTGCACTGTTCACGCGCTCTGGAGCGCGCGTATGGCTGGCATCAGCATGCTCTCGCCGGCTTGGTCCGCTCCAGCGTGCCCAACAGTGTCTGGGGTGATGAGGGAGTAGTAAAGAATTGCCCCAAGGCCTTGGATGCTCTGGGGTGCAGAGAGAGAGAGAGAGGAGGGCTGGTGACAAGATGAAAGTGGGTTGTACAGCAAGGTAAAGTTGAGGTTTCACCCCTCAATCATGGAGATGAGGTGCTGGGGGAGTTACTGGGGGTTGCTGGTAACTCAATGGGCCTGTGGTAAGAAGTAGAGGCTATGGAGAAAAGTGAAAGTGGTCAAAAGGGAGGTTTTAAGATTTCTGCAGAAGGTGTTTGATCATGGTTTGATCAAGCAAATGAGGTCCTCTTGACATGGAACTTGACAGGGTTGAAAGACATTAGAAAATAGGGTGCTTCACCAAATTTGGCCTCATTTGAAGAAACTAGCCAATGTAACTTTGGTGAACCCTAGAAATCAACATAATCAGTTTCATCTTGATTGAGTCAAGCTAATCATCTCCCCTTGATGCACCACTTGGTTTAGCATCATCATTTGGGGTATTGATCATGCTCACAAAGTTTGAGGCTCCAGATAAAAAGTTGGTAATGTAAAGTTGTTCAAATTTGCATTTGAACAGAAAGGGTTTTGAGGTGATCTGATCAGGTTGCTCTATTCCAAATCTTGTGCCATTTGGTCTAGGTGCCTTATTAGGCCATTCTAGCATGTGCACCAAGTTTGAGAGCATTTGGACAAGTTTGGCAATGTAAAGTTGCTCAAACTTCAAATATGGATAGAATGGTTATGAAGGGGTTTGAGGGGGTTTCCTTGATCTCCAATGCATGATGCTTTGCAATATCATCAAATATGTCATATATGACATGATAGAATTTCCCTGGAATTTTTGGAGAAAAATTCCTTTGTAAATATTTCAAAAGCTTGAAATATCCAGAAAGGGTTTTAGAGGGTTTAGCCCATTATTTTGAACACGACCAAGTGTTGAAACTCTTATATATGGACAATATATGTCCTCTGAGTCTCTCTGAATTTTGGCAAATATTTTTGAAACAGTTAAATAATTTTCCCCTATTAAAGACCATTTCTGGCCTTAAGAAAAAGCTTTTAAATAAAATAGGAAAATAACTTTTAAAAATTATACCTTTGTGGTTTATGGAAGTCCTATGACTACTAGGTCTCAAATAAACCTTTTGAAAAAGTTTTCACACCCTTAATCAAGTACTTGCAGTGCAAATCTCAATTCAGGGGTTTTTGGAAAACTAAATTTATAAAATGCTTTTTGGCCAAATTAATTTTGTAAGAAAATACTATACTGCTATATATCACTTGGCATGATCATTGGGCAGAAGTTTTGGATAAGGAGATGAATTCTACAAGAGATCATAGTTGACTTTAATGAGCACATGAAAAAGCAAATGAAGAAAACTCAAATTCCAAATAAGAGCCAAATGATGCTAAAAATTTTTGCTGGTCCAAATTTTCATGCTTCAAAGTTACAAATAACATGTTACAAAATGCAGGGTGTGACAGACCTACCCCCCTTACAAGAATCTCGTCCCCGAGATTCCTAAACTAGGGCTTAAAAGAGGTCGGGAAACTCGGATCTAAGATAGTCTTCTCGTTCCCAGGTTGCTTCTGCTTCGGTGTGGTTGCTCCACTGGACCTTGAAGTACTTGATGGTACGGCTCCTCGTACGTCGTTCTGCTTCGTCCAGAATACGGATGGGCTTCTCGCGGTAAGTCAAATCAGGCTGCAGATCAATGGCTTGGTGATCCACATCCTTGTAGAGACTGGGCTTGTCTGGAACTGGAGACATTTCCGAAGTTATGACACATGGAACACATTGTGCACATCGGATAGCTCAGGTGGTAGTTCCAACTGATAAGCCACTTCTCCTCGTCGGTCGGTGATCTTGAAAGGGCCAATGAACCTTGGTGCGAGCTTCCCCTTGACATGGAAACGCTTGGTTCCCTTCAGAGGAGTTACCCGCAGGTACACATGATCTCCGACACGGAAACTCATGTCTCGGCGTCGAGTGTCAGCATAACTCTTCTGCCTTGACTTGGCTGCCTTTAATCGCTCTCTGACTAGTTGGACTTGCTCTTCTGCTGCTCGGAGAATATCCGGTCCAAAGACTAGTCCTTCTCCAGTCTCTGACCAGTTGAGGGGTGTGCGACACTTGCGTCCGTACAACACCTCAAATGGTGCCATCTAAAGGCTTGACTGGTAACTGTTGTTATAGGAGAACTCGGCAAAAGGGAGACAGTCTTCCCACTTGGCTCCATATGCCAGGACACAGGCTCGGAGCATGTCCTCGAGAATCTGATTGACTCGCTCAGTTTGACCTCCGGTCTGTGGGTGGAAAGCTGTGCTGAAAGACAACTTGGTTCCCAAGGCTTCTTGGAATCTCTTCCAGAACCTTGAGGTGAACTGGGTTCCTCGATCTGACACAATCTCCTTGGGAACACCGTGAAGACTTACGATTCGGTTGACATAGAGAGTTGCCAGCTGGTTGCCTGAGTAGGTAGTCTTGACAGGAATGAAATGAGCCACCTTGGTCAAATGATCGACTATGACCCAGATAGAGTCGTGTCCTCTATTCGACCTTGGTAATCCAGTGATGAAGTCCATTCCGACTTTATCCCACTTCCACTCAGGAACCTTGAGTGGTTGAAGCAATCCAGCGGGTCGCTGATATTCAGCCTTGACCTTTTGGCACACATCACACTTTCCAACATAGGTTGCAATCTCTCTCTTCATACCGTGCCACCAGAATCGTGCCTTCAAGTCTTGGTACATCTTGGTTCCTCCGGGGTGGATGGAATACGAGGTGTCGTGGGCTTCTTGCAGAATCAGCGTCTTCAACTCGGTGTTGTTTGGTACGCAGAGACGACCTTTGTACCAAACAATCCCGTGCTCGTCTTCGGAGAATCCTGGGGCCTTGCCCATCTTCATCTTCCTCTTGATACCTTCAATGCTTGCGTGTCCATCTTGAGCCTTCTTGACGTCATCCATCAGGGTTGGTCTGACTTCCAAATGATCCAGAAATCCGGGGGTAACCAATTCCAAACTGAATTGTTCGATCTCCTTAAACAAGGCTGGCTGCCTTTCTTGAATAATGACACTCAAAGAGCAAGCCTTCCTGCTTAAGGCATCGGCCACCCTGTTAGCCTTCCCAGGGTGATACTGAACACTGAGGTCATAATCCTTGATGAGTTCCAACCATCTCCGCTGTCTCATGTTCAACTCTTTTTGGGTGAAAATATACTTCAGACTTTTGTGGTCTGTATAAATCTCACACCGTTTACCTAGGAGGTAATGCCGCCATGTCTTCAAGGCATGAACTACTGCCGCTAGCTCAAGATCGTGAGTAGCGTAGTTCTCCTCATGAGGTCGTAGCTGCCTGGAGAGGTATGCTATGACGCGGCCTTCTTGCATCAGAACGCTTCCCAATCCGGTTCGAGAGGCATCACAATATATCACGAACTCCTTGTGAATATCAGGTGTTGCCAGAACTGGGGCGGTGGTCAATCTCTTCTTGAGCTCTTGGAAGCTCTCTTCGCATTTTGGCGTCCACTCGAACTTCTTGTCCTTCTTGAGGAGCTGAGTCATTGGTCGTGCAATGCTAGAGAATCCTTCCACGAACTTGCGGTAATAGCCCGCTAATCCGAGGAAGCTTCTGACTTCCTTGACGGTCGTTGGAGATTGCCATTGGGTCACAGCTTCGATTTTTGCAGGATCAACAGATAATCCTTCCTCGGTCAAGACATGACCTAAGAATCCAACTTTGTGCAGCCAAAACTCACACTTGCTGAATTTGGCATATAGTTGGTGCTGACGAAGCTTGTCTAGGACCATCCTCAGATGCTGCTCATGCTCTTCCTCCGACTTCGAGAACACAAGAATGTCATCAATGAAGACAACAACGAACTTGTCCAAATATTCCATGAAGACTTTATTCATGAGATACATGAAGTAAGCTGGGGCATTGGTTAACCCAAAAGACATGACCATGCACTCGTACAGGCCATATCTGGTTACGAATACCGTCTTCGGAATATCTTGGTGTCTGATCTTCAGCTGGTAATACCCAGATCTGAGGTCGATCTTGGAGAATACCTTGGCTCCGCTGAGTTGATCAAACAGATCTTCGATCTTGGGAAGTGGGTACTTGTTCTTGATTGTAACTTCATTGAGGGAACGATAGTCAATGCATCAGCGGATGGTACCGTCCCTCTTTGCCACAAACAGAACAGGAGATCCCCAAGGGGAGGCACTTGGGCGGATAAATCCTTTCCTTAGCTGCTCTTCTAGCTGCTTCTTCAACTCGGCTAGTTCTTCCGTCCCCATTCTATAAGGCTTCTTATAGATGGGTCCTGCTCCGGGCACGAGCTCGATGATGAACTCAATGTCGCGGTCAGGGGGCATTCCCGGTAGTTCATCCGGAAAGACATCAGGATACTCACATACCACCGGTACTTGGTCTAGCCCAACTTCAGACAGACAGTTGACTTTAGCGGCTTGAGCGGAAGAGGAGTTGGGGGCAAACTTGACTTCTACTCCTTGGTCATTGGTCACAGTGACTGTCCGATTGGCACAGTCTAACAAGCCTTGGTGCTTGCTGAGCCAATCCATCCCTAAGATCACATCCAAGCCTTGCGATCTCAGGATGATAAGGTCTGCTAGGAAGTCTACTCCGTTAATGGTAATACCGACTCCTTTACAGCCTATCTTGGCTCTCATCTCGGCTCCGGGGGTTTGTACCACCATAGGGTTATTCAGGGGTGTAGGGGTCATGCCACTTTTTAATGCAAATCTTTGAGTGACAAATGAATGCGTTGCTCCAGAATCAAACAAGACAGTTGCAGGTGCTGAGTTGACAAGGAACGTACCCAGCACGACGTCCGGGTCTTCCTGGGCTTCTTCAGCAGTGACGTGATTCACACGCCCCTTCCCATAGTTCGGTGGATTGCGAGGAGCTGGGTTCCTTGGTGGCATTCCACGGCCTTGTCCCTGGTTATGCGCATTGGGGCGCGGGGCATCAGGCTTCTTATTGGGGCACACCCTGGAGATGTGTCCGGGCTGACCACACCCAAAGCAAGTGACTTGATTTGGAGTGTTGATCTTGTTGCCACCATTGGCATTGGGGTTGAAAGCTGGCCTGGGGTTGGCATACTGCTGAGGCTGAGGATTGGCACGAGGTGCAGGAGCTCTTGGCTGCTGATAGGTTGGCTTGGCCGGGGCTGACTGCCACGGACGAGGCTTCTGGTTGCTGGAACTTCCCTTACCGATCAACTTGCGTTTGCGGGTGTCTTCCAAAGCACGCCGCTTGTCTTCAAGCATAAGTGCCTTGTTCACCAGGTCAGGGAAAGACGGGCAGTCGCACACGACAAGCGAATATTGCAGAGTCTGATTAAGGCCTTCCATGAAGCGCTCCCTTTTGGCAGCATCAGTGCTGACATCCTCAGGGGCATACCTTGACAGAATGCTGAACTTCTGCATGTACTCCTTGACAGTGCCACTTCCTTGCTTCAGGGCTCGGAACTCGCGCTTTTTGATAGCCATGACTCCAGAAGGAATGTGGGCCTTGCGGAATTCTGCCTTGAAGTTAACCCAAGTGATGTCTTGTTCAGCATGCATGACCTTGAATCCATCCCACCAAGCTCTTGCGGTTCCCCCGAGGCAGTGGGCTGCATAAGCCACCTTCTCGCGATCTTCGGTGCATCCGACTAGTTCCAGAATCTCCTCAATGGAATGGACCCAGTCATCTGCATCCAGGGGTTCAGCAGTCTCGATGAAGGTTGGCGGTGCATGCTTCTTGAGCTCTGCCAACGTGGAACGTCCATTGCCATTCCCCGCCGGCTGGCGGTTGTTGGCGACAGCTTGAGCAATCAGCTGAAGAGCTGCAGTGTTGGCTTGGCGTTCCTCTCGGAAAGCTTGGAGAAGCTGAGCCATGTCCATGCTTGGAGGAGGTGGTGGTGGAGCTTGGTCGTTGGTTTGGTCGTGGTCTGCCTCTGGCTGAGAGGATGCTCCGGCTTCGGGCTGCTGGGTAGAGGTACTAGTACGAGTTACAACAGGCATCCTGTTGGAGCGGTAAAAGGTCTCATGACTTGGAAGAGGAAAAGAAAGATAGATGGGTGCCTAGTAAGGGGGTGGGTGTGACACTAAATCAAATCATGCAAGGGCCGAGAGGCCAAAACACATTCATTAAAATCCAAATGGGTGATGTAGTCGCTTACATATTCCCGAAGGAAGATTACGACTTACATCCAGACACGACAAAAGCTAGCACTAGATGGTTTCATATGAACCATACAAGGACTCGACTGCGCATAGGGGTTACACAACCTATCCTACCATAGGGGTTACAACGGCATATCCGAGTAGCGAATAATGCCTAAGTGGCGGAATGCTCGGTCGCGTATTCCGGCTCTTCTGGGTCTTCCTCCTTGTCTTCATCTGACTGGGCTCCCTTGTCACTTGAGGGAGTGGGGGAGTGGAGGAGTTGGATACGACGGTGCTTCGACGGTGGTGCAGGGAAAAGCTTGCGGTATTCCCTTGCTGTCATCCGGCGTCGCCGAGGTGGTTCTTCACCCTTGGAAGACACATCCTCGGAGGGCCTTCCGCCTCGATATGCGATAGCGGATTGTCCAGAAGGTGCTCCTTCCTTCTTGATCCTGTTTGCCTTCTCTTGAGCTCGACGAAGAAGTGCCTTGGTCTTGTAAAGTTCTTCTCGAAGCTTCATTGATTCCGAGGCCAAGTCTTGTGCCAGGCTGTCGGCACATAGACTAAAGTAGGTCTGGAACCGAAGTGAGAGTCCATCCTTCAGTGGAGGGGCTAGTGCGCTGCTTTCTTCGTCACCTTCCCTCCGGTAAGGTAAGAAGCGTGTTGCCATCTTGGCTGCCATCTCCGGAAGAAGCTCGCGGAGACGGGTTAGTGCCTTGAGTGCAGCAGCCTCGGCAACGAGTGGTAGTGTCGTCATCTGGGGTCCCTCGAAGAACCAACTTGTGGGAGGATCGTTTGCCTTCACAATCACTTCCACATGGTACTCCACCTCAGTATCGATCACCCAATGCTCGTGGTAGGTGAGGATAGGTGCTCGGTGGAACTGACACTCCTGGAGGCTATCCTCGAGAAGTAGGGGAAACCCAGTGGTCAGGTGCTCTTCGGGAACAGCGGCCATCTACAAGGGTGGAATAGGAGGGGTTAATAAGCTGAGGAAATCTCAGGTTTAGAAAAGAAGAGAGGTTCAGAAGGTTTTGAAAAAGGGGTCTCAACTAACTAACGTCCATGCTAACTAAGGCTTCCTACAGTCAGGATGGCTCTGATACCAGCTCTGTGGGGACCCCGACTTGGAAGTCGAGATCACCGAATGCACGTGTACAGTGATCCCAGAGATCAATGCTCACTGAACACATAGAAGCTGAAATAACAAGAGTCTTACATCCATACAAATAGTTTTACATGAATTAAGGCCATTATGGCCAAGTCTTACATAGATAGAGCCTCACGGCTGAATAGCAAATAACTCAAGTAGCGGAAGTCTTCGATAAAACGGGTAGAACCCATGCCATCTGCTTTAACCCTACAGGCATTCTGACTGGGATAGCGTCCTAGTTTGCATGGTCGTCTCCAAAGAATTCTTCCTCATAATCCTGCTCTTCCATGCCTGGCCAATTAAATAACCAGTGGCAAGCCAATGAGTACTTTGAATGTACTCGCAAGCAACCCATGATGTGGTTCAAGTAACAATGCAATTGAATAATAATGAACGATCTAGCAGGAGGCTAGAACAATATGTTGTCATCAAGCATATGCATCAATAACCTCGTGTAACCTCGAGAACAGGTTACCGACATCAACATGGATATGATTCATTTCATCGAGTCAAGTCACCACCTTGACTCACACACACACACACACGCATGGTTTCACAAACATTGGACGTAGCCCAAGAGCGGTTACCCAACTGTCCATGACCGTGGACACGGCTATTCGAATAGTTTGACACTCTGCAGAGGTTGCGCACTTTACCCACAAGATCCGGGGAACTTCCGTGTCATCCACGACCCGCGGTACCTCAAGTACCCGGGGTAAGCACCCGGTCATTACCTTTCCTTAGACGACACTAACATAGAGTCCACTCGTTGGCACACGGCCTTAGGGGTACAAACAATAGATCACGGGACTTGCCCTAATTCAATGTTTACGCGTACCCGAAGGGACCAACGGTGTGTCCGGTGCCCTGTGAAAACAGTCATGGTCGCCTATCCAAGCACGACCCCGTCCCGGGAAAGACCTCAAGTCTTCCCGTCACTAGTAATGCGGGCACCATGCTAGTATCGACCTAAGTAATCAATAAAGCCCCGTCCCATAAGGGGTAGTGTGGTTGCACATGTATGGTTGGAATAACGGTCGCAACTTCAACCAATCCGTTTGGAAAACACACACACTTGCCTTGGCACACCACTTCGTCATCAAGTGGTCACCCAACTCATCATTATCATCACCCTCGGGCATAAATGGCACCCGACGGGGTTTTATGTAAAGACTTCAACCATGTAGGTTTATGCCACACATGCATCACTTTCCAAAACTACTAACCATATGCAAGTCATCTAGCACATAGCAAGATCAAGACCATGTCATGCATCATATAAGCATCATGGCCACCTATTGCATGTTATCTAGCATATAGCAAGATCAAGGATAAAGCATGCATCATGTGGTGGTTCATCTAGGTTACCATCGTAACCCTAATCGTCATGCATCGGAAACAAATGGGTTCCGAGAACAAGTGTATCATGGTCAAAGGGCTGCTTGCCTGGATTGGCTTGGTCTTCAAAGTCTTCTAGTCCTTCTCCTTCTTCTTCCACAGCAACTTCGTCAAATACGGGATCTATACGTCGCATAATAATAACGGAAAAATAAGAATACAAATAAAACAGAAAAACCAAAGTGCTCAGAAAAATGTCAACTCATTTTTGTAAAATACTAGAGGGTTTTCTAAGATGGGGAAAAATCTTAGTTGGAGTTTTGGAGTTGCACAATAGGATATATTGATTTTTGAACAGGAGTTATACTGCTCAAATTTGAATTTAAATTTGAACAGTACAGAAAAGTTTCATGGATTTGAATGAAAGTGGTACCATTAAATAGGTTGGAATATTACAAGATTTTAGGAGTTGGAATTATTTAATTTGGATCATTATTCTTTTCTGCATAAATGTTTGAAACATTAACAGAAAAGAAAAAGAAAAAGGGTTCCTGTGCACTGGGCCAGAAGTGGCCACAGTGCACGGCCCAGACGGCTCGGCCTGGCCGCACGGAGCCAGCGCGCGCGCACGTCAGGTTTCAAACCTGACGGGCGGGGCCCGTGGGTCAGTGGCACAGAGGAGGGGAGAGAGGTGGGGGGGATGACAGGCGGGGCCGGCCTGTCATCTCTAACCCCGTGGTCACGGCGGCGGCGAGCTCACCGGCGACGACTCCGGCCACGGTGAAGGCAACAAAGGCCAGGGACGGACTCAGCGGCGTGTTGCGGTTGTAGTGGTGGTAGCGCGGCACGGCGGGGAGCCCTGGTTCGCCGGCGACGAGGTGCGACGGCGGAGGCTCGTCGGAGGTCAGTTGCAGCGGCCGTTTCCGACTGCAAACAGAGGGGGAAAGAGAGGGGAAAGGTTGAGGGGTGTGCTGCGGTTCCGAAACGGGCAGAAGGAGAAGCAGGGGAGGCCTGTACCTCGAGATCGCCGGCAGCCCGACGCGGCGGAGCTCCGGTCGATCCCGAGCACTGGGGCGCTCCGGGGTCGAACTGAGGGGGCAGGAGGGACTAGGGGAGAGTTGTGAGGCTGGTGGTGGTGTTGGAAGAGTTCGGGGAGGCCTTTATATAGGGCCCCGACGAGGACCCGTGGTCCAGTGCGCCGGCGAGCTCCGGCTCGTCGCTACAGCGCACGGGAGGCTACGGGAGTGAGTCAGGGGAGTTGCTGGACGAGTCCTACGCCCAGCTGAGGCAAGAGGAGGAGCGGGGGAGCAACAGGGAGGCGCGCGCGTGTGGAGCAAAGGACTGGCCGAAGCGGGCGGCCGGTGCGCGTGCGGCGACGGCCACTGGAGGGCGCAGGAGGAGGGGGACAGCACCGGTGGGGGCTACGGACGTCGAGGCACGTTGGGAGGCGCGAGGGGAGAGCCCGAGGCTGTCGGGGATCAACGATTGGCCCGAGCCAGCGTGTGAGCTGCACTGTTCACGCGCTCTGGAGCGCGCGTATGGCTGGCATCAGCATGCTCTCGCCGGCTTGGTCCGCTCCAGCGTGCCCAACAGTGTCTGGGGTGATGAGGGAGTAGTAAAGAATTGCCCCAAGGCCTTGGATGCTCTGGGGTGCAGAGAGAGAGAGAGGAGGGCTGGTAACAAGATGAAAGTGGGCTGTACAGCAAGGTAAAGTTGAGGTTTCACCCCTCAATCATGGAGATGAGGTGCTGGGGGAGTTACTGGGGGTTGCTGGTAACTCAATGGGCCTGTGGTAAGAAGTAGAGGCTATGGAGAAAAGTGAAAGTGGTCAAAAGGGAGGTTTTAAGATTTATGCAGAAGGTGTTTGATCATGGTTTGATCAAGCAAATGAGGTCCTCTTGACATGGCACTTGACAGGGTTGAAAGACATTAGAAAATAGGGTGCTTCACCAAATTTGGCCTCATTTGAAGAAACTAGCCAATGTAACTTTGGTGAACCCTAGAAATCAACAGAATGAGTTTCATCTTGATTGAGTCAAGCTAATCATCTCCCCTTGATGCACCACTTGGTGTAGCATCATCATTTGGGGTATTGATCATGCTCACAAAGTTTGAGGCTCCAGATAAAAAGTTGGTAATGTAAAGTTGTTCAAATTTGCATTTGAACAGAAAGGGTTTTGAGGTGATCTGATCAGGTTGCTCTATTCCAAATCTTGTGCCATTTGGTCTAGGTGCCTTATTAGGCCATTCTAGCATGTGCACCAAGTTTGAGAGCATTTGGACAAGTTTGGCAATGTAAAGTTGCTCAAACTTCAAATATGGACAGAATGGTTATGAAGGGGTTTGAGGGGGTTTCCTTGATCTCCAATGCATGAGTCTTTGCAAGATCATCAAATATGTCATATATGACATGATAGAATTTCCCTGGAATTTTTGGAGAAAAATTCCTTTGTAAATATTTCAAAAGCTTGAAATATCCAGAAAGGGTTTTAGAGGGTTTAGCCCATTATTTTGAACATGACCAAGTGTTGAAACTCTTATATATGGACATATATGTCCTCTGAGTCTCTCTGAATTTTGGCAAATATTTTTGAAACAGTTAAATAATTTTCCCCTATTAAAGACCATTTCTGGCCTTAAGAAAAAGCTTTTAAATAAAATAGGAAAATAACTTTTAAAAATTATACCTTTGTGGTTTATGGGAGTCCTATGACTACTAGGTCTCAAATAAACCTTTTGAAAAAGTTTTCACACCCTTAATCAAGTACTTGCAGTGCAAATCTCAATTCAGGGGTTTTTGGAAAACTAAATTTATAAAATGCTTTTTGGCCAAATTAATTTTGTAAGAAAATACTATACTGCTATATATCACTTGGCATGATCATTGGGCAGAAGTTTTGGATAAGGAGATGAATTCTACAAGAGATCATAGTTGACTTTAATGAGCACATGAAAAAGCAAATGAAGAAAACTCAAATTCCAAATAAGAGCCAAATGATGCTAAAAATTTTTGCTGGTCCAAAATTTCATGCTTCAAAGTTACAAATAACATGTTACAAAATGCAGGGTGTGACATAAACAATCTGGACATAATAATATTTCTCCAACAAAACTCAATAGCATTCACCACAAAGTAGTAATCAACACCGATGGAGTAGAGAGGATAGGTAGTACGAGTTACAACACGAGTTGCGATTGTAAGATGATATTTGGATGAAGATGGAGATGGTGCTGGTGTTGGGGATGATGTTGATGATGATCTCGATGATGCCCGTGACGATGGTGATGACGATGGCGACGATCTCCCCTTCCGGGAGGTGATCTCCCCGGCGGAATCTGCCCGCCGGAGATGCCCTTTTCTTCTCTGTAGGTTTCCGCCACGGAGCGGCGGCGGAACTCCGTAAAAAGTCTCGTCTCTAGGGTTTTTGGATAACGGAGAGCATATATGCAAAAGGGGGCGGCCAGAGGTGGGCCAGGGGCTCCAGGCGACCCCCCGGCGCGACCAGGGGGGGCGCCCCCAGGCCGCCTGGGCACCCTGTGGCCCCCTCTCGTTGCCCTTTCGCGTGCCCTCGTGATCCGTCTGAAAAATATCTCCCGTCAATTTTTAGGTAATTTGGAGGTATTCTTCTTCAGCAACTCAACGTCCACTTTTTACTGCCGAATCCTGCGTCTGCTGCTTCGGCATCGGAAAGTTTGCAAACTGTGTAAAATAGACCAAAACAACATAAGAACATCACTGTAACGTGAAATATATCAATGAATAAGGATAAATTATGATACAAAATAGTGATGCATTTTGGACGTATCAACACCCCCAAGCTTAGACCTCGCTTGTCCCCAAGCGAGTATGAACTCGGTAAACCTGTCCACAAGTTTAGAGAGTGAAGTGTCGATAAATAGAATGCGGACAAGAAGCATCATAGTTTCTTTACCAACTCAAATATCCTCAACAGCAATCTTCAACTCATAAGGCCCTTATAGAAGAGTGATAACACTTATATTCGAAAGTAGTGCTAAGGAAACTCATTATATCATGGCAAACATGTCCTTTGGTCAAAGAACAACAAATAGATCTAACTTTTGCTCTTATATTTTGATGAGATCATTTGAAGCTTTTTTAAATAACATGTTAATAGGCAAGAAGTGAAAGTGTTAACACAAAGTAAGATATTTGCCTTAGCTGGGCATGACAAACAACTTACTTACCGAATGATAATGTCAACAAGGATATGATATGACGAATCTTAATGCAGCTTTATATGAATGAATCCTTATCAACATCAAACGTCTGCTCTCTTTGAGAAATAGAAGGAAGTAGGAATAAATGACTCTTAAAATTAAAAGATAGGCCCTGCTCTAGGGTAGTAGGGAAAACTCATGTGCTATCCTCAAATCAAACAGAATGAAAACAAGTTTTTAGGGGTGCATGATTTGTCAACGAATGCTAATAGATAACTCAGTTGCTTTTTGAGCTGGACAAGTTTCGAGGAACGGCTCCCGCACGAGGACGATAACATCCTCTTATTCTCCTTTGTTTATCACTGCCAAAGTTTTCTGATTTCTCATGAACAAAGCGTGAAGGAGGGTTTGTTTGTTATATTATTTTTAAGCCGGGCGCACTCTTTGCCAGTTCCTTCTCGTATTATGGGTTTGCACATTAGACAAGCAATCCCGGGGTGAAGCTTGTCCAACTCAAGAAGACCATGAATTAGCTATTACTTCCTCATGAGCTAAAACAGAGGCACAAAACAAAAGATTTTGAACATTTAAGGATAACACATAAATTATATACTTTAGGAGGTGGTAGTGGAATACCACGAATAGGAAGGTATGGTGGACTCATATGGAAGGTATTGGTTTTAAGGGTATGGATGCACAAGCAGAATACCGCTTAGTACAGAGTTAGGCTAGCAAAGGTTTTGAGAGAGCAGACAACTGATAATGACTAAGATGCAAAGCAATATAAAGCATGAACATTGAAATAAGCATAACACATCAAGTTGTCTTCCTTGTCAGCATAACACTTCAAGCATAATAACATAAAGGTTTTGGCTATGTTGATACTTTAAGAAAATCATGCTTGTTGTTATGACCAAAGCTATGTTTGCCAAGATTAAATAAAGTTTCATAGCCATACCTGACATAAGGTCAATACTCCCCATAAGAATCATCATATAAGGTCGATTGCGTGAAGAGAATACCGAGTGCAGCAAAAGGAACTGATAAACTTCTCATTAATATTCCATCATAAACGACTCCACACTCACGGATACAATTCCTCACCGAAGGAGCGATAGACCTCAATGCACACACCTATCTCATATGATAACCTCCCTAGACATGATACGACTCTACTTGACTCTAAAAGACAAAAGGTAAAGATAAAGATACCGGGCACTCCCCCAAGCTTGGAACAAGCCAAGGGAATGCCATTACCCCAGGAGATTTCACTCATCATCCTTGTTGGCGTTGATCACGTAGTTCTTGGCGAAACTCTTCCATGGAAGGGGTTCTCCAGTCTCATATGAGAAGCTCGTCTCCTGAATCCTGCATTCAGCACCCAAACTCATGCGCATAAACCTTAGTTCATACTCACAGTTCTGGTTATGTAGATCATTAATTTGCCCTTGGAGCTCTATAATTCTTTCTTCAGACGCGGTGATGCTTTTCCACATCTCATTCATCTCCTTCAGGAAGTAGGTCTTCAGCTCGTCGATGATGTTAAAGTTAGCTTCAACACCACGCTCGATCATCTTCTTGTACTTGAAGACTTCTTGCTCCACTTCTTCCAGCCTGGCCTGGATGCTCCCCTCCTTGATAGGCCCCTTCAGATCTTCTTGATGAAGGACGCCGTCCTTCATCTGAACAACCTGAGGGTGCTTCTTCACCTCAGCGAGGTAAGGGTTGATGACGTTGACGACGAACTTGTCCTTGGGGGAACTTGGAGAAGCCATGGCACCTAAATTCAGCTGAAAGATTCCCTGGCAGAAACAGATCGAAGAGAAAACACGCGAAATCGCAAGATACGTTGCCGGAACAATCCGGGCAAATATATAGGAAAAATTTATGCACAGAAAGGAAGGTAACGAACCAAAGCGGGGTCGGAGACGGACTCCCGGGTGTCCAGGCGGCCTCCCGGCGCGGCCCAGGGGGGGGGGGGCGCCTGGACTCCCTGGAGGTCGTCTCCGGCTCCACCTAGGCTCGGAATTTTACTAATTTTGCAGAAACTCGTAATACGGAACTTTTATGGCGGTTCACGATGTTTACTTACCGTATTACATACCTTTTCTTTATTCTGCTTCTGCTGGCGTCTGAAACAGGGCTGCAACATGTTCTTCGTGGGTTGTTGTGTATATTATATTCACATCAACATTGACAGGGTCTCCTGCTATGTAATGTTTAAGTCTTTGCCCATTCACAACTTGAGGTTTGGTGCCTTCAAAATTATTAATCTTAATTGCACCAGACCGATAAACTTCTTCAATATGAAATGGTCCTTCCCACCTGGAAAGTAGTTTACCTGGAGAAAACCTGAAACGGGATCTGAACAACAAAACTTTATCGCCAACATTAAATTCACGTTTCAGAATCTTCCTATCATGCCACTTTTTTACCTTTTCCTTGAACATTTTAGCGCTCTCGTAAGCTTCACTTCTCCATTCATCTAGAGAAGTCAAGTTCATGAGACGCTTCTCACCAGCTAGTTTTGGGTCAGCGTTAAGCTCTCTAACAGCCCAGAAAGCTTTGTGCTCTAACTCTAATGGCAAATGGCAAGCCTTGCCATACACCATCTTATAGGGGGACATGCCCATGGGGTTTTTGTAAGCAGTTCTATATGCCCACAAAGCATCTCCTAACTTATTTGACTAGTCCTTTCTATTTCTGTTTACTGTTTTCTGCAAGATCAACTTAATCTCTCTATTGGTGAGCTCAACTTGCCCACTAGTTTGAGGATGATATGGTGAAGCAATTCTATGATTAACATCGTATTTAGCCAAAGCTTTTCTAAAAGCTCCGTGCGTGAAGTGTGATCCCCCATCAGTCATGAGATACCTTGGTACACCAAACCTAGGAAAAATTACATCTTTAAGCATTCTCAAAGATGTTTTGTGATCAGCACTTTCAGCGGGGATTGCTTCAACCCACTTGGTCACATAATCAACAGCGACTAAAATGTGAGTGTACTTGTGTGAAGAAGGAAAAGGACCCATAAAATCAAAATCCCAACAATCAAAAGGTTCAATCACTAGTGAGTAATTCATAGGCATCTCATTCCTTCTACTAATGTTACCAACTCTCTGACATTTATCACAGGCTAAAACATAATTTCTAGCATCTTTAAAGAGAGTAGGCCAATAAAAACCTGATTGAAGAACCTTATGTGCAGTCCTCTCACCAGCATGATGTCCTCCATAGGGACTATCATGACACCGTCTGAGAATGTCCTTCTGCTCATGTTCCGGAATGCATCTTCTCACGATCCCGTCGGGACCTTCTTTGAAAAGATGTGGGTCATCCCAAAAGTAGTGCCTCAAATCATGAAAGAACTTCTTCCTTTGCTGAAATGTTAGACCTGGAGGCAAATACTTTGCAACAATAAAATTAGCATAATCTGCATACCAAGGATCGGAAAGAGATTGTACTTTTACAACGGCAAGTTGCTCGTCTGGAAAACTATCGTTAACTGGGATGGGGTTGTGCGGTATATCTTCCATCCTTGAAAGATTGTCCGCCACCGGATTGTCTTCCCCTTTCCTATCAACAATCGGCAAATCAAATTCTTGAAGAAGGAGTACCCATCTGATAAGCCTTGGCTTGGCATCCTTCTTTGTCATAAGATACTTAATGGCAGCATGATCAGTATGAATAATAACTTTGGAATCAACAATATACTGCCTAAACTTATCACAAGCAAAAACTACAGCTAGGAATTCCTTCTCAGTAGTAGCATAATTTCTTTGAGCACTATCAAGGGTTTTACTAGCATAATGTATAACATTCAATTTCTTATCAACTCTTTGTCCTAAAACAGCTCCAACAGCAAAATCACTTGCATCACACATAATCTCAAAAGGTAAATTCCAGTCAGGTGGTTGTACTATAGGAGCAGTTATTAAAGCTTTCTTAAGGACTTCAAAAGCTTCTTTACAATTTTCATCAAATACAAAAGGAACATCCTTCTGGAGAAGATTAGTGAGGGGTCTCGAGGTTTTAGAAAAGTCTTTAATAAATTTTCTATAAAAACCTGCATGACCGAGAAAACTGCGAATACCTTTGATGTCCCTTGGATAGGGCATCCTCTCAATAGCTTCGATCTTGGCCTTGTCCACTTCAATTCCCCTTTCGGAAATCTTGTGACCAAGAACAATTCCTTCATTAACCATAAAGTGGCACTTTTCCCAGCTGAGTACCAAATTTGTCTCCTCGCATCTCTGCAAAACTTTATTAAGGTTGTGAAGACAATGGTCAAAAGAAGTTCCATAGACGGAGAAATCGTCCATGAAGACTTCCATAATATCCCCGCAGAAACCATGAAAGATAGCAGACATACACCTTTGAAAAGTAGCAGGGGCATTACATAAACCAAAAGGCATACGTCTGTAAGCATAAGTACCAAAGGGACAAGTAAAAGTGGTCTTCTCTTGATCGGCAATGTTAACATGAATTTGAGAGAAGCCAGAATAACCATCGAGATAACAAAAGTGGGTATTTTTGGATAACCTTTCAAGCATTTGGTCGATGAACGGCAACGGGTAGTGATCCTTCCTGGTTGCCTTGTTCAACTTCCTGTAATCAATACACATTCTATATCCAATAATAATTCTCTGAGGTATTAATTCATTTTTATCATTAGGAACCACAGTTGTACCTCCTTTCTTAGGAACATAATGTACCGGACTTACCCACTTACTATCAGCTATAGGGTAGATAATACCTGCGGCTAGAAGCTTGAGAATCTCAGTTCTCATGACATCCATCATCTTCGGGTTCAACCGTCGTTGATGATCAACAACTGGTTTAGCATCAGGCTCAAGGTTGATAGTATGTTGGCAGATAGATGGACTAATCCCCTTAAGGTCATCAAGGGTGTAGCCAATTGCGCCTCGGTGCTTACGAAGTACTTCCAATAATCGCTCTTCTTCATATCCTGAAAGGTTAGAATTGATAATAACAGGATATACTTTCTTTTCATCTAAATAAGCATACTTGAGCATATCGGGAAGAGGTTTAAGATCGAACACCGGGTCTTCTTTCGGTTTTGATAAAATTCCCAAAGGTTCAACCGGAAGGTTGTGCTTCAGGATAGCAGGCTGCCTCAAGAATATTTCATCTAGTTCATTTCTTTCCTGCATATGCAAATCATTCTCGTGGTCCTCCATGTATTGCTGCAAAGGATCATTAGGGGGAATAGCAATAGAGGCAATACTTTCAATAATTTTATCATCACTAGGTAAATCAGTACCACGAGGCTGCTTAGAGAACTTAGAAAAATTAAATTCATATGGCTCACCATCGAATTCAACAGAAACTTTACCTTTCTTGCAATCTATTATAGCTCCACAAGTTCTAAGAAAAGGTCTACCAAAAATAATTGGACAAAAATTGTCCCTCTCTGAACCAAGTACTAGAAAGTCGGTAGGGTATCTTACCTTTCCACATAGGACTTCAACGTCCCTCACAATTCCGATAGGAGAGATAGTTGTTCTATTTGCAAGATGAATAGTAACATCAACTTCTTCAAGTTCACAAGGGGAAATCTCACCAATGATCTCTTCATAAAGTGAATAGGGGATAGCACTTGCACTCGATCCCAAATCGCATAGCCCATAATAATTGTGATCTCCTATTTTAACAGATACCACTGGAGTACCTGAAATTGGGCCTTTATTCTTGGCTGTGACAAGGTTAGTGGAAACAACACAAAAATTTATATTGGAATCCAAAACATCATTAGTAGCAAGGTCTTTAATCAATGCAACTTGAGGATCGACCCTGATCTGGTCCTCAGGCTCATCAACTCTTCTCTCACTTTTATTTATTATGCCTGTCACAAAAGAGTGCTCCCTTATCCTTGTGGGAAAAGGAGGCTTTTCATATATAACTGCAGGCAAAATAGGGTTAGCAACATAAATATCAATAGGTGGTTCTTTAAAAGGTTCATGGTGCTGGTCTCTCTTCTTTTTAAAAGAATCAACGTGAGAGGCAAAATTCTTACACAAATCAATCACTAGATGGGAATCAAGACCAATCTTAGAGCAAAAAGTATTGAAGTAATCAGTTTTCACATAGCTCTCAATATAATCATGTTCATAATTTATAGCGGGTTCAATACCTTTATCAATTTCCCAATCTTCGGTATTCCTCTGGATTCTCTCAAGGAGATCCCACCTTTCTTCAACACTCTTCTTCTGAAATACCCCACTAGAGGAGGCATCCAACATCTCCTTATCCTGACGAGAAAGCCTGGCATAAAAATTTGTAAGTATAATTTCCTTGGGAAGCTTATGAATAGGGCATTTGAGCATTAGAGACTTCAATCTCCCCCAAGCTTGAGCAATGCTTTCTCCGTCACGAGACCTAAAGTTATAGATATAATTCCTGTCTCGATGAATTTCATGAAGAGGATAAAACTTAGTATAAAAGAGAGACATAAGCTCCTGCCAGTCCAGCAAGTGTGAGTTATCGAGAAGCCCATACCAATCTGAAGCTTTATCTATAAGTGATACGACAAACAATTTCCTCATGACAAACTCCCTCGATACACCTGCAAGCTTAAATAATGAACATAGTTGTGACAGATATAGCAAGTGTTCACCGGGATGTCTGTCTCCTGCGTAACGATTAGTCAAAACATAATCGATAATACCAGCTGGTATTTTATAAGGCACAATTTCAGTAGGGGGAGGATCAACCACCACAGGTGTGGGGCGTCTTCCCGCAAGCAACGATCCAATAATAGGGTTGTCCATAAGGACAAGGAGCAGCAAATAGCAAAAATAAAAACAAAATTATAAAAAACTTTCTTACCAGTTTCACTTTACAAATAGCGCTACGCTCCCCGAAAACGGCGCCAGAAAACGGTACTTGATGACCCACAACCGTAAGGGATCTATTGCAGCGTTTTCGATAAGTAAGAGTGTCGAACCCAACGAGGAGCAGAAGGTATTGATAAGCGATTCTGAGCAAGAAATTACTGCAAGCACTGAAAGATAACTTTTAGGGGTTTTCTCGGTATAAGCAACAGGAAAGTAAAAGCAAGTAATGTAAAAGGTACTGAGAGTAACAAGTGGCCCAATCCTTTCTTAGCAAAGGAGAGGCCTAGCAACTGAACTTATAAAGACTAAAGCGTTCCTGAGGACACACGGGAGAGGTAGTCATGTGCTTTCGCCATATTCCGTATCGATACTATGTTATGTGTTGATAAGTGTTGAGTGGGTGGATCTATGCTAGTGCACTCTCTAGACTAAGATGAATGCACTCTTATGATTAAACACCTTGCAAGCATCCGCAAATACAAGGTATAATTTAAGGCAAAAGCCTAACCATAGCAATACGATCGAGGATCCATTATTCCCTTATGCAAAAGCGTGCGAACTGGGGTTCAGGTTTCTGTCACTCCGGTAACCCACCATAAGCATTCTTTATACACAATGTATTCTCCTAGGTCCTTAATAAGGCGAAGTGTTGAGTGTTCGACTCACACAACACCACTAGTAGAATGACAACACAACTTAAGTATCAAACAACACATATTACTTCAACAGCATATGACTACTAACAACAAGACTTTCCCCATGTCCTCAAGAACTAAGGTAACTACTCACAAGACATAAAAGAGATCATGATCAGTGGGGATAAATATGTGATAAACAATCTGGAAATAATAATATTTCTCCAACAAAACTCAATAGCATTCACCACAAAGTGGTAATCAACACCGATGGAGTAGAGAGGATAGGTAGTACGAGTTACAACACGAGTTGCGATTGTAAGATGAGATTTGGATGAAGATGGAGATGGTGCTGGTGTTGGGGATGATGTTGATGATGATCTCGATGATGCCCATGACGATGGTGATGACGATGGCGACGATCTCCCCTTCCGGGAGGTGATCTCCCCGGCGGAATCTGCCCGCCGGAGATGCCCTTTTCTTCTCTGTAGGTTTCCGCCACGGAGCGGCGGCGGAACTCCGTAAAAAGTCTTGTCTCTAGGGTTTTTGGATAACGGAGAGCATATATGCAAAAGGGGGCGGCCAGAGGTGGGCCAGGGGCTCCAGGCGACCCCCCGGCGCGGCCAGGGGGGGCGCCCCCAGGCCGCCTGGGCACCCTGTGGCCCCCCTCTGGTTGCCCTTTCGCGTGCCCTCGTGATCCGTCTGAAAAATATCTCCCGTCAATTTTCAGGTAATTTGGAGGTATTCTTCTTCAGCAACTCAGCGTCCACTTTTTACTGCTGAATCCTGCGTCTGCTGCTTCGGCATCGGAAAGTTTGCAAACTGTGTAAAATAGACCAAAACAACATAAGAACATCACCGTAACGTGAAATATATCAATGAATAAGGATAAATTATGATACAAAATAGTGATGCATTTTGGACGTATCAACCATCGCACGGGTTAGCTTGAAGGGGTTAAAAGCACACAAAGGACACAGAGGGTTTATACTAGTTCGGCCCCTTCGATGAAGGTAAAAGCCTACGTCTAGTTTGGTTTGGTATTGCTTGGGCATCGATGAACAGGGAGCTGATTGCTTGCCTGCGTCTCGGCGGGTTGTTTTCTCTCTTGAACCGTCGCCGGGTCGTCCCTTTATATAGGAGGTAACACCCGGTCCGGGTTACAGAGTCCCGAGGCCGGCTCATATTTGTGTCCGCCTCGGTCTCTGCTCTTTCTTCCTTGCATCTCAATTCTACATGATAGGACGGTTTACAAACCGTAAACTTTACACATGGGCCCTAAGTCTTCATGGGCCGTAACCTCTACTAAGCTTACAATTATACAATTATATCATCATAATCCGGTTTACCCTAGCCGGTTTACACCTGCTAGCAATATCCCTGACACATACCCTCAGCCCCGAGGGTGAACTACTCCCTCCTCGTCATGGAGAGCGCCGACATGATGAACATGGCCACCGGAGAGGGATTCCCCCTCCAGCAGGGTGCCGGAACGGGTCTAGATTGGTTTTCGGTGGCTACTCAGGCTTGCGGCGGCGGAACTCCCGATCTAGGTTATTTTCTAGAGGTTTCTGTATATGTAGGGGGTGTTGGAGTCGGGAACAAGTAAGGGGGTCTCCAGGCTGTCCACGAGATAGGGGGCGCGCCCAGGGGGGTGGGCGCCCCCCACCCTTGTGGGCAGCCCAAGAATCTTCTAGTCCATCTCCGGTACTCCTTAGGCTTCTTCTGGTCCAAAAACAACCTCTGTTGAGTTTCAGGTCAATTGGGCTCTGTTTGGTATTCCTTTTCTGCGATACTCAAAAACAAGGGAAAAACAGAAACTGGCACTAGGCTATGGGTTAATAGGTTAGTCCCAAAAATCATATAAAAGTGTACATTAAAGCCCACTAAACATCCAAAACAGATAATATGATAGCATGGAACAATCAAAAATTATAGATACGTCGGAGATGTATCAAGCATCCCCAAGCTTAATTCCTGCTCGTCCTCGAGTAGGTAAATGATAAAAACGAAATTTTTGATGTGGAATGCTACCCAACATAATTCTCGATGTAATTTTCTTTATTGTTGCAAGAATGTTCAGATCCGAAAGATTCAAGACAAAAGTCCATATTGACATAAGAATAATAATACTTTAAGCGTACTAACAAAGCAATTGTGTCCTCTCAAAATAACATGGCCAAAGAAAGTTCATCCCTACAAAGTCATATAATTTGGCTATGCTCCATCTTCGTCACACAAAATACTCAAATCATGCACAACCCCGGTTTCAGCCAAGCAATTGTTTCATACTTAAATTTTTTCAAACTTTTTCAACTTTCACGCAATACATGGGCGTGAGCCATGGATATAGCACTATAGGTGGAATAGAATGGTGGTTGTGGAAAAGACAAAAGAAGAAGATGATCTCACATCAACTAGGCGTATCTATGTGTCGGGGGAAACTGTCCTCCACGAGCACCTATGGGACCGGAGCCCCTTGTTCGTGCGGTAAGAGGGCGGAGGGAGCACAAAGAGCAGATCGTGGAGATCACGCAGGCAGTTTACCCAGGTTCGGGCCGCGATGAACGCGTAAAACCCTACTCCTGCTTGATTGTATTGAGTTGGAGAGCTCGGGAGCTTGAAGAACTAGCTACACCGAGCGAGTGAGCGATCTAGGTTCCGAACCCCCTCTACGTTGTGCATGGGCCTCCTTTTATAGTGCAAGGGGTCACCGACAGGTGTCAACGTAGGAGAAAGGGGTAAAAATGTAAAATAGGTGGTAGTTGTAACAGTGCGGGAACAGTGGAGCTACAGTACAGAACAGTGGTCTATACCTACTTTAACAGTGGGGGACAAGGGCATTTAATGCCCGTCGCCGTCGACCCCAAAAGCTCCCGCCGTTGCGTCTCCGTCTGCCACGGCGATGGATCCTCTGCCGTGGAGTGCCACCGTGTCCCCCAGGCTGCCCAGCCATCCGCCACGCGTCCCTGGAGTGGCCCCAGGGCGACGCGTGGGCCGATGAGCTGGAGCGCGGGCACACAGCGCACCTCCCCCGGCAAGCACCTTGCCGGGGATCTCGACCTTGCCGGGCCCGGAAGCTTGCCGCTCCCCGAGCCCTTGCCGGGTCTTCTAAGATAAAATCTTCTATTCGTCCTGACAAGCTCCTCTTGCCAGGGCCTCGCGCTAGTTAAGCAATCTCGAGCCTGGGACGGCCTTCCCGGCAAGCTCCTCTTGCCGGGGTCTTGGTCTTCTGTCTTGTATACTTTGTTTTTGAATGGCTAGATAAGGGGCAGGAAGGTCTCCGGCACGCGCGTGGTGAACCCTGCCGCGGGGAGCTGCCGCTGCCCGTGCACAAGTTGGGGTACTAGGGTACCCCTACCTTAGTACACCGACAGGAGCCCCCGGGCCTGGGCCACACACGGTGCCGAGCGCTGTTGGGCCAGGCCCAAAACAGTGCACGGGCACCCGCGGCCCGCGGCGCGCCGAATCCACTTCCATATCCGCCGCACCCCACGGCAACGGCACGCGTCGATTGCGGCGCCGTGGGATGGGACGTGCCCACGATTTCTTTAATGGGAAGGGCGAAACGCCCCCCACTCTCCCATAAAAGCAGAGAGAGCGGCGCGGTTCCCCTCCCTGCGCACTCATTGCCATCGTCTTCTTCCTCAGATTCCTCTGCGCTTCGCCTCTGCTCCTCCGCCACCACCAAGCTCTTCGTCCCCCTCCTTCTGGCGCGCGGAGTGGTGCTGGGTCGTCGAGGAGCGGCCGCAACACTTCACCGCGCCGCGCACATCGCCCATCGTGCGCGGCAGGGATTGGAGTAATTTCGATTCCGACGATTCCAAGCTGGATATCGCTCTCGTCAGAATCCTCCGTCTTCGGATGGCGCCGCTGTCTGTCGCTGAAGTGGGCGCGGACTTTCTTCGTCGCCGGATCGCCCCCCTCCAAGACCGGAAAAGGCCGGCGTGGCAATACGGCGGCCCGGCAGACATCATGAGGCTGCGCCCCGGCCTCAATTTTAACTTCACAACACTCGAGCTGCGGGGTATGGTCAGGGAACTTTTCAAGTTCGACCCGGCACACCCCGAGTACTTCCGCGCTCCCCGGGGAGTGGTGCCGCTCTGCGCCAGCAGCGCCCGGGATCGCCTTGTCGCCATGATGCCCGCGTGCGACTCTCATGGATTGGAGCGCACGTGGATTGCGCCCAAGCCTATCGACGTCCTCGAGTTCTACGACCGCCTTGTGGAGGTGTTGGAGAAGAAGGACGATCTCAAGCTGCACACGCGGGCCACCACCGACCAAGAGATTGCTTACATGGCTTCTCGCGCTGAAGAAGTCGCCGCAGCCGCGGCGGCGGGAAACTTTGGATACACACCCGCGGAGGCGGAAGCCGCGGATGCCTCCAGCCAGGCGGATAAGGAGGAGATTCGCAAGCTGCTAGAGCTCCCTCCCGACGCGCTCGCCGGGGTCCCCTCGCTGAGGCACTCCGGGATCAGTGGGATCGCGACGGAGGCCGCGGCAATGGAGGGCACAGCCGGAGGAAGCAGGGGCGCCGCGAGGGGCGGAGGCGCCAAGGGGAAGAGGGCCGCATCGTCGGATGCTGGGCCCAGCGAGCCGGCCGAGGCAGAGGAGGAGGAGGAGGAGGAGGCCGAAGACTCTGGCGGATCGACAGAGTTGTACGCCGACGAACTCTCCTCGTCGGAGAGCTCCCCGCCCCCGGCAAGCCCGAAGCAGTCCCCATTGAAGCGTCTCCGCAAGGCGGCGACGGGGGAGCAGGCGCGAGCGCCCCGGCAACAGCCAGCTCGCCGGGCAGCTCCCCGGCCGAGCCAAGCCGTGCCAAGGGCGACCGGCGTGCCGGCCACGGCAGAGGCCCCGCGCGCGCGGACCACGACAGAGGCGTCCCGCAGGCCGGCACCGAGCCGGCAAGGATCTTCTCGGAGCGGAGCAGCTGCTCCGCCCACTTCTCGGGCGCCGGCCACCACAGGGGCTGGGCCTACGCAGCCCCCAGCCCCGGTGGCTCCGAAACGCGCGAGGGAATCTTCATCCTCCGCTCCTCGCGCCGACGCGCCCACCGTGGAGTTTGACTTCTCCGCGCTGAGCGAGGACGACGAGGAGGACCAAGAGTAAGGACCCGAGACCTTACTCCTTCTTGATTTTTATATCTCGATTGTTGCTGACGCTTGACTTTACTTGTTGCTTGTGATTGCAGGACCTTGGAGCAGCGCGCGAAGAGGGTTAAGGTGCCCACAGTTGAGGTCGTGGGAGACCCATCCGTCGCGGAAGCAGGGATCGCGCCGGAGCCGAGCTTGCCGGACCCGAGCGCCGCTCCGGGGAGCAGCCCCCAGCGCAGCCCCCAGCGTAAGTTAGAGGTTTACTGTTTTTGCTCGTCGGGGCGCGCTTAGGGCTTTGATCTCTGAATGTCTTAGTTCTTCTATCTTCTCTTGTGCAGAGGTGGAGCCGCAGCGGGAAGAGCGCCCGGAGACCGTCACCGAGGAGCCGCAGGCCCCGCCGTCCCCGGCAAGGGAGAACTCTCCGGCAAGGGAGAGCGCTCCGCCAAGGGCGGGTACTCCGCCAAGGCAGAGTACCCCGCCAAGGGCGAGCAGCCCGGCGAGGACGGCCACTCCGCCAAGGCCGAGCCCCCCGGCAAGAGAGCCCGCCGCAGAGGGCGTCCGCCAAGGTATGTTCTGTACTTGGTTTTCTTGACTTTGCTTCTTTTTGGATCTTTGCTTGATTTTGAACTTCTTTTTCTTCTTCTTCTAGATCTTCCTCCTCCTCCTCCTGCGCCGATGGAGACCGAGGTCATCAATATCGAGGATGAGGAGGGCGCGCAGGGCGGTGGCGATGACGTTCCCGTCGTCGTGGAGATGGTCGAGGCCACCGAGGAGGCGACCAAGGCCACCGAGCCGGCCGCGCAAGAGGACGCTCCGGCCGCTGACGCCGCGACCGGGGAGGGGGACGGCGACCGCACCGCCGACCCGGAGGTGGCGGGAGCACCGGATGCTACACCGGCCGCCGGCCCCTCCACCAGCGAGAAGCAGGCGTACTATCTTCGTGCCCCCAATGGCGTCTTTATCCAAGTGCCTTGGGGGTCTTCATCAAGAGCTCCCGCGGAGGGCGAGGCGTTTGACGGAGAAGTCCTCGCCTCCGCGGGTCTGACAGTCGTCGAGGCGCCCGGCGAAGGAGATGGGCCCGAGGAGGAGAAGCTTCTCCACCGACTCCTGGCCCTTTACCGGGCCAGGCAGGCGAAGCTCGCCTCCCGGGAAGCGCTTGCCGCCAAGGCCGCCGCCGAAATGGAGAAGCGTGCGGCGGAGCTCAGCGCTGCCCACAAGGCGGGCCTCCGCGAGGTAGCGGAGGCGCGCGAGCGCCTTGCCGGCGAATATGAAGAATGGGTGCTGGAGAAGGCCGAGGCTGAAGAACAGCAACGGCTCGCCGGGGTGGAGATGTCCCGGCGAGAGGGAGAGCTCGCGCAGCGGAAGGTGGATCTCGACTCCCACGAGGAGGACCTTGCCGCTCGCGAGGCTGCTCTTGGCGGGGAGCTGAAGGAGGCGAAAGCCGCTGCTGCTGCCGCGGAAGACGCCAAGAAGGAGCTCGCCGCCAAGGTCATCCAGTTGGAGAAGGCGATGAAGGTGAGCGCCGAGAAGGTTGCCGCGCTCATTACTGAGCGCGAGAAGGACGCCCACACCAACGCGGAGCTCCAAGTAAGTTTATCCAAGAAGGGCGACGAGTTGAAGGCCGCCAAGGATTCCATCGAAGACTTGGAGCTGAAGGTCTCAACTCTGAGGGATTCAATTGACGCCGCCAAGCTTCGAGAAGATAAGCTGAAGGAGGAGCTCCGCAAGGAGCGGGCCTTGGTGGACAGCACCAACAAGGCATCCGAGCTCTTCCGCAAGAACATTGAGCTGTGGACCGAAGAGCTGGTTTCTTCGGCATCCATCATTGACCAGGAGCTGCTTGCCTTGAAGGTCGAACACCTTATCTACTCGCCGGATCCAGACCTCCCGCACAGCGCCAAGCTCAGCCTCTTCTTCAGAGGCGTCGCTCCGGCCCTTGCAGGTCTCCGGAACCGCATCCCCGCGCAGCTGGCCGAGGAGTCGCGCCGTCTCTGCGCAGGAACTCTGGAGCGGGTCTTGACGAAGATTGTGTTCCGCAACCCGGGGATCAACCTCACGAACGTTCTTCGCAGCTTGCCGGCGGATGCAGACACGGAGGCCCTGAAGGAGCAGGTCGGCCATATCATCGCCAAGGTGGCAAAGCTCGGCAGGAAGGAGGGCGACCGTGTAGACTAGGGCCCCGTCTATCTTTATCTTTTCGTTGCTTTCATATGCTGCTTGCTCATGTTGTTTGCTTTCCGGTAAGGCTCTTCTTACTTGAACGGCACTTAGTTCCTCCTCCATCCCCCCCGGCAAACTTGTGCGCGAGGAACGTTCCTTCTGCTTAAGAGAAAAAGGAAAAGGAGAGGGAAACAAGCATGTCGCTTTTCGGCGTAATAGTGCTTACCGAGTATCTTAGTGTTGCATCAAATGCCAAATAAAACATGCGAATAGCAAAGAGAAGCATGCGAAAGGCAATCGATGCGAAAACACGAAGTCTTTACCGATGCACGGGGTCTGCGCCCGGCTTTGTACAAAGGGTTACATGCAACAGCGGCAAGGCTTGTACAAAAGGCGGTTGCCGGAGCGGATCACGGCAACCGCGCCTTAGGGGTGAAACTTGCGAAGATGCTCTATGTTCCAGGAGTTGCTCACCGGTAAGCCTTCTTCGGTCTCGAGGCGGACAGCGCCGGGCCTCGTAACTTGTCTCACCCGATAAGGGCCTTCCCACTTCGGCGTCAACTTGTTGGAATTCTTGGCGGACTGAACACGCCGAAGAACAAGGTCGCCTTCCTCGAGACTCCTGGCCTTGACTTTGCGGCTATGGTAGCGGCGCAAAGCTTGCTGGTATCGAGCAGCTCGTACAGCAGCCTGGAGACGTCCCTCCTCAAGGAGCAATGCGTCATCTTGCCGCAGTTGCTCTTGCTCGAGCTCATCATAAGCGAGCACTCGAGGAGATCCGTATACGAGTTCCGTGGGGATAACTGCTTCTGCCCCGTAGACTAGGGCAAAGGGTGTCTGTCCGGTGGCTCGACTTGGTGTCGTTCTGATTGACCAAAGAGCCGCCGGGAGCTCCTCTATCCAATTCCTTCCGCACTTGCGCAACCTGTCAAAGGTCCTTGTCTTGAGTCCGCGCAGCACTTCAGCATTTGCCCTCTCCGCTTGACCGTTGCTCCTCGGGTGAGCAACAGAAGCGAAACAGACCTTGGCGCCAAGGTCTTGGACGTACTGCATGAAGGTGCGACTAGTGAATTGCGTACCGTTGTCGGTGATGATCCTGTTAGGAATCCCGAAACGGCAAACAATCGACCTGAAGAACCTGACTGCTGACTGTGCCGTCACCTTTCTCACTGGCTCCACTTCTGGCCACTTTGTGAACTTGTCGATTGCAACGTACAAGTACTCAAAGCCCCCGACAGCGCGAGGGAAAGGGCCGAGGATATCGAGCCCCCAGACCGAGAAGGGCCATGACAAAGGGATTGTTTGGAGAGCTTGAGCTGGCTGATGTATTTGCTTTGCATGGAACTGGCACGCTTCACACTTGGTTACTAGTGCAGTTGCATCTTGGAGGGCTTCTTGCCAAAAGAACCCTTGCCGGAAAGCTTTCCCGGCAAGTGCTCTTGCGCCAATGTGGTGGCCGCATATGCCTCCGTGTATTTCCGCCAACAGCTTCTGTCCATCTTCCCTGGAGATGCACTTCAACCTGACACCATTGAGTCTTCTTCTGTACAGCTCGTTATCCACAAACTGATACATACTCGACTGCCTGGTTATCTTCTCTATCTCTTGAGGGTCGTCGGGAAGTTCTCCAGTTTGCAAAAAACGGACGATCTGCTGTGCCCATGCCGGAGCCCGGGGCTCGACGGCAAGGACTAAAGGCTCGAGGGCCGCTGCGGGAACCCCGGCTTCTACGGCAAAGACCTCTGGTCCTGTCGGAGCTGACGGTCCCCCGGCAAGCTCGCCGGGGCGAGGCTTGTCGGGAACACTTGCTTCAACTGCACAAGCCCGAGGGCTTGCAGGAGCAAACTGTTCCTCAGCGTTGTCGTTGATCCTGGGGACCTTGGCGGCGGTTTCTGGAAGATCCGCCGGCAAGTAGTCGCCGGAGACCAACTTTCTCTTCTTGGACTGCCCAATTGATGGTGTAACTGATGGTCGAGTCAGCTTGAGCAAAAAGGTCCCTGGTTCCACAGGTAACTTCATTGCGGCGCACTTTGAAAGGCCATCTGCAATTTCATTTTGAGCTCTCGGGATGTGCTCCATTTG
>LR738711.1:842445352-842471817 GCA_902687465.1 Secale cereale
TGAAGGAGCAGGTCGGCCATATCATCGCCAAGGTGGCAAAGCTCGGCAGGAAGGAGGGCGACCGTGTAGACTAGGGCCCCATCTATCTTTATCTTTTCGTTGCTGCACATTATGTTACGAACTCATTAGTCCATTGCGACAAGTTGTCCTTGTAAGATATTTGCTTTACTTCAATCAATCAGTGCAATGTTATCTTCCTTGTTCCAATCTTTGACTTTGTATGTTTTTCACCCTACGCTCCCGGGGAGCTTGCCGGAAAGGGGCCCTTGCCGCGAGCGCTGAGTGCTGGACTCTGAGCGGCCTGCTGGCCAAGGTCCTTGCCGGCAAGCAACCTTGCCGCAGCAGGTCGCAACGCACTTAGCTTGCTGAGTGTACTCGGAAACGAAGCAAGGGCGCGACACTTGTCGCAGCTCACTTAAATCGTTGAGTGGACTCGAAGACAAGATAAGGGTGCGGCAAGCCACGGGTAGGTTCCTCTGCGCACAGGTTTTCCATACAAAGTGTGATCGTTTCAAGGAAGACAACCAGAATTTAAAATTTGAACTGGTCAAATTCTAACAACTTATCTTTCATATGCTGCTTGCTCATGTTGTTTGCTCTCCGGTAAGGCTCTTCTTACTTGAACGGCACTTAGTTCCTCCTCCATCCCCCCCGGCAAACTTGTGCGCGAGGAACGTTCCTTCTGCTTAAGAGAAAAAAGGAAAAGGAGAGGGAAACAAGCATGTCGCCTTTCGGCGTAATAGTGCTTACCGAATGTCTAAGTGTTGCATCAAATGCCAAATAAAACATGCGAATAGCAAAGAGAAGCATGCGAAAGGCAATCGATGCGAAAACACGAAATCTTTACTGATGCACGGGGTCTGCGCCCGGCTTTGTACAAAGGGTTACATGCAACAGCGGCAAGGCTTGTACAAAAGGTGGTTGCCGGAACGGATCACGGCAACCGCGCCTTAGGGGTGAAACTTGCGAAGATGCTCTATGTTCCAGGAGTTGCTCACCGGTAAGCCTTCTTCGGTCTCGAGGCGGACAGCGCCGGGCCTCGTAACTTGTCTCACCCGATAAGGGCCTTCCCACTTCGGCGTCAACTTGTTGGAATTCTTGGCGGACTGAACACGCCGAAGAACAAGGTCGCCTTCCTCGAGACTCCTGGCCTTGACTTTGCGGCTATGGTAGCGGCGCAAAGCTTGCTGGTATCGAGCAGCTCGTACAGCAGCCTGGAGACGTCCCTCCTCAAGGAGCAATGCGTCATCTTGCCGCAGTTGCTCTTGCTCGAGCTCGTCATAAGCGAGCACTCGAGGAGATCCGTATACGAGTTCCGTGGGGATAACTGCTTCTGCCCCGTAGACTAGGGCAAAGGGTGTCTGTCCGGTGGCTCGACTTGGTGTCGTTCTGATTGACCAAAGAGCCGCCGGGAGCTCCTCTATCCAATTCCTTCCGCACTTGCGCAGCCTGTCAAAGGTCCTTGTCTTGAGTCCGCGCAGCACTTCAGCATTTGCCCTCTCCGCTTGGCCGTTGCTCCTCGGATGAGCAACAGAAGCGAAACAGACCTTGGCGCCAAGGTCTTGGACGTACTGCATGAAGGTGCGACTAGTGAATTGCGTACCGTTGTCGGTGATGATCCTGTTAGGAATCCCGAAACGGCAAACAATCGACCTGAAGAACCTGACTGCTGACTGTGCCGTCACCTTTCTCACTGGCTCCACTTCTGGCCACTTTGCGAACTTGTCGATTGCAACGTACAAGTACTCAAAGCCCCCGACAGCGCGAGGGAAAGGGCCGAGGATATCGAGCCCCCAGACCGAGAAGGGCCATGACAAAGGGATTGTTTGGAGAGCTTGAGCTGGCTGATGTATTTGCTTTGCATGGAACTGGCACGCTTCACACTTGGTTACTAGTGCAGTTGCATCTTGGAGGGCTTCTTGCCAAAAGAACCCTTGCCGGAAAGCTTTCCCGGCAAGTGCTCTTGCGCCAATGTGGTGGCCGCATATGCCTCCGTGTATTTCCGCCAACAGCTTCTGTCCATCTTCCCTGGAGATGCACTTCAACCTGACTCCATTGAGTCTTCTTCTGTACAGCTCGTTATCCACAAACTGATACATACTTGACTGCCTGGTTATCTTCTCTATCTCTTGAGGGTCGTCGGGAAGTTCTCCAGTTTGCAAAAAACGGACGATCTGCTGTGCCCATGCCGGAGCCCGGGGCTCGACGGCAAGGACTAAAGGCTCGAGGGCCGCTGCGGGAACCCCGGCTTCTACGGCAAAGACCTCTGGTCCTGTCGGAGCTGACGGTCCCCCGGCAAGCTCGCCGGGGCGAGGCTTGTCGGGAACACTTGCTTCAACTGCACAAGCCCGAGGGCTTGCAGGAGCAAACTGTTCCTCAGCGTTGTCGTTGATCCTGGGGACCTTGGCGGCGGTTTCTGGAAGATCCGCCGGCAAGTAGTCGCCGGAGACCAACTTTCTCTTCTTGGACTGCCCAATTGATGGTGTAACTGATGGTCGAGTCAGCTTGAGCAAAAAGGTCCCTGGTTCCACAGGTAACTTCATTGCGGCGCACTTTGAAAGGCCATCTGCAATTTCATTTTGAGCTCTCGGGATGTGCTCCATTTGTAGACCTTCAAAGTGTTCTTCAAGCTTCCTCACTTCATCTACATATGCTTCCATCAAAGGGCTCTGGTAGCTCTTGTTGACTTGTCGGACCACCAACTGAGAATCGCCCCGCACAATCAGCTTCCTAATCCCAAGTTCGGCCGCAATCCTGAGGCCGGCAAGCAAGCCTTCATATTCTGCGGTGTTGTTTGTCGCCTGCTCCCTGGGAAAGTGCATCTGGATAACATATTTGAGGTGCTCTCCGGTGGGCGCGATGAGTACCACGCCGGCACCGGCGCCTTGCAGCGAGAAGGCACCGTCAAAATACATTACCCATTCACTTGTTGCTTCTTGCACGGGTACACTCGTTTCTTGAACTTCTTCTTCTGGCGTTGGGGTCCACTCAGCGATGAATTCTGCCAAAGCGCGGCTCTGAATGGTTGAAGTACTTTCAAATTTGAGTCCGAAGCTTGACAGTTCCAGTGCCCACTCGACGATCCTGCCTGTTGCCTCTGGATTGTGCAATATCCTCTTCAATGGAAAGCGAGTGACCACTGTTATCTCATGGGCTTGGAAGTAGTGGCGCAGCTTTCTCGAGGCCATGAGAAGGCCGAAAAGCAACTTTTGCACACCAGAGTACCTTGATCTAGCCCCCTGGAGAAGGGAACTTACAAAATACACTGGGCGCTGCACCATCTTCTTCCGCACCTCTTCCTTTTCCTGCGCAGATTCATCTTTGTTGGGGCCAGAGCTTGTCGGGGCAGCCCCCTGCTTGTCGCTGGATTCGCTTGCCGGTGGTGTGACCTCCTCGTCGGACTCTCTCTCCGCTACTAACGCAGCACTAACCACCTGGTTGGTCGCCGCCAAATACAGCAGCAACTTTTCCTGTGGTCTAGGTGCGACAAGTATTGGAGGAGAGGAAAGGTACCGTTTCAAATCTTGCAGCGCTGCCTCCGCTTCCGGAGTCCACCTCATGGGACCTGCCTTCTTCAAGTTTTTGAAGAAAGGCAGGGCGCGTTCTGCAGATTTAGAAACGAACCTACTGAGGGCAGCCACACAACCTGCAAGCCTCCTGACATCCTTGACTCGCCTCGGGGCTTCCATCTGCTCGATGGCTTTGATCTTGTCGGGGTTGGCTTCAATCCCTCTCTGCGAAACAAAGAACCCGAGAAGCTTGCCGGAGGGGACTCCAAAGACGCACTTCTCGGGGTTCAGCTTGAGCTGTATCCTGCGCAGGTTCTGAAACGTTTCTTCTAAGTCTTGAATCAGTGTTTCTTTGCTCTTGCTCTTCACCACGATGTCATCCATGTAGGCTTCTACATTCCTGTGGATCTGTGGCTCAAAAGCAGTGTACACTACCCTTGCAAAAGTTGAGCCTGCATTCTTCAGTCCAAATGGCATGCGGATAAAGCAGTAAGTGCCACATGGAGTAATAAATGCAGTCTTCTCCTCATCTTCCTCGGCCATGAAAATCTGGTGATAGCCTGAGTATGCATCAAGAAAACAGAGTAGCTCACATCCGGCAGTGGAGTCAACGATCTGGTCAATGCGCGGCAAAGGGAAGGGATCCTTGGGACATGCTTTATTGACATCAGTGAAGTCTATACACAGCCTCCACTTCCCGTTGGCTTTGCGCACGACGACTGGGTTTGCCAACCACGTCGGATGGATCACACCTCTAACTAGGCCTGCTGCCTCTAGTTTCTTGATCTCCTCATTGATGAACTCTTGGCGCTCCACGGCTTGCTTCCTTACTTTTTGCTTGATAGGTCGCGCATGAGGGCAGACAGCAAGCTTGTGCTCAATCACCTTCCTGGGAACACCGGGGATGTCAGATGGTTGCCAAGCAAACACATCGACATTCGCCCGCAGGAAGGCGACGAGCGCGCTTTCCTATTTGCTGTCAAGGGTGGCACTGATGGTGAAGGTACCACCAGTGCCATCCTCCTTTGCGGACACCTTCTTGGTTGCCGGAGGAGCAGCCATTCCTTTCTTGCTCTTGCCGGTGGAGCTCGATGGAACGTCCTCGACGGCAGCGCAGCACTCCGAAGAGGTGCGGTTGCCGGAGTGGGTCCCAGAGCACTTGCCGGACTTGGTCTTCGTCTTCTTCCCCCCGGGAGCTTCAGCGGCAAGAGTATCCTTCTCGGCTGCAGCTGCCGCTTCCCGGTAGATCTTGTCGGCGCAAATAAGCGCATCTTTCTTGTCGCTGTGGACAGTGATGACGCTTATCGGCCCCGGCATCTTCAGCACGTTGTAGGCATAGTGGGAAGCTGCCATGAACTTGGCGAGGGCGGGACGGCCGAGTATCCCATTGTAGGGCAATGGAATATCAGCAACGTCAAAGGTGATGCGCTCAGTCCTGAAGTTGAGCTCCCCGCCAAAGGTCACCGGCAGAGTAATCTTTCCCTTGGGCTTGCTCCTTCCCGGGTTGATTCCTTGGAATGAACCGGTCTCTTTGAGCTCGCCGTCTTGAATCTGGAGTTTCTTGATCACAGCAGAGGAGATCAAGTTCAGCCCGGCCCCGCCGTCAACCAACATTTTGGTGACCTTGAGGTTGCGGATGGTGGGTGAGACCAGCATCGGCAAGCACCCGACCGCAGTGGTGCGGTCAGGGTGATCCTCAAGGTCAAAAATGATGGGCGTGCTGGACCATTTGAGGAGCCTGCGCGACTCCACGGGCGGCTCCGCTGCATTCACCTCACGCACCCACTGTTTCAGCTGGCGGTGGGAGGTGTGCAGGGAGGCGCCACCGTCGACGCACAGGACCTCCGTGGCCTTCTGGAACTCCTGCTCGCTGTTCTCGTCGTCCTCCATGTCTTCATCGTCGTCTTCGTCGTTGTCGCGGCCCCGGGGAGGTCGATCTCCTTGCCGCTGCTTGGCCTTGCCGCGGCGTCCTCCCCGGCCATTGAATGGCCGCTTCTTGCTGGGCTCTTCCCCGCCACCTTGGGCCTTCTCCTTGTCGCGCCTCTCGTACTCAGCCTTTTGCTGCTCGACGAGGTACTCGACGCGCTTGCAGTTGGAGAGGTCGTGACCCTTGGTGCGGTGAATCTTACAGTATTGCTTGTCGGAGCTACCCGGCTTGTCGGTCGCCGCCGCAGGGGCAGGCTCCTTGCCGGAGCCGCCAGCCTGCGCTTGTTTGGCGGGGGCCTCCTTGCCGGACTTCTCGACGGCAAGCACTTCCTTCTTGCCCTTCTTCCTGTTGTTCCGCCGCCGGCTCTTCTTTGCCGGGGCGGCGTCGTCGCTATCGCTTCCCCCTGCGCCAGCATCCTCCCCGGGGAGTTTCCTCCCCTCTTCTGCACGGGCGCACTTGTCGGCAAGAGCGTAGAGCTCGCTGACGTCCCTGATCTTGGTCATCGCCATCTCCTCACGCATGCGGCGGTTACGCACGTTCTGATGGAACGCGCTGATAACCGCAGCAGGGTGAACATCGGGGATGTTGTGCTGCACCCGGCTGAAACGTTGGATATACTTGCGCAGGGATTCGCCCTCTTTCTGGGCCAAAATGTGGAGATCGCTCTCCTGGCCATGGGGTTTGTGGCCGCCGGTGAAGGCGCCAACAAACTGATGGCAGAGGTCGGCCCAAGAAGAGATAGAGTTTTCCGGCAAGTGCATGAGCCACGAACGGACGTTCGGCTTCAGCACGAGCGGGAAGTAGTTGGCTAGGATCTTCTCGTCGCGCCCCCCGGCAGCTTGCACTGCTATGGTGTAGACGCTGAGAAACTCCGAGGGGTGCGTCTTGCCGTCGTACTTCTCCGGTACGTCGGGCTTAAAGTTCTTCATGCTGGGCCACTGGACGCGCCGCAGCTCGCGGGTGAACGCAGGGCAGCCTGCCGCGTACGGCAAGTCGCCTGGTTCACCGGGCGCGGGTGCGTCGACAGTGTTCCCAGCCCTCTTGTCGGATTGTCGCCGAGCTTCTCGGCGGCGCTCGATCGTGGTCCGAGCGTCTTCATCTCGCCGGTCGTCGAGGACCTGGCGCTGGTCCCGACGGGCCCGCGGGTCCGACGAGGCTGTGGAGCCGTCGTCGGGGTTGTTCCGGCGGGGCGGCGTCTTCTGCTTCTGCGGCGGGGAGTGCACGCTTGTCGCACCCCCGGCAGTCTTGTCGCCGATAGCCTTCGTCTTCTCGGCCTGCCGCGGCCGTGAGGCCGACGGCTGCTGCGGAGAATCGTTGTTGGCGAAGTCTATCAGGCTCCGGATAGTGGCCCTCCATTCCTCGGCCTTGTCGGCCGCTGGAGGAAAATCGAGGAGCAGCTGCGCCCTTGCGAGCGCTTCTGCCGGAGTAGTGGGGAACGCGGGCGAGCGGTGCGAGGAGCGGGATACGCTCGGACTTCTAACGACGTTAGAAGGAGCGGGGTCCCGCGCCGGCGCCTTTGCTTTGCTTGTGCCCGGACGGGGGTCCGGGGCGTCCCGCGAACCTCCGGTATGGCCTTGTCCCAGCAAGCGGATACCACCTCCCGTGGTATGGCGCTGCGGGGTCGTCGTATGTTGCGATGGACGTGGCGCGTCCACGGAGACCGAGGTCCGGTCGTCCGTCCTGTTCTTGGATCTGGTGGCACCGTGAGTGTCCTCGCCGGCAACCACCCTTCCGACGGCGTCTCCCCCGCCCACCGTTGGCTCTGGTGGCGGCGGGTGAGACGCGGACGGGCCTCCGACCTCCGAAGGCTTCTTCTTCGGGGCCATGGAGTTGTCGCTGATGAAGTTGCTGATGAAGCTGGAGAGGTTGATGAAGATTGCGCCCGCGCGAACGCCGGATCAGGTTCGCACAACCTCGACGCCCCCTACCTGGCGCGCCAAAGATGTCGGGGGAAACTGTCCTCCACGAGCACCTATGGGACCGGAGCCCCTTGTTCGTGCGGTAAGAGGGCGGAGGGAGCACAAAGAGCAGATCGTGGAGATCACGCAGGCAGTTTACCCAGGTTCGGGCCGCGATGAACGCGTAAAACCCTACTCCTGCTTGATTGTATTGAGTTGGAGAGCTCGGGAGCTTGAAGAACTAGCTACACCGAGCGAGTGAGCGATCTAGGTTCCGAACCCCCTCTACGTTGTGCATGGGCCTCCTTTTATAGTGCAAGGGGTCACCGACAGGTGTCAACGTAGGAGAAAGGGGTAAAAATGTAAAATAGGTGGTAGTTGTAACAGTGCGGGAACAGTGGAGCTACAGTACAGAACAGTGGTCTATACCTACTTTAACAGTGGGGGACAAGGGCATTTAATGCCCGTCGCCGTCGACCCCAAAAGCTTCCGCCGTTGCGTCTCCGTCTGCCACGGCGATGGATCCTCTGCCGTGGAGTGCCACCGTGTCCCCCAGGCTGCACAGCCATCCGCCACGCGTCCCTGGAGTGGCCCCAGGGCGACGCGTGGGCCGATGAGCTGGAGCGCGGGCACACAGCGCACCTCCCCCGGCAAGCACCTTGCCGGGGATCTCGACCTTGCCGGGCCCGGAAGCTTGCCGCTCCCCGAGCCCTTGCCGGGTCTTCTAAGATGAAATCTTCTATTCGTCCTGACAAGCTCCTCTTGCCAGGGCCTCGTGCTAGTTAAGCAATCTCGAGCCTGGGACGGCCTTCCCGGCAAGCTCCTCTTGCCGGGGTCTTGGTCTTCTGTCTTGTATACTTTGTTTTTGAATGGCTAGATAAGGGTCAGGAAGGTCTCCGACAAGCGCGTGGTGAACCCTGCCGCGGGGAGCTGCCGCTGCCCGTGCACAAGTTGGGGTACTAGGGTACCCCTACCTTAGTACACCGACACTATGGGCTATGGAGATGCCCATCAATAGATATCAATGTGAGTGAGTAGGGATTACCATGCAACGGATGCACTAGAGCTATAAATGTATGAAAGCTCAACAAAAAAAAACTAAGTGGGTGTGCATCCAACTTGCTTGCTCACGAAGACCTAGGGCATTTGAGGAAGCCCATCGTTGGAATATACAAGCCAAGTTCTATAATGAAAATTCCCACTAGTATATGAAAGTTACTGAACAAGAGACTCTCTATCATGAAGATCATGGTGCTACTATGAAGCACAACTGTGGAAAAAAGATAGTAGCATTGTCCCTTTTTTTCTTTTCTTTTTTTCTTTCTCTTTTTTTAGGCCTTTCTTTTTTTCTTTGGCCTTTCTTTTTTTTCTTTGGGACAATGCTCTAATAATGACGATCATCACACTTCTATTTACTTACAACTCGATATTACAACTCGACACTGGAACAAAGTATGACTCTATATGAATGCCTCCGGCGGTGTACCGAGATGTGCAATGAATCAAGAGTGACATGTATGAAAAATTATGCATGGTGGCCTAGCCACAGATACGTTGTCAACTACATGATCATGCATGGCAATATGACAAAATGATGAAGCGTGTCATAATAAAAGAAACGGTGGAAAGTTGCATGGCAATATATCTCGGAATGGCTATGGAAATGCCATAATAGGTAGGTATGGTGGCTGTTTTGAGGAAGGTATAAGGTGGGTGTATGGTACCAGCGAAACTTGCGCGGTACAAGAGAGGCTAGCATTCGTGGAAGGGTGAGAGTGCGTATAATCCATGGACTCAACATTAGTCATAAAGAACTCACATACTTATTGCAAAAATCTAAAAGTCATCAAAACAAAGTACTTGATATGTCTCCAACATATCTATAATTTTTTATTGTTCCATTCTATTATATATTCTGTTTTGGATGTTTAATGGGCTTTATTATACACTTTTATATTATTTTTGGGACTAACCTACTAACCCAAGGCCCAGTGCAGATTGCTGTTTTCTTTGCCTATTTCAGGGTTTGCAAAAAAGGAATATCAAACGGAGTCCAAACGGAATGAAACCTTCGGGAGAGTTATTTTTGGAACCGTGTCTACCCACAAGACTTGGAGTACACGCGAGGGAAGGAAGGAGGTGGCCACGAGGGTCCAGGGCGCACCCCCACCCTCGTGGGCCCCCTCTGGCTCCCCCGATGCCCTCCCTCCTTCCTCCTATATATATATCCATGTACCCTGAAAACATCGAGGCAATAGATAAAACCCTAATTCCACCGCCGCAACCTTCTGTTCCCATGAGATCCCATCTTGGGGCCTGTTCCGGAGCTCCGCCGGAGGGGGGATCTTCCATGGAGTGCTTCTACATCAACACCATAGCCTCACCCTGAGTTGTGAGTAGTTTACCACAAACCTTCGGGGTCCATGGTTAGTAGCTAGATGGTTTCTTCTCTCTTTTTGGATCTCAATACAAAGTTCTCCTCGATCTTCAAGGAGATCTATTCGATGTAATCTTTTTGCGGTGTGTTTGTCGAGATCCGATGAATTGTGGGTTTATGATCAAGATTATCTATGAGAAATATTGGATTCTTTTCTGAAATCTTTTATGTATGATTATAATATCCTTGCAAGTCTCTTCGAATTATCAGTTTGGTTTGGCCTACTAGATCTATAGTTCTTGCAATGGGAGAAGTGCTTGGCTTTGGGTTCAATCTTGCGGTGTCCTTTCCCAGTGACAGCAAGGGCAGCAAGGCACATATTGTATTGTTGCCATCGAGGATAAAAATATGGGGGTTATATCATATTGCTTGAGTTTATCCCTCTACATCATGTCATCTTGCTTAAAGCATTACTCTGTTCTTATGAACTTAATACTCTAGATGCATGCTGGATAGCGGTCGATGTGTGGAGTAATTGTAGTAGATGCAGAAACGTTTCGGTCTATTTGTCACGGACGTGATGCCTATATATAATGATCATGCCTAGATATTCTCATAACTATGCGCTTTTCTATCAATTGCTCGATAGTAATTTGTTCACCCACCGTAGAATTCTGCTATCATGAGAGAAGCCACTAGTGAAACCTATGGCCCCCGGGTCTATTCTCAACATATTAATCTTTCATCTACTTTACTTTGCTTTATTTACTTTCTGTTCTTATATCCAAAATACCAAAAATATTATACTATCCTATCTATCAGATCTCACTTTCGTAAGTGACCGTAAAGGGTTTGACAACCCCTTATCGCGTTGGCTGTGAAGTTCTTATTTGTTTGTGCAGGTGCGAGGGACTCGCGCGTGATCTCCCACTGGATTGATACCTTGGTTCTCAAAAACTGAGGGAAATACTTACGCTACTGTGCTGCATCACCCTTTCCTCTTCGAGGGAATACAACGCAAGCTCGAGAAGTAGCAAGAAGAATTTCTAGCGCCGTTGCCGGGGAGGCTTACGCAAAAGTCATATACCAAGTACCTATCACAAACCCTTATCCTTCGCATTACATTTATTTGCCTCTCGTTTTCCTCTCCCCCACTTCACCCTTGCCATTTTATTTGCCCTTCTTTTTGCCGTGTGTTTACCGTTCGCTTTGCCTTGCCGTCATGGCTAGCACTCCTATCATTATCAATACTCCCGAGAGTGAGGTTCTTAATTTTAAACAAAGGGAGGAGGAAAATCTAAAAGATGCCTGGTATAGAATTTGCAATGCTCAAAATAGATATATTAGGAAGCTTTCCACTTATGTGCTTCTTCGCAATTTTTATGTTGGCATCACTCCGTGGAATAGATATATTCTTGATACCATTACCGGAGGGAATTTATTGGGTAGCCATACTTTTGATTCTTATAATGCCATGACTGAATTGTTTGGGCCACCACCTCTTCTGGTTAATGGAACTGTTTTAACTCTAGAACATGTTATGCAAAGGCTTGAAATTATTGAAAACAAAGTTGCTACTGTAGAGTTGGTTGAAAGTTTGGATAGGAATATCCACAACCAAATTACCCAATATGGATCCAAGGTAGGAGTTATTCTGAATTTTTTTAAACAAAAGGAACCCATAGTTAAAGAGAGAATAGATCAAGATTCCACTAGAATCGATAAACTTGAGGATATTATTACTAATGTAGGGTCTGCTCTTTCTGCTATGAAAACTACTTCTAATCCTTCTACCACTAAATTGGCCAAGTTTATGTATGTTCCTAAAAATAAGGGTGAACCATCTAGTAAGGAAATTGTAGATCTCAAGTCTATAAGTGTTCATCCCAACTTTCTCACTTTCGCAAGAGAACCTTTTGATACAAATGAATTTCTTGATTCCTTGCCTAGGAGTTTGATTATCAATAGGAATAAACAAGTTCCTAAGAACTATAAGTGCTTAACTGAAGAATTGCCTACCAAAGATGGCAATACCTAGATCTATTCTTGTATCGTGCCTAGCTAGGGGCGTTAAACGATAGCGCTTGTTGGGAGGAAACCCAATTTTATTTTCTTTGTTTTTGCTTCTATTTAGGAATAAATATTGCATCTAGCTTCTGTTTAGATGTGGTTTTGTGTTTTAATTAGTGTTTGTGCCCAGTAGAACCTTTGGGAAGGCTTGTGTGAAGTTTATATGATCATGCTGTAAAAAACAGAAACTTTAGCGCTCACGAGATTAGCCACCAGATTTTACTGGAGAGTGTTATTTAGTTGATTCTTTTTGCAGATGATTGATAGACAAATTTCTCACGTTTACCAATTTTTTTCAATTTTTTTGGAGTTACAGAAGTATTCGGAAGTTACAGATTACTACAGACTGTTCTGTTTTTGACAGATTCTGTTTTTCGTGTGTTGTTTGCTTATTTTGATGAATCTATGAGTAGTATTGGGAAGTATGAATCATAGAGAAGTTGGAATACAGTAGGTTTAACACCAATATAAACAAAGAATAAGTTCATTACAGTACCTTTGAGTGGTGGTTTGTTTTCTTATACTAACGGAGCTCACGAGATTTTTGGCTAAGTTTTGTGTTGTGAAGTTTTCAAGTTTTGAGTATGGCTTTGATGGACTATGGAACAAAGAGTGGCAAGAGCCTAAGCTTGGTGATGCCCAAGGCACTCCAAGGTAAAATTCAAGGACAACCAAAATCCTAAGCTTGGAGATGCCCCGGGAAGGCATCCCCTCTTTCGTCTTCATCTATCGGTAACTATACTCGGGACTATATTTTTATTCGCCACATGATATGTGTTTTGCTTGGAGCGTCATGTATGATTTGAGTATTTGCTTTTTAGTTTGCCACAATCATCCTTGCTAGACACACCTTTTGAGAGAGATAAATAGGATATAAAATTTGTTAGAATACTCTATGTGCTTCACTTATATCTTTTGAGCTAGATAGTTTTGCTCTAGTGCTTCACTTATATCTTTTAGAGCACGGTGGTGGTTTTATTTTGTAGAAATTGTTGATCTCTCATGCTTCACTTAAATCTATTTGAGAGTCTTTTAGAACAGCATGGTAATGTGCTTTGGTTATAAAACTAATCCTAATATGATAGGCATCCAAGATGAGTATAGTAAAAACTTTCACATAAAGTGCATTGAATACTATGAGAAGTTTGATACTTGATGATTATTTTGAGATATGAGGATGGTGATATTATAGTCATGCTAGTAGAGTAGTCGTGAATTTGAGAAATACTTGTGTTGAGGTTTGCAAGTCCTGTAGCATGCACGTATGGTAACCGTTGTGTGACAAATTTGAAGCATGAGGTATTTCATTGAGTGTCATCCTTTGTGTGGAGGTCGGGGGCTCGCGATGGTTAACTCCTACCAACCTCCCCCCTAGGAGCACCTCTCTCGTACCGCACAACTTTCGTCGGTACCATACACCCACCATATACCTTACTCAAAACAGCCACCATACCTACCTATCATGGCATTTTTATAGCCATTCCGAGATACATTGCCTTGCTACTTTCCACCGTTCCATTTGTTATGACACACTTCATCATTGTCATATTGCCATGCATGATCATGTAGTTGACATCGTATTTGTGGCTAGGCCACCATGCATAATTTTTCATACATGTCACTCTTGATGCATTGCACATCCCGGTACACCGCCGGAAGCATTCATATAGAGTCATACTTTGTTCTAGTATCAAGTTGTAAATCAATATAAGTGTGATGATCATCATTATTAGAGCATTGTCCCAAAGGGAAAAAAAGAAAAGAAAAAGAAAAAAAAGAAAAAGGAAACGAAAAGAAAAGGGACAGTGCTACTATCTTTTTCCACACTTGTGCTTCAAAGTAGCACAATGATCTTCATGATAGAGAGTCTCATGTTTAGTCACTTTCATATACTAGTGGGAATTTTCATTATAGAACTTGGCTTGTATATTCCAATGATGGGCTTCCTCAAATACCCTAGGTCTTCGTGAACAAGCAAGTTGGATGCACACCCACTTAGTTTCTTTTGTTGAGCTTTCACACATTTATAGCTCTAGTGCATCCATTGCATGGCAATCCCTACTAACTCACATTGATATCTATTGATGGGCATCTCCATAGCCCATTGATACGCCTAGTTGATGTGAGACCATCTTCCTCTTTTTGTCTTCTCCACAACCACCACTCTATTCCACATAGTGCTATGTCGATGGCTCACACTCATATATTGCGTGAAAGTTGAAAGAGATTGAAAAAATTAAAGTATGAAACAAGTGCTTGGCTGAAACCGGGGTTGTGCATGATTGGAATATTTTGTGTGACGAATATGGAGCATAGCCTAACTATATGATTTTGTAGGGATGAACTTTCTTTGGCCATGTTATTTTGAGAAGACATGATTGCTTTGTTAGTATGCTTGAAGTATTATTATTATTATTATGTCAATATAGAATTTTATCTTGAATCTTTCGGATCTGAACATTCATACCACAATAAAGAAATTACATTGAAAATTATGTTGGTTAGCATTCCACATCAAAATTCTGTATTTATCATTTACCTACTCGAGGAAGAGCAGGAATTAAGCTTGGGGATGCTTGATACGTCTCCAACGTATCTATAATTTTTGATTGTTCCATGCTATTATATATTCTGTTTTCGATGTTTAATGGGCTTTATTATACACTTTTATATTATTTTTGGGACTAACCTACTAACCCAAGGCCCAGTGCAGATTGCTGTTTTTTTTCCTATTTCAGGGTTTCGCAGAAAAGGAATATCAAATGGAGTCCAAACGGAATGAAACCTTCGGGAGAGTTATTTTTGGAACCGTATATACCCAGAAGACTTGGAGTACACGCGAGGGAACGAAGGAGGTTGCCACGAGGGTCCAGGGCGCGCCCCCACCCTCGTGGGCCCCCTCTGGCTTCCCCGATGCCCTCCTTCCTCCTATATATATCCATGTACCCTGAAAACATCGAGGCAACGGAGAAAACCCTAATTCCACCGATGCAACCTTCTATTCCCGTGAGATCCCATCTTGGGGTCTGTTCTGGAGCTTCGCCGGAGGGGGGATCTACCACGGAGTGCTTCTACATCAACACCATAGCCTCACCCATGAGTTGTGAGTAGTTTACCACAAACCTTCGGGTCCATAGTTATTAGCTAGATGTCTTCTTCTCTCTTTTGGGATCTCAATACAAAGTTCTCCTCGATTTTCGAGGAGATCTATTCGATGTAATATTTTTGCGGTGTGTTTGTCGAGATCCGATGAATTGTGGGTTTATGATCAAGTATCTATGGAAATATTAGATTCTTTTCTGAAATATTTTATGTATGATTATAATATCCTTGCAAGTCTCTTAGAATTATCGGTTTGGTTTGGCCTACTAGATCTATAGTTCTTGCAATGGGAGAAGTGCTTGGCTTTGGGTTCAATCTTGCGGTGTCCTTTCCCAGTGACAGCAGGGGCAGCAAGGCACGTATTGTATTGTTGCCATCGAGGATAAAAAGATGGGGGTTATATCATATTGCTTGAGTTTATCCCTCTACATCATGTCATCTTGCTTAAAGCATTACTCTGTTCTTATGAACTTAATACTCTAGATGCATGCTGGATAGCGGTCGATGTGTGGAGTAATAGTAGTAGATGCAGAATCGTTTCGGTCTACTTGTCACGGACGTGATGCCTATATATAATGATCATGCCTAGATATTCTCATAACTATGCGCTTTTCTATCAATTGCTCGACAGTAATTTGTTCACCCACCGTAGAATTCTGCTATCATGAGAGAAGCCACTAGTGAAACCTATGGCCCCCGTGTCTATTCTCAACATATTAATCTTTCATCTACTTTACTTTGCTTTATTTATTTTCTATTCTTATATCCAAAATACCAAAAATATTATACTATTCTATCTATCAGATCTCACTTTCGTAAGTGACCGTAAAGGGATTGACAACCCCTTATCGCGTTGGCTGCGAAGTTCTTATTTGTTTGTGCAGGTGCGAGGGACTCACGCGTGGTCTCCTACTGGATTGATACCTTGGTTCTCAAAAACTGAGGGAAATACTTACGCTACTGTGTTGCATCACCCTTTCCTCTTCGAGGGAATACAACGCAAGCTCGAGGAGTAGCAAGAAGAATTTATGGCGCTGTTGCCGGGGAGGCTTACGCAAAAGTCATATACCAAGTACCTATCACAAATCCTTATCCTTCGCGTTACATTTATTTGCCTCTCGTTTTCCTCTCCCCCACTTCACCCTTGCCGTTTTATTTACCCTTCTTTTTGTCATGTGTTTACCGTTCGCTTTGCCTTGCCGTCATGGCTAGCACTCCTATCATTATCAGTACTCCCGAGAGTGAGGTTCTTAATTTTAAACAAAGGGAGGAGGAAAATCTAAAAGATGTGTGGTATAGAATTTGCAATACTCAAAATAGATCTATTAGGAAGCTTTCCACTTATGTGCTTCTTCGCAATTTTTATGTTGGCATCACTCCGTGGAATAGATATATTCTTGATACCATTACCGGAGGGAATTTCTTGGGTAGCCATACTTTTGATTCTTATAATGCTATGACTGAATTGTTTGGGCCACCACCTCTTTTGGTTAATGGAACTGTTTTAACTCTGGAACATGTTATGCAAAGGCTTGAAATTATTGAAAACAAAGTTGCTACTATAGAGTTGGTTGAAAGTTTGGATAGGAATATCCACAACCAAATTACCCAATATGGATCCAAGGTAGGAGTTATTCTGATTTTTCTAAAGAAAAGGAACCCATAGTTAAAGAGAGAATAGATCAAGATTCCACTAGAATCGATAAACTTGAGGATATTCTTACTAATGTAGGGTCTGCTCTTTCTGCTATGAAAACTACTTCTAATCCTTCTACCACTAAATTGGCCAAGTTTATGTAATAAGGGTCTGCTCTAAAAAGATATAAGTGAAGCACTAGATCAAAGGACAAACTACTCCAAAAGATATAAGTGAAAATCAATGAGTAGTTGAATAATTATGTATCTATGTGAAGACTCTATAACATTTAAGAATTTAAGATCTTGGGATATTATTTAAACAGCAAGCAAAACAAAACAAAAGAAAATGACGCTCCAAGCAAAACACATGTCATGTGGTGAATAAAAATATAGTCTCAAGTAAAGTTACCGATAGACGAAGACGAAAGAGGGGATGCCTTCCCGGGGCATCCCCAAACTTAGGATTTTGGTTGTCCTTGAATTTTACCTTGGGGTGCCTTGGGCAGCCCCAAGCTTAGGCTCTTGCCACTCCTTATTGCATAGTCCATCGAATCTTTACCCAAAACTTGAAAACTTCACAACACAAAACTCAACAGAAAACTCGTAAGCTCCGTTAGTATGAGAAAATAAAACCACCACTTAGGTAATGTTGTGAACTCATTCTAAATTCATATTGGTGTTATATCTACTATATTAGAACTTCTCTATGGTTCATAACCTCCGATACTACTCATTGATTCATCCAAATAAGCAAACAACACATAGAAAACAGAATCTGTCAAAAACAGAACAGTCTGTAGCAATCTGTAACTTTCGAATACTTCTGTAACTCTAAAAATTCTGAAATAAATTGGTGGACGTGAGGAATTTGTCTATTAATCTTCTGCGAAAAGAATCAACTCAAAAGCACTCAGCTGTAAAAAAAATGGCAGCTAATCTCGTGAGTGCAAAGTTTCTATTTTTTTACAGCAAGATCACATTAACTTTCACCCAAGTCTTCCCAAAGGTTCTACTTTGCACTTTATTGAAACAAAAGCTATAAAACATGATTAGTACGGTAGCTTAATCATGTGAACACACAAAAACAGTAGGGGTAAATGTTGGGTTGTCTCCCAACAAGCGCTTTTCTTTAATGCCTTTCTAGCTAGGCATGATGATGACAATGATGCTCACATAAAAGATAAGAATTGAAACATAAAGTGAGCATCAAGAAGAATATAACTAGCACATTTAAGTCTAACCCACTTCCTATGCATAGGGATTTTGTGAGCAAACAACTTATGGGAATCCTTTGCCACAAAAGGATTGGGCTACCTTGCTGCATACTATTTGCCGTTACCGTTACTTGCTTGTTACAAATTATCTTGCTATCAAACTATATGTTACCGACAATTCCAGTGCTTGTAGATATTACCTTGCTGAAAACCACTTGTCATTTCCTTCTGCTCCTCGTTGGGTTCAACAATCTTACTTATCGAAAGGACTATGATTGATCTCCTATACTTGTGGGTCATCAGTTACTTGTTACTTGTTATGAAATATCTTATCACAAACCTACCTGTTATCGATAATTTCAATGCTTGCAGAAAATACCTTGCTGAAAACCACTTGTCATGTCCTTCTGCTCCTCGTTGGGTTCGACACTCCTACTTATAGAAAGGACTATGATAGACCCCCTACACTTTTGGGTCATCAATACTCTTTACTGGCACCGTTTTCGGGGAGTGAAGCGCCATTGGTGAGTGGAATTTGGTAAGGAAAAAAATTATATTACGTGCTGAAATTTACTGTCACTTGTCTCAATGGAAAATAATACTTTGAGGGGCTTGCTCAGGGTATCTTCACCTCGACCGAAAGTTCAAAGAGTTTCCCCTCAACCTACAGAACCTACTGAAAATATTTATTATGAAATTCCATCGGGTATGATTGAGAAACTGCTAGCTAATCCTTATGTAGGAGATGTAACACTACATCCTGATATGCATCTAATCTATGTGGATGAAGTTTGTGGATTATTTAAGCTTGCAGGTTTGTGTGAGGATGAGGTCAATAAGAAGGTATTCCCTTTATCTTTGAAGGAAAAGGCATTAACATGGTATAGGCTATGTGATGATGTTGGAGCTTGCAATTACAACCGATTGAAATTGGAATTTCGTCAGAAGTTTTATCTTACGCATCTAGTTCATCGTGATCGAAATTATATATATAATATTTGCCCTTGTGAAGGAGAAAGTATCGCTCAAGCTTGGGGGAGGCTTAAGTCAATGTTATATTCATGCCCCAATCATGAGCTCCCAAGAGAAATTATTATTCATAATTTTTATGATCGGCTTTCTTGTAATGATCAATCCATGGTTGATACTTCTTGTAGCGGTTCTTTTATGAAGAAGGCTATCGAAATCCGATGGGAACTTTTAGAAAGAATTAAATGCAACTCTGAAGATTGGGAAATCAACGAAGGTAAGGAGTCAGGTATGAACCTTGAGTTTGATTGTGTTAAATCTTTTATGAATACCGATGCTTTTCATGAATTTAGCACTAAGTATGGACTTAACGCTGAGATAGTATCTTCATTATGTGAATCCTTTGCTACTCATGTTGATATCCCTAAGGAAAAGTGGTTTAAATATCATCCTCGCATTGAAGTAAAAGTAGTAGAACCCATTAAAGTTGAAGAAGAAACCATCACTTATAATGATAATCCGGTTGTTCCTACTGCTTATATTGAGAAACCACCTTTCCCTGTTAGGATAAAGGAACATGCTAAAGCTTCAGCCATGGTTCGTAAGAGTTATGTAAGAACACCTACACCCCCTGAATAAATTGAAGTAGAACATAATGTTGCTATGGTTATAAATCTCTTGGTCGATAATGTTGATGGGCATGTTATTGACTTCGTTGGTTAAGATGCTAGAATTGCCAAACCCGATGAAATCACATAGACTTATAGTTGGCATGCCCGTTGTCTCAGTTAAAATTGGAGATCATTGTTATCATGGATTATGTGATTTGGGTGCTAGTGTGAGTGCTATTCTATTTACTCTTTATCAAGAAATTATGAATGATATTGCACCTACTGAGATAGAAGATATTGATGTTACTATTAAACTTGCTAATAGAGATACTATCGCACCATTTGGTATTGTTAGAGATGTCGAAGTCTTGTGTGGGAAAATAAAATACCCTACTGATTTTCTAGTTCTTGGTTACCCACAAGATGGTTTTTGTCCCATTATATTTGGTAGACCTTTCTTGAACACGGTAAATGCTAAAATTGATTGCACTAGAGAAACAGTCAGTGTAATTTTTGGTGATCTGTCTCATGAGTTTAATTTCTCTAAATTCCATAGACAACCTCGTGACAAAGAACCACCTAGTAAGGATGAAATTATTGGTCTTGCTTCTATTGTTTTACCTCCTACTGATCCTTTAGAACAATATTTGGTAGACCATGAAAATGATATATTCATGAATGAAAGAAACGAGATAGATGAGATATTCTTTAAACAAATGCATGTTTTAAGCACAATTTACCGGTTGGAACTCTTGGAGATCCTCTACCACCCAAGGGTGACCCTGTGTTTGATCCTAAACAATTACCCGATACTCTGAAATATGCTTACCTTGATGAAAAGAAGATATATCCTGTTATTATTAGTGCTAACCTTTCAGAACATGAAGAAAAGAGATTATTAAAAACTCTCAGGAAGCACCGTGTGTTGGGGAACGTAGTATTTCAAAAAAAAACAATCCCTACAATCACGCAAGATCTATCTAGGAGAAGCATAGCAACGAGCGGGGAGAGTGTGTCCACGTACCCTCGTAGACCGAAAGCGCAAGCGTTTAGTAACGCGGTTGATGTAGTCGAACGTCTTCGCGATCCAACCGATCCAAGCACCGAGCGTACGACACCTCCACGTTTGGCTCGATGGCGTCCCACGAACTCTTAATCCAGTTGAGGTCGAGGGAGAGTTCCGTCAACACGACTGTGTGGTGACGGTGATGATGAAGTTACCGGCGCAGGGCTTCGCCTAAGCACTACGACGATATGACCGAGGTGTGTAACTGTGGAGGGGGGCACCGCACACGGCTAAGAAATCAACTTGTGTCTCTATGGGGTGCCCCCTTGTCATTTATATAAAGGAGTGGAGGGGGGCGGCCGGCCTCCTATGGCGCGCCCCAAGGAGGGATTCCTACTCCTGCTAGGAGTAGGTTTGCCCCTTTCCTAGTCCAACTAGGAGGGGGGAGGAAGCAATAGGAGGGGGAGGAAGCAATAGGAGGGGAGAAGGAAAGAGGGGCCCAACCTGTTGGGGAACGTAGCATAATTCAAAAAATTTCTACGCTTTCACCAAGATCCAACTATGGACACATCTAGCAACGAGCAAGTAAGAGTGCATCTACATACCGTTATGGAGATTGCGAGCGGAAGCTTTTGAAGAAGCGTGGATGAAGTAGTCGTACTCTTCACGTTCTTCGTCACCGATGATCTAGCGCCGAACGGACGGCACCTCCGCGTTCAACACACGTCCGGTGCAGCAATGTCACCTCCTTCTTGATCCAGCAAGGGGGGAGGAGAAGTCGTCAGAGATCCGACAGCACGACGGCGTGATGACGGATGCAGTGGAGATCGCAGCAGGGCTTCGCCGGGCGCCCTGCGTGGGAGTATGAAGGTGTGACGGGAGGGGGAGAGGCGCCAGGGCAAGGGTGCGGCTGCCCTCTCCCTCCCCACATATATATAGGGGGTCAAGGGGTGCGCCAGGGCCCCTGCAGATCCAATCTGCAGGGGGGGCGGCGGCCAGGGGGGAGTCCTTGCCCCCCAAGGCAAGTGGTGGCCCCCCTCCCCTTAGGGTTTTAACCCTAGGCGCATGGGGAGGTGGGCCCCTAGTGGTGCGCCAGCCCAGAGGGACTGGACACTTCCCCTTGCGGCTTAGGGGCCCCACCGGGATGGGTGGCCCCACCCGGTGGACCCCCGGGGCCCCTCCGGTGGTCCCGGGACGCTCCCGGTGACCCCCGAAGATCACCCGATGGCCGAAACTGGACTTCCTATATATCAATCTTTACCTCCGGACCATTCCGGAACTCCTCGTGACGTCCGGGATCTCATCCGGGACCCCGAACAACTTTCGAGTTTCCACGTGCATTTATCTCTACGACCCTAGCGTTACCGAACATTAAGTGTGTAGACCCTATGGGTTCGGGAGACACGTAGACATGACCGAGACCACTCTCCGGTCAATAACCAACAGCGGGATCTGGATACCCATGTTGGTTCCCACGTGTTCCTCAATGATCTTCATCGGATGAACCACTGTGTCAAGGATTCACTCAATCCCGTATGTTATTCCCTTTGTCCATCGGTACGGTACTTGCCCGAGATTCGATCGTCGGTATTCCCGATACCTTGTTCAATCTCGTTATGGCAAGTCTCTTTACTCGATCCGTAATCCATCATCCCGTTACTAACTACTTAGTCACGTTGAGCTCATTATGATGATGTCTTACCGAGTGGGCCCAGAGGTACCTCTCCGTCATACGGAGTGACAACATCCCAGTCTCGGTTCGTACCAACTCAACAGACACTTTCGGAGATACCCGATGCGTACCTTTATAGCCACCCAGTTACGTTGTGACGGTTGGCACACCCAAAGTACTCCTACGGTATCCGGGAGTTGTACAACCTGATGGTCTAAGGAATAAATACTTGACACCGAAAAGCTTATGCATTACGAACTATACGATCTCGTGTTATGCTCAAGTTTGGGTCTTGTCCATCACATCATTCTCCTAATGATGTGATCCCGTTATCACTGACATCCCATGTCCATGGTCAGGAAACCGTGACCATCTGTTGATCAACGAACTGGTAACTAGAGGCCTACCAGGGACTCATTGTGGTCTATGTATTCACACATGTATCGCTGTTTCCGTACAATACAATTCAAGCATGAATAACAGACAATTATCATGAACAAGGAGATATAATAATAATGCTTTTATTATTGCCTCTAGGGCATATCTCCAACAGTCTCCCACTTGCACTAGAGTCAATAATCTAGTTACATTGTGATGAATCGAACACCCATAGAGTTCTGGTGTTGATCATGTTTTGCCCGTGAAAGAGGTTTAGTCAACGGGTCTGCTACATTCAGATCCGTATGCACTTTACAAATATCTATGTCTCCATCCTGAACATAATTCCGGATGGAGTTGAAACGGCGCTTGATGTGCTTGGTCTTCTTGTGAAACCTGGGCTCCTTGGTAATGGCAATAGCACCAGTGTTGTCACAGAAGAGAGTCATCGGGCTTGACGCGCTTGGAATGACTCCTAGGTCGGTGATGAACTCCTTCATCCAGACTTCTTCCTGTGCTGCTTCAGAAGCAGCTATGTACTCCGCTTCACATGTAGACGCTGCCACCACGCTCTGTTTGCAACTGCACTAGCTGACTGCCCCTCCATTCAAAATATACACGTATCCGGTTTGTGACTTAGAGTCATCCAGATCTGTGTCGAAGCTAGCATCGATGTAACCCTTTACGACGAGCTCTTCGTCACCTCCATAAACGAGAAACATATCCTTAGTCCTTTTCAGGTACTTCAGGATGTTCTTGACCGCTGTCCAGTGTTCCGTACCGGGATCACTTTGGTACCTCCCTACCAAACTTATGGCAAGGTTCACATCAGGTCTGGTACACAGCATGGCATACATGATAGAACCTATGGCCGAGGCATAGGGAATTACACTCATCTTTTCTCTATCTTCTGCCGTGGTCGGCGACTGAGCCTTGCTCAATCTCATACCTTGCAAAACAGGCAAGAATCCTTTCTTTGACTGATCCATATTGAACTTCTTCAATATTTTATCAAGGTATGTACTTTGTGAAAGACCTATGAGGCGTCTTGATCTATCTCTATAGATTTTGATGCCTAATATGTAAGCAGCTTCTCCAAGGTCCTTCATTGAAAAACTTTTATTCAAGTAGGCCTTTACATTTTCCAAGAATTCTATATCATTTCCCATCAGCAATATGTCATCCACATATAATATGAGAAATGCCACAGAGCTCCCACTCACTTTCTTGTAAATACATGCTTCTCCATAAGTCTGTATAAATCCAAACGCTTTGATCACTTCATCAAAGCGAATATTCCAACTCCGAGATGCTTGCACCAGCCCGTAAATCGAGCGCTGGAGCTTGCATACCTTGTTAGCGTTCTCTGGATCGACAAAACCTTCCGGTTGCATCATATACAACTCTTCCTTGAGGAAGCCGTTAAGGAATGCTGTTTTGACGTCCATTTTCCATATCTCATAATCATAGAATGCGGCAATAGCTAACATGATTCTGACTGACTTCAGGATCGCTACGGGAGAGAAAGTCTCGTCGTAGTCAATCCCTTGAACTTGTCGATAACCCTTAGCGACAAGCCGAGCCTTATAGATGGTCACATTACCATCTGTGTCTGTCTTCTTCTTAAATATCCATTTGTTTTCTATGGCGTGCCTATCATCAGGCAAGTCCACCAAAGTCCATACTTTGTTTTCATACATGGATTCTATCTCGGATTTCATGGCTCCAAGCCATTTATTGGAATCTGGGCCCGCCATCGCTTCTTCATAGTTCGAAGGTTCACCGTTGTCTAACAACATGATTTCCAGGACAGGGTTGCCGTACCACTCTGGTGCGGAACGTGCCCTTGTGGACCTTCGAAGTTCAGTAGTAACTTGATTTGTTTCTTCATGATCATTATCATCAACTTCCTCCCTTGTCGGTGCAGGCACCTCAGGAACAGTAACCTGCGCTGCGCTACTTTCCGGTGTAGGAGGGGTGACTGTCACCTCATCAAGTTCTACTTTCCTCCCACTCACTTCTTTCGAGAGAAACTCTTTCTCCAGAAAGCATCCATTCTTGGCAACAAAGACTTTGCCTTCGGATCTGTGGTAGAAGGTGTACCCAATTGTTTCCTTTGGGTATCCTATGAAGACGCATTTTTCCGATTTGGGTTCGAGCTTTTCAGTTTGAAGTTTCTTGACATAAGCATCGCAACCCCAAACTTTTAGAAACGACAGCTTCGGTTTCTTGCCAAACCAAAGTTCATACGGAGTCGTCTCTACGGATTTCGATGGAGCCCTATTTAAAGTGAATGCGGCAGTCTCTAAAGCATAACCCCAAAAAGATAGCGGTAAATCGGTGAGGGACATCATAGATCGCACCATGTCCAACAAAGTACGATTTCGACGTTCGGACACACCGTTACGTTGAGGTGTTCCGGGCGGTGTCAATTGTGAAACAATTCCACAGCTCCTAAGGTGTGTGCCAAATTCATGACTTAAATATTCACCCCCACGATCCGATCGCAGGAACTTTATTTTTCTGTCACGTTGATTCTCAACCTCATTCTGAAATTCCTTGAACTTTTCAAAGGTCTTAGACTTGTGTTTCATCAAATAGATATACCCGTATCTACCCAAGTCATCCGTGAGGGTGAGAACATAACGATAGCCTCCGCGAGCCTCAACACTCATTGGACCGCACACATCGGTATGTATGATTCCCAACAAGTTGGTTGCTCGCTCCATTGTTCCGGAGAACGGAGTCTTGGTCATTTTTCCCAAGAGGCATGGTTCGCACATGTCAAATGATTCATAATCAAGAGACTCTAGAAGTCCATCTGAATGGAGCTTCTTCATACATTTGACACCAATATGACCAAGGCGGCAATGCCACAAGTATGTGGGACTATCATTATCAACTTTACATCTTTTGGCATCTACACTATGAATATGTGTATCACTACGTTCGAGACTCATCAAAAATAAACCATTGACCAGCGTGGCATGACCATAAAACATATCTCTCAAATAAATAGAACAACCATTATTCTCCGATTTGAAAGAGTAGCCATCTCGCATAAGACGAGATCCAGAAACAATGTTCATGCTCAAAGCTGGTACTAAATAACAATTATTGAGGTTTAAAACTAATCCCGAGGGTAGATGTAGAGGCAGCGTGCCGACGGCGATCACATCGACCTTGGAACCATTCCCGACGCGCATCGTCACCTCATCCTTCGCCAGTCTCCGTTTATTCCGCAGCTCCTGTTTTGAGTTACAAATGTGAGCAACTGCACCGGTATCGAATACCCAGGAGCTACCACGAGTGCTGGTAAGGTACACATCAATAACATGTATATCATATGTACCTTTGACGTTGCCGGCTTCTTGTCTGCTAAGTATTTGGGGCAGTTCCGCTTCCAGTGACCCGTTCCCTTGCAATAAAAGCACTCTGTCTCAGGCTTGGGTCCATACTTTGGCTTCTTCCCAGTAACAGGCTTACCAGGCGCGGCAACTCCCTTGCCGTCCTTCTTGAAGTTCTTCTTACCCTTGCCTTTCTTGAACTTAGTGGTTTTATTGACCATCAACACTTGATGTTCTTTCTTGATGTTTACTTGTGCTGATTTCAGCATTGAATATACCTCGGGAATGGACTTCTCCATCCCCTGCATATTGAAGTTCAACACGAAGCTCTTGAAGCTTGGTGGGAGCGACTGGAGGATTCTGTCAACGACCGCTTCATCTGGGAGATTCATTCCCAGCTGAGACAAGCGATTGTGCAATCCTGAAATCTTGAGGATGTGCTCACTGACAGAACTGTTCTCCTCCATCTTACAGCTGTAGAATGCGTCGGAGACATCATATCTCTCGACTCGGGCATGAGCTTGGAAAACCATTTTCAGCTCTTCGAACATCTCATATGCTCCGTGGTGCTCAAAACGTTTTTGGAGCCCCGACTCTAAGCTGTAAAGCATGCCGCACTGAACCAGGGAGTAATCATCACTACGCGACTGCCAGACGTTCAAAACGTCTTGGGCCGCATCGGGAGCAGGTGCATCACCTAGCGGTGCTTCTAGGACATATGATCTCTTGGCAGCTATGAGGATAATC